>CM045771.1:43349357-43929292 GCA_025200525.1 Camellia lanceoleosa
TTCAAGCATGCGAGCAAGCATGTGACTTCATTCAATCATGCAACTCCAATCATGCAATAACACACAAATATGCAACAACATACAAGGTGGGCATACAACAACATGCAAAGGGGTGGTCTTAAACTAACATGGATAGCTTGCAAGAATGCCAAAATCAGTGGCCAATACTATGGAAGTGAGGTCCAACACACACGCGCACATGCATGCAAATATGGTCCAACACTTAAGCACATAAAGACAACTTGTAAGCACAAAATCATGGACTAATGACATGCAACATAAGCTCTGAAAATCATGTTAAAATGGTGCCAAACCAAGCCAACAAGACAAGCATAAGCATGCAATTAGAGGTCCAAAACTCAAGGCAAGCTAAGGAGGTATTGAACTACCCTTAGTAAAACCAAACATGGCATGAATTGAATGACCAAAATCAGAGGTTTAGGATGTTGAAACATAACTAAAAACACAATGACATGGCATCCTAGGGGCCTAAACAGGATGGCATGCATGAAGGCCTAAACATGGAGCATGAGATGACAACCTTATGAAACATTAAAGGGACATCAAATGCAAGCATATAAGCACATCATGAGGTTTGAAATAACATACTAAGTGATTCCAAACCACTGAAACAAAGCAAGGATGGCATGCTAGAGGGGCCAATGCTTAAGGCATACAAGAGGGATTGCATGGTAGCTATATAAAGCAAGACATGAATGACCCAAACAACCAAAAATAGTCCTCAAGCACACTAAAATATGCATAAAAGCTTCACAAAGCTTGGCCAAAATACATGAGCATGGTAGTCTAAATGCTATGCATGTATTGAGGCAAATCATGGCATTACAAGGCACGTATGCTAAGCAAGCATGGTGTACCAAAACCAACTAAACACAATGCTATATTATGACATAATAAGCATGAAAATCAGTCAAGGCATGGCCAACATGAACCTAAACATGGTGCTCACTAAAGAGGCAAAAATGGCCCTTTTCAAGGACAACAAGGAGAGGGGGGTGGCCCTCTCCCTCCTAGGACCTCAAGGCACCATCCTCACCTCTGAAATCCCTCAAGATTTCAGTGGTGAGGAGGCCCAAACATAATGGTCCCGGAGCTCAACCAAAATGGCACAAAACAAAGGCCAAAGAAGCCTTAAGAGGCGTCAAACAACCCCAAAGCTTAAAACACCTTTAACAAACTATTTAGAGCAGACAAAAACAAGACTTTTATATGTTATACACAAAGCTTAAAAACAGTTGTAAGATAGGTAAATAAGCTATGCAAAAATGGGGGAAAAAAGGGACAAAAGTCTCACCCTTGTAGACCCTCTTCGCAAACAATGTTCCAGCAGCTCTTTTGGTTCCAAACTAGTCTAAAAGCTTCAAGGAAAGACCTCTGGTACCTTAGCAACCAAGAAAAGGTGTGATGGTGGGTGTTTGTGCAGAAAAATGAGACTAAACACACACTAAACACAAGAGAGATATAGAGATATAGAGATAGAGGATATATGTAAACCCTAACCCTAAAGCTCATGCTCTGAAAATGTTGTTTAAGTTGTCTAACCCCTTTAACAAGAGAGAAGAGGTTCTCTTTTATAGACAAATTTTTGTCTTGTAAAGCTTCCAAAGGAAGCTAACAAGAGGGAAATCCCTCCATACACATGTATGGAGGGGGTGAAAATGTATGCCAGCTGCACAAAAATATCTGCAAAAGCAGATGCACAGTAGTCGGCCGGCCAAAAATGCAATTGACCAAAAACAGATAGCCGGCCGGCCATCTATAGTGCCGGCCGGCCAAACATTTGGCTGGTGGCAACAAAACACAGCCGGTGGCCTCAAGCCATGGCCGGTGATGAGTGGGGATGGTCAACAAGCCCTACCCTGCCCCTCCAAGGCAAAGTACAAGTGTTTGGTGCAAAACCAGACACAAAATAGTCGAGTCGAGAGATCCTGAGGCAAGGCGCGTAGCCGAGACCTCTGGGAACTCAAGACGAACAAAAACATGGATGATCACCGAGTGTTCAAACGGTGACGTCCAAGTCTTGAGGACGGTAAAAAATGGGGTGTCTACAGTTGCCCATCTTTGACAGAACTCAAAAGTCATAACAATGACGAGAGTAATTGCCAAAGCCCAGAGACGACCCATTTTTGACAAGGCCGAAGACTGAGACAAACATGCAAGACAAACAAGATATGCGCCCGAAGGCAGGGGCAAAATGCAAGACAATGCACAAAGCCAAGCATAACTTATGATCATGCAAAGAAAGCTATAACGAAGCATAACATGCGACAGTTTTAAGCTATCATGCGCAAATCTAACTACACTACAATGCAGAAAGGATGTAAGAGAATTATGTAATTCTCAATACGTCTCACTCGGAGAATACAATACCTGCCTGGTTCGTCTGGTTGCACCAGCCTCAAATGAACCGTACATATAATATCGTGCCTGAAAAGAAAGCAAACTTAACAGGTACAATATTGTTAGCAACATGCATAACATGCAAAATGAATGCAAAATGATATGCAATATATACAAAACTGTGTATAATAATGCAAATGATAATGCAATGCAATTGAAGCAATGCAAATGACATGCAATGCAATTGAATCATGATCCAATCATGAGCGGTTCAAAACCACACAAATGTCAAATAGATTGATGGAAGTAACATGTCCGTCTACCATAGAAAAGGTGCCGCAACCCTCAAAGCACGTACACATGCAGAACTATGAGTGATGTAGACAGACACAAGAACAAGTATTGGGTGGAATGACATAAGTGGGGAAACGACCCGCTAACGAAAGGACAATGATCCTAATGCTGGATGCAAAAATTACACTACAATGCAATATATACAATGGATATGGCATGCAGCCAAACCAAATCTTGCCTAGGAAAGGCATGTACATATACAAACCGCGTCTAACACAGAAAAGGTGCCGCAACCCTTAAACCAAGTTCATCAAGGAATAGGCGCGTACATATGCAGAACTGTGTTTCAACGTGAAAAGTATGAGCACATACCAAACCAAGCTCAACAAGGAAAGGTGCGAGCCATAGATGGAGGTGATGATACAGTGGATGCATGCAAGCTACAATGCGAAATCTACAATATGCAATGGAATGGATAGATACGATGGATAAGACACGCGGGCCAAACCAAATCTTGCCTAGGAAAGACATGTACACAAACGAACCGCGTCTAACACAAAAAATGTGCCGCAACCCTCAAACCAAGTTCATTAAGGAATAGGCGCGTACACATGCAGAACTATGCTTTAACGTGAAAAGTATGAGCACATACTAGACCAAGCTCAACGAGGAAAGGTGCGAGCCATAAATGGAAGGAGTGATGCAATGAATGCGTTCAAGCTACAATGCGATATCTACAATATGCAATGGAATGGATAGATACGACGGAAATGCACTATATTACGATGATATGCATGACATATGCGGTATTTACAATGAATGCATGACATATGCACTATCTACAATGTAATGCATGTATGTAAATACAATATTTACAGTGTATGCATGACATATGCACTATATACAATGAAATGCATGACATATGCATTATATACGATGAAATGCATGACATGCAATATTTTTTTATTTTTTGAAATACATGACATATGCAGTATTTACAATGATGCGTGACATATGCATGTGTTGTGCACACCAATGCACCGAAGGTCTTGCATCTTCCAAGGATTTAAGGTCTCCTAGACCGTCTGCCAGGGAAATGCATAATAATGCAAGTGAACTTAGAATGCGTGACAACGCGTGACTTTGAAATGCATGACAATGCAACCGAGCAGTTTTAAGGTCTCGCCAGACCGCGCGTGCACAGGGTAGTGTGATGCGCAAAATAGCGCGATGAAATACATGCCAAATGCAATGAAATGCGCAAAATAGCGCGAGTGCACAAAACAGTGCGAGTCAGGTGCGTAAAATAGCGCGATTGAAATGCATGCCAAAATAGTGCGAATGCACAAGATAGCGCGATGCGCTAGATAGCGCGATGTGTTAGACAACGTGAGTGCACAAAACAGTGTGAGTCAGGTGCGCAAAATAACGCGATTGAAATGTGATGCACAAAACAGTGCGAATGCACAAGATAGTGCGATGCACTAGATAGTGCGAGTGCGTTTGAAATGCACATGGGGCAACTTTCGAATCTTGTAAAAGACAAAAGGATATGGAAAGGATACACCTTGCACGAATTCGAGTGCCACGCACAGAAGACACGGCCCGAGGTTGAAACGGAAGCCGGTTGAGCTTCGAAAATGCACTGTTCTTGTACTATCTTAAGCAATGAAGGTGCCAAACCACTCATTTGACCCAAACAAGGTTGTAGGAGGCTCACCAGTTGGAAGGGGAAGCCACCGGCCATCCACCGGCCACCAAAAAACATTACCGGCCAAATGTTTGGCCGGCCGGCCAAAAATGCCTGATTCGGGGCAGTTTTGACTTTTCGCCTTGGGTCTTTTAAAATAGGGTTTCAAACCCTATTTTCTTACTTTCCTTTAGCCGGAATTTCATTTCCTTTCTCTATAGAGCATTTTCCCCTCTTCCCTTCTCCGTTTTCTTGCGTTTTACGCCCGTTTCATCGTTTGATTCGCGAAGTTCATCACATTTCGAACACTTTCATTCGATCGAAACTTCGTTACGGTGTAGTTTTTTCAATTTCCGCTTCTTGGGGTTTGTTTCCCCCAAGTTTTTCTTGATTTCCCTACATTTTCCACATTCCGGCTTTTCCGGCCATTTTCCGCCCTCCCGGGGTTGACTTTTCGGTTGACCCTTCGTATTCTAGCCCAGTTTTCCCTCTTTCGGCTATTTTCTCATCACCTTTGACATGGCGGGTGATATTCCACGGGGCGGGACTCCCCCGGATCATGAGATGGATCTCGGGGTCGAACTTCTCCCCCTGAGTGTCCGTCCATTCGACCCGGCGACCTACCGGCCGGTGATCCATGTGCTACCTCCTGATGGTCTTCGTCAGTTTCGGAGCTTTGATAGGGCGATGCCTCCAGAGCTTCTCCTGCGTGAGCCTACATCTCATTTGTCCTTTGGCGCTTCCGAGGTAACATTCCTTCCCCTGTTTTACTTTCTGCAATGTAGAACACTTAATTGCCAACTGCCATAGTTGATTATGTTCTTTAACTACTTAGCTCAGATACACTGATGCATTGTATACTGTAGTTAATTGTGAACACACTCGCAACTGATATCTGTTCGAAACTGTCACGTGCACACGCACTGCACTGACCCTGAACCACTCAAACACACGGCACACATCGTATTTCACTTCAAACACACCGGCACCCGATATCTGTTTGAATCTGAAAACATGCACACATGCTATACTTGCATTGAACCACTCAAACACGCTGACACATCACACGTTGTAGTTTACTGTAAGCACACTGGCACCCGGTATCTGTTTGAATCTAAAAAACTTACACAAATACTGTATCTATCTCAATTCTGAACGCCTTTCAAAACTGGTATATTTAGCATTGCTTCACAATTATTTGCTTGAAAACAGGGAGATTCCCATACCGTCCGGGGGTATGGGAACATTGCCGCTCGAGATTGGTACGCAGAGCTACCTGATGTGGTTTGCCACATCGTGGCTTAGGCCGGTTTCGGCGCATTCTGTAGAGGACTATCTAGGCTTACCATGAGTAGGCCTCTCCTCGCTGCTCTAGTGGAGAGGTGGTGGGACACCACCGATTCGTTCCACCTCTCTGCCACGGGAGATATGACGATGACTCCCTATGATTTCTCAATGCTCACAGGCATCGGGGTAGGGGGTGATCCGATCCCCTTTGATACCGACATGGACGAGTGGACGGCTGCTCAGATCTACCTGCTCGGCGAGGTGCCACCTCTTGCGCGTCCCGGCTTCGTCCGATACTCATGGTTTGAGGTCCAGTTCAGGGTTCAGCCAGCCCTAGTTGAGGAGGCTCTGATGACTCAGGAGGCCGTGGAGCGATATGCACGCGGCTTTCTCATGTTCCTGCTGGGGATGACTATTTTCGTTGACGGGGCGAACACCGTGCCCCTCTGTCTGCTCAGCGCTCTCGTGGACGTCACACAAATCCTACGCTATGACTGGGGTGGCGCCACTCTGGCCACACTCTACGGATACATGAGCTCGGCTTCCCGTGGCAGCGGACAGTTGCTCGGGGGCTACTGGCGTGCTTGGGAGGTACATTTCTTTTTCTGCTTTACTTGCCTGCTTTCTATTATCTGTACTCTGTACACTGCACACACTGCGGTCTGCTTTACGCTGACTGTATACTGCACACACGACACACACATACTCTGCTTTACACTGACTATACACCGCTCACACTGTACACACTGCACAATACACAGCTCTGCTATTTTACTTTATTCTGCATTCTGCTTTATCTGATAAGCATACTGGTATTTACTCTGCAGTTATGGGTCTACGCCTACTTTCCCAGACTAGCCCCAGGTTCGGTGGAGACCCTCTCGTCGTTCTCGCTACCGCTTGACGGGAGGTGCGTGCGGAGGCCCCGGGAGACGTTTAGCTTCTTCTGCCGCTATTTTGACACCATCACTCCCGCAGAGGTATGTTTAACTTTAGAGTTTATTTAAGCTTCGCTTTTCACTGTATGTTTTCAATAACAGTAGATAACAAACTGTATTTCATTTTGAGATCACCTGGCAGCCTTGGGCTCCATTGCCAGCAACGATTCGGGATCGATTTGCCGGTGCTGAGGAGACCTCGCATTTTCGGATTCTGCTGGAGGGCCCGGTCTGTCAGGCTTGGTACCTGGGCGAGCGTTTCCTATGCCAGACCCTAGGGTTACCAGAGCAGATAGTACCGGTTCACTCTCCTGAGCATATGAGGGAGACTGAGAGATTCACTGCCGAGCAGATGGCCGACTACACTATTGGCTGGGACGCGATCTGCTTCAGAGGCATAGGCGACTACAGAGAGTACGTGCAGACGTATATCATGCGGCCTCTGAGCGGTGGCCGTTGAGTTGAGGGAGAGAGGCCCGTGGTGCCAGCTAGAGGCGAGGCGAAAGGAGGCGAGTGTGGAGGAGAGCTCGGGTCCTGGGCGGAGCTCGAGAGGCGAGTGGTGGCTGCCTTGCCCACCTCCTCGGCCGACATCTGAGGGTAGGGTGGGGCGACCTACCAGATCCCCTTTGCTCCTCCCCCGGCTGATCACGATTTGGTCGGTTTCCATGACTTGCCTCCGGTATGTACTACTGCATTTTACGTCTTGCATAGTCATTTCATTTCAGTTTATTCGATATTCCGCAGAATACTGATGCATCTAATACTTTTGCAGGCTTCCTCCGAGTACACCCGCCAGTCCTTGGAGCTGATTGCCTCTGTGATGGGGATGTTCCAGTGTAGTCTCGATCTTCTGGCTATCTATGGCATTCCGGTATGTTCTTCAACCGCAGTCTTAAACTCTACACACAACGTCGTCATCATCAACACAACACCGGTATTCACCCTCACGGCATCGATATACTCTGACCCTGAGACTGTTCACAGCATTACTTACGGCATTCATACACTGCACTCAAACACCGTATTTTGTACTGATACACTGCTCACAGCATTCACAAACTGTACTCATACATTGCATTATGTACTGATACACTGCTCATAGCATTCACACACTGTACTCATACATTGCATTTTGTACTGATACATTGCTCATAGTATACTGATGCGTTTACCTTTTGTACTTTTCAGCCTCCCTTCTAGATCCCTACTGTGGGAGGTGCTCCAGCTGGACCTTCTGTTCCTACCGGAGGAGATGGTAGAGTATACCCCCGCACCAAGACGGGGCGCACTCACGTCGGGAGTAGCTCTCGGGCGCCAATTCTAGATGACGATGATGAGGAGGAGTCCGAGGGGGAGGCGGAGGCAGATGCAGAGGCAGAGTCATCGAAGGAGGAGACCAGGGATGGCTCAGGCTCAGACTCAGATGATGGTGCTGATGATGCTCCTGGACCTTCGTCCAGGAAGAGGACTAGGACGGACCGGTAGCCCTGAGGCCACTTGATATTGATGCAGATTTTTGCTCTTTTTCTCTTTTTTTTTGCTTCTTTTTTGTACTTTTCCTTTTTGGTTGGTAGCTAGGGTACTTTGTACTGCCGCAGGCAGATTTTGTTTCCAAAAATTATGTACTTGAAACAGATGACGAAATGAAACAAACCCCTTTTTTTTTGTCTGAAAAAGTGTTTACATTTTTACATTTCATACTTTGCACTGCATTGCATCATGCTACACCACATAACAATAGGATTGATCTGCACGTCTGAATATTAGACACTTGCATTGTAATAACCAGATAATGAACCAACCAATGGCAAAACAACTCACACAACCTACTGCTTAGTCTGAACATTCGGCTCATACCCTGTTGGGGATTAATCTGCATACAGCCCGTAACACAGCATTCGGTTCATTCTGCACACGGCAACTCTGAGCAATAGTCCAATCTGACAAGACGGACTACGAAGGCGAAATCGGCTGAAACTGAAACACACTCAGATACCCAAATTTTCCCTTTCTTCTTCTGATTCGCCTAAATGTAGGGACTGGCACAGCACTCTGAGTAGAAACGATTTTTGAAATTGAAAAAGGGTTTTTCAACCAGGGTATCAAGCCTACAACTGAACACAGCGGGAAAGACTCGAACAAAAGGTCCATGACCTAAACACAACGAAACACGCTTAGAAAAGAGCCAAAACGAAAGTTGGGCTAAACAAGACAAAAGACACGACACACGGACATGTTTACAAAACGAGAGAACTCAAATCTCGAGGAACCAGTTCCTCCGGGTATGTTTCCCACCCTTTCTGATTTGTGATTCTCACATCACTCGGCCCTCAGGCTCGGTTTTTTTTTTTTTCCTCAAAACCCTTTTCCTCACTTTTCTCTCGACTTACACCTCTCTATTCTTTATTCTCTCATTTTTTCGTCCTTTCCCAGGATGATTGATAGATGAATAGGAAGTTGCGGGTTCACGCCCAATACTATTAGCTCGCGGCTATTTCTTCCGGTGACGTCTAGTCTATGTTCCAGACAGGGAATGGAGTATTTTGATCCATCCTAATGTGCGCTTCGCACTTGGCTTGATACCTCGTTGCTCGGAGGTTGTTGAAGGCTTTCAGCCCTTTACAAACAGCTTCGGTTGTGCCCTTTTCCGGCGAATAGGGTGCCATTCTGGCAAGTATATTGATGACGGGGGAAAGACAGAACACTTGACTCGACTGTGCCCCTAGTTCATCACTTTGACCATTTTTTTGGTTTTCTACTAAAAAAGTTTTGATCAAGGTGAAAGTTAGATTAACATACTTGTTCGATTTTTGATTTGAAAATCATGCGAGTTAAGCATGAGCACTGAAAATTTTCCTGTTTTGGGTCCAAGAAAATGGTCTAGTTTTGAAAAATGAAATAATTTTCGAGAAAATAGTCAACCTCAGTAAAAATTTTCAAAAGCTATTTTTGCAAACGGCCACCGCTCAACGAGCGTGGAACCTACCCGCGAGATGCGCAACCTCGGATCGGGGGCAATGGAAAATTGCCCCTTGCTTGAAAGGGGTGCATAGCAACGGAAAGTTGCCCCTTGTTTGGATGATGCCGCAGCATGCTGAAAGCCAGTCCTCATTGGCAATGATTGCAAACGAACTCTCAGACACGGAGACGACGAAAATGGTCAAAACCGATATATGGACACAGTCACTGTGAAAGCGTTGGTGGCTGGACTTTACAAGGAAGTTGACTGCGTAGTTCCGGTTGTCACGACCGAACTATCGGATTCAGAGGAGGCAAAGGTGATCAAAACCATTACATGGACTGAGACGCTATGAAAGCGTTGGGGGCTGGACTTCAAGATGAAGTTGCCTACGTATCCCAAACATTGGAATCAAGCCTTACGTAGTTCCGGTTAAGGTATACTCGGGTATTTTAGCCTTCACTTTTTAGGCTCTAACTTTTGCCAAGGCACCCGATGCGGGTTTTCGACCTTGCGAGCTTCTTTTCCTGTTCTGTTTTTTTTTTCTCTTTTTTTTGCGTATATATTTTTGCTTTTGTATTTTTTTGCATTTTTTGTATGTTTTTTTTTTCTTTTTCTTCTTTTTCTTTCTTTTGTATATGTTTTTCCTTGCTCTAACTTTTGCCTAGGTTGCCCTTCCGGGTTTTCAGCCTAGCAAGCCTCTCAAAAGGTAAAAGTGTAACAAGTCCATGCCAAATGGTTTTGAGATTGAAGCCCTCTGTATCCAGAAGAGTGGCTGTTGTATTAATTTGCAGAAGGATCCATCTTTGGCTCTTTGAGCACATTTGACATTTTTCTGCCCTTAGTTAAAGGGGTCCTTCTGTTCTAGCTTTGCAAGCTTCCATTGACGACATCTGGCCTCTTGATCTGACTTTGGTGCCTCTTGTTCGAGGGCTGCTTCAAACCTGGCCACACAGGCCTCTCTTGATGGTTGATCGTTGAACGTTCTGAATTGTGGTCCAGGCTTGAAGACAAACAGATTGAATCTTGAGGCTGAGAGCGATCCTAGGCTGCACAATCTTAAGAGCAATTCCGTCATTAAGGGCTTAGCATGCCTTTCTTTCTCTCACTTGATCAAAGTTTTGCAAAACCCGAGAAATTCCTTCCTCTTTGTTTTTATCACCACAGTGTTCAAAAAGGTTTTTGAAAAACTTAGGTCATTATAATGATTTTCAGGGCACATGAGAGAAGGTGGAATGTACTGTTGTTCCATCCAAATCCTCTGGCACAACTAGCTCAAGGTAGCAATAAGCACGGAAACATGATAGCCGCGGCTGTTTCATTCAAATTCCCTGGATGTAATTGGCTCCACAGCAGAGACAGACTCAAAAAGAAAGAAAAAGGGTAATTACAAAACAAAACGGTGTTCGAGGCAACAACCCCGGAATCACCTGACATTCTATACAAAGGGGACTGACTCGCTACAACAAGGCAGACCCTTAAGCAAAAAGGACTGACTCAAGACAATGAGACAGACTCAAAACAAAACAAAAGACTGACTCGACACCCAAGCCAGAATTTACAAAACTAGTAATCGCAGATGCTCAAAAATGTATGCCAGATGCCACATAAAAAAAATACACCAAGCGCCACCGCAGGGGGTTCACTCCCTGGTTACATACTCGCAGTATTAGTATCCTCAAAATCCAATAGCTGGGTAGTAACGGACTTGGCTGAGGTGAGTGGGAGGATAACCTCGTTGTCGATCAAATCTTGCACCTCATGGCGGAGGCGAAAGCAATTATCGGTAGCATGACCGGTTTGCTGGTGGTACGCGCAGTACAAGGTAGCATCATGTGTGGGAGGGAGATTCTTTGGGAGAGGCCGAGGCTCCAAGGGTTTAAGGTGCCCCATTTCGGCCAGGATCTGGAGTGCCTTGGACAGAGGCATGTAGAGAGCGTGAAAGACCCTGCGCCCTCGGGGCAGGTACTTTGAAGTCTAAGAATTCTTGCTAGACGCACTAGCGAAAGTGTCGGCAGGTGCTGCCTTGACTTTCTGATCTTTCCCGGGTGCAGGGTTGGGAATGGAAGGAATTATTCTGGCATGACGGGGCCTATCCCGGTTTTCTGACTGGCTTGTACTGCCTTCGGCTAGAGTGGGGAAAGCATCCTCCACAGTTTTTATCACAACTGCGGATATCTGTTGCTTGTTCATCCCCCCGGCTTTCAAAGCCTCGACTGCCCACAGCAGTTGTTCACTAGGATCGGCATCTGACTTCACTTTGTCTTTACCTCTGGCCTCAGCCTGATCGAGGGTTTGGGTTGATGTTGATACGTCATTGTTATAGTTGGAGGCCATCTCCGGTTGGCTAAGCTCGATCACAATTCGTCCCAACAGTGGGGGCTCCTGCGGTACAAAACTCCCGGCATATGGTGCGGCTGGTGGCGAAGCTGACATTCCGTAGGCGAGATCTGCCACGGACCTCTGGAGGTCACCTATCATCCCCATCAACTCGAATGTGGTGGGCTCGCGAGCTTGGTACAACTGGGGTTCCCAGATCGGGCGCGCAGTAGGCGACCTGGGTGGATGCAGTACATCGACATTGGTCTCACTTTGCAGAGTGATTCCTTGATCTAATGCGGCTGTCATAACCACAATCTCCTCCGAATTCTGCATTATCATAAGTCCGCTGTACTGAACGGTGACTGACGGGTCAGATATCTGTCTTGCCTCAGCAAGGGGGAACACTGACTATTCTGTATCAACTCTCTGAACTGAAAGGAAAAACAAGCAGCATTTCAGCCCAAACGGATCAAACACAGGTGTAGCCGAATAACTGTACTCTACTACTGATCACTATTTCCCAAAATCACTGCCCCAAACACTGAATCAGATACCCACAGATATAACTGATTCTCACAAATACCGATACTGGTGCCCTCGGGCCTGATACTCAAACTTTGCAAACTGATATGTGCGTTCCTGTAGAGATACACTCTAAAAGCACATAACAAGTAAGAGAGAGCCAAAACACCCCTATGTTGGGGTAGGGTTTCCCTGTCCTATTTTGTCAGGAGCTAGGGTTTCACTACGCACGCAGCGACTTCAAACAACCTAAAATCGGGTAAGCAACCTGTCCTAGTTTGGAATGGTCACTATGGATTCCGATATGCACTAGGTCGAATGGTCAAAAAGGGTGCCCCGGTAAAACCGGGGTTTGCATTCCCATACTGGCAGAGCCCGCAACCGGTCAGCCTTATGGCACGCTCCGCGAAGCGAGCCTCCGGCAAACCGCTCAGGAATAGCAGATGGCCAACACGGTGTCCTAGGCGCACCAATGCACATGCAATGCAAAGAGACACATAAGCGAAATCAAAACAGGATATCACGAGTTCGAGTCAAGCTCTCTAAATCCCCAGCAGAGTCACCAGAAACTGTAACAAGTCCGCGAGGGACCTCAATGCTACAGTTCGGACTCGTCTTGGTTACTGTTCTTAATCTGAACCAAAGAGTCCAAATCCGGAAAATCGTTTTGAGAAAACAGATTTTTTTTGAAAGAAGTGCCAAACATGGACTGCTTTGCCAGATACAGAGTCGCCACCTAAATATTTTTTTAATGGGGGAATTTAGGAAACCTTGACTCGGTGCCAAAGGCCACGTGTCCGTCATCACCAAAGTTGCCTCGGCTCGAGAACTTGGGTACGATTGGGGAAGGTCAGCTATGAGCACCCCCTCTCGCCTGATCCGAAGATCGGCCCCTACTAACCATGATATCTTCTTTTGAAAACGTTACGTGTTCTTATTCTGATTAATTAGCTAGAATTACTATGTGATGCGCACAGCAAAACAAGTATAGACTAGATCGCCTAATTTGGAAACAAAGCATTGCACATCCGTTTGTTTGGAAATGTTTTGAAATTTGCTACTCGCAAGTAGGCTAAAATACGGATTTCAATGAGTTGTTCCAACTCAAACAATCCAACCTTCACCCACAGGCATTCAGGCAGTTTGTATCACATAAGCATCTAGCCACATGGTAAGCATGCTGTCATGTTAACATTCACACTCATGCGAGATGCTAAAGCATAAAATACTTACAGTGTACTCCGTGCCAAAACAGTAAACTAGTTAGCAAACATGCGTGACCCTAGTTCATGTTTAAAAATGGCTAATGCAACGCATACAGAATGTTGCTAGAATAGGCTCGGCTAATCTAAGAATGACATGCGAAAATGTACAGATAGCATGTATTCAAGTTAGATTTGAAATACTTATGCAATTAGCATGATGTGCCGAGCCCGGTGCATGCAAGACAAATGTATGGATGCACGCATGCATAGCATAAGGTATGCTAATTTAAATATGCCCTAATACTAACCATCAAAAGCAGGTAAGTAAAAGGGAGAAAGAAGTGGGGGTTTGGAGGACATGCACACATGCACCCACACTTATTACAAATTTGCCCTAGCTTGGAGAGGCCGAAAGAATAATACAATTTTATTAACCTGCAAGCTAATTAATTATTACAAATTAATTAAATTAGCTAAGCAAATTAACTAATCTAATTAAGCAATAAACAACAGCCTTGGGAAGAGGGTCCAATGCATGCGCGCTCGGTTCCGCCCAGAAAGTCACTACCATGCACAAGATGCCTCTGCTTTGGCTGTTATCCTCCTCTGAAGACTGCACAAGTCCCAGGGTTGCTCCTCTGAGTGCTGTAGAACACCACCGGCTGAAGGGATTGGTCACCGGCCGTGTATAATGGTCACCGGCCACAAAATACTCTATCGGCCAACAATGGATGGCCGGTCGGCACTGAAGATGGCCGGCCGGCCAAATCTTCCTGCAAAAATTGGTTTGACAGCAGCAGGGGATAGGACTTGGCATAGCAATGCATTTCAAGCAATGTATGCACCAACCACACTCCTTATCATGTGTATGACTCAAAGGAGGATGAGCCTCGATTCTCGGACCATCAATCACGCATTTCCGTGCATGATGGCCCAAAGAATCAAGTGTGGATGTTGATATGGAATGCAATGCACGTAATCAAGCGAATTGAACTCAACCTCTATCACAAGCAATTCAAGAGGTAAAGCATGCATGCCAATGTAATGCAATCCTAAGCATGCTGACTAATATGCAACATGGACAATGCTAAGAAGCATACAAGGCATACAATGGTCATGCAAGACATAAGGCATGAGACAATGCAACTAACGAGTATGCAAGGCACAAAAACAAACTTAAAAACAAGACTTTTATATGTTATACACAAAGCTTAAAAACAGACAAAAACAAACTATTCAGAGCAGACAAAAACAAGACTTTTATATGTTATACACAAAGCTTAAAAACAGTTGTAAGATAGGTAAATAAGCTATGCAAAAATGGGGGAAAAAGGGACAAAAGTCTCACCCTTGTAGACCCTCTTCACAAACAATGTTCCAGCAGCGCTTTTGGTTCTAAACCAGTCCAAAAGCTTCAAGGAAAGACCTCTGGTACCTCAGCAACCAAGAAAAGGTGTGATGGTGGGTGTTTGTGCACAAAAATGAGACTAAACACACACTAAACACAAGAGAGATATAGAGATATAGAGATAGAGGATATACGTAAACCCTAACCCTAAAGCTCATGCTCTGAAAATGTTGTTTAAGTTGTCTAACCCCTTTAACAAGAGAGAAGAGGTTCTCTTTTATAGACAAATTTTTGTCTTGTAAAGCTTCCAAAGGAAGCTAACAAGAGGGAAATCCCTCCATACACGTGTATGGAGGGGGTGAAAGTGTATGCCAGCTGGACAAAAATATCTGCAAAAGCAGATGCACAGTAGTCGGCCGGCCAAAAATGCAATTGACCAAAAAAAGATAGCTGGCCGGCCATCTATAGTGCCGGCCGGCCAAACATTTGGCCGGTGGCAACAAACACACAGCCGGTGGCCTCAAGCCATGGCCGGTGATGGGTGGGGATGGTCAACAAGCCCTACCCTGCCCCTCCAAGGCAAAGTACAAGTGTTTGGTGCAAAACCAGACACAAAATAGTCGAGTCTAGAGATCCTGAGGCAAGGTGCGTAGCCGAGACCTCTAGGAACTCAAGACGAACACAAACATGGATGATCACCGAGTGTTCAAACGGTGACGTCCAAGTCTTGAGGACGGTAAAAAATGGGGTGTCTACACAATGCTTAATGGATCAAGAGCAGGAAAGATTTGTTATACTTTAGTTGATGAAATCACTACTGTTAGTGTTGGTACTGAGGAGGACCCGCGGCTGGTCCAGATCGGGTCCATGTTGTCTTCAGAGGAACGCGAGAGGTTAGTCGCTTTATTAAAAAATTTCAAAGATGTTTTCGCGTGGTCCTACGAAGACATGCCTGGAATCGATCCTGAAATTGTAATGCACCGGATCCCTCTTGACCCCGAGGCCCGACCCGTTAAACAAAAACTCAGGGGGATCCGCCCAGACTGGGCCCTCAAGATTAAAGAAGAGGTCACCAAGCAAATTGACGTAGGGTTCCTGCTGGTATCCGAATACCCAACTTGGTTGGCCAACATTGTTCCGGTGCTGAAGAAGGATGACATGATCCGGGTATGTGTGGATTTCAGGGATTTGAACAGAGCCAGTCCGAAAGATGACTTTCCCTTGCCGCATATTGATGAGTTAGTGGACTTCATAGCGAGGCATGCTTTGCTTTCATTCATGGATGGATTCTCGGGCTATAATCAGATAGTGATGGCACCTGAAGACCGGGAGAAGACTGCTTTTACCACCCCGTGGGGGACTTACTGTTACAGGGTGATGCCATTTGGGTTGAGGAATGCTGGAGCTACATATCAACGAGCCGCGACCACGATATTACATGACATGATCCACAAAGAGGTTGAGGTGTACGTGGATGACATGATTGTCAAGTCCAAAGATAGAGAGGGCCATTACATCGCCTTGCAAAAGTTCTTCCAAAGGATCAGAGAATTTGGTTCTTGGTGAATCCTCGAAGTGTACGCTCGTTACAAATAGGGAAAATGTTGGGGTTTCTGATTACACAGAGAGGTATCGAAGTCGACCCTTCCAAAATCAAGGCCATCTTAGAAATGCCACCACCAAGGACTGAAAAGGGGGTGGGAGGCTTTCTGGGTGAAGTGCAATTCATAAGACGGTTTATCTCAAAATTAACCTTAACTTGTGAACCACTTTTTGGTCTCATGAAGAAAGGAAAGAAGTTCCAATGGGACGGCTGATGCCATGCTACTTTTGAACAGATCAAGGAATACTTACAGAACCCACCCGTGCTGTCACCACCTGAGCCGGGGAAACCGTTGATTTTGTACCTTTCAGTGACGGAAACTACGATGGGCTGCATGCTTGCGCAGGAATTAGAGGATAAGGTGGAGAGGGCTATCTACTATTTGAGCAAGAAGATGCTAGAGTATGAAACCCGCTACACACCGTTGGAAAAGGCTTGCTTAGCCTTGGTATGGGCTACCAGGAAGCTACGACACTACCTGTTAGCTCACTCTGTAATGTTGGTTTCAAGATTAGATCCCATCAAATATCTCTTCGAGAAACCGGCACTTACGGGTAGGCTAGCTCATTGGTCGCTGTTGCTTTCTGAATTTGATTTGAAATATGTGACGCGCAAGTCAGTCAAGGGAAGAGCGGTAGCGGGGTTCTTAGCTGATCATCCAATGGAAGGAGGTGAAGCAGTTGAGTACTTATTCCCAGACGAGGCCATTTTGCATATCGACGATGAGTTTTGGACGATGTATTTTGACGGAGCGTCAAACCAGTACGGGTATGGGGTAGGAGTGTTGCTGATAGCACTCGATAAGTCCCGCATCCTTCTAGCATTTAAGCTCCGGTTCAAAGTCTCGAACAATGAAGTAGAATATGAAGCATGCATTGCTGGTTTAGAAGCCGCCCTAGAACTAGGGGCAAAACGGTTGGACGTCATCGGGGACTAAAACCTTGTTGTATCTCAAGTGAAAGGAGATTGGAAAGTCAAAGAAGAAAAGATGATAATGTATCACCAGACCTTGGACTTGTTAATTCCTCGGTTTGAGAAACTAAACTTTGCTCATCTGTTAAGAGAGAACAACAGGTTCGCAGATGCACTAGCAACTCTATCTTCCATGATAGACATCCTTTTTGGAGTCCAGATGCGTCCGATCATCATTGACCAGAAATTTGCGCTAGCCTACGAGTCAATTGTTGCTATAGACGAGGTTCAAGATAAGAACCCCTGGTACCATGATGTCTGGAACTTCTTGGAGAAAGAAGCGTATCCATCAGGGGCAAATGCCAAGGATAAAAGGGCAATTAGAAGAATGGCTTCTCAGTTCATCATCTGCGGAGGAAAATTGTATAAGAGAGGTCATCTGGGAATGCATAAGCTGTGTGTTGGGGCTGAAGAGTCGAAGCGCCTAATGGAAGCCATCTATGGAGGAGAGTGCGGAACGCACATGAACGGGGTGATGCTAGCCCGAAAGATCCTTAGACAAGGTTACTATTGGTCCACCATGGAGGAGGATTGTATCGGCTTTGTTCGGCGATGCCACAAATGTCAGATCCATGCAAACCGCATGAACATCCCGCCATCGAAGCTGTACAATATGACTTCGCCATGGCCATTTTTAGTCTGGGGAATCGATGTAATCGGGCCTGTCACTCCGAAGGGGTCTAATGGGCATGAGTTCATTCTGGTCGCGATAGATTACTTCACAAAGTGGGTTGAGGCCCAATTTTATGCGGTGTTGAAGGCTTCACATGTTGCGAAGTTCATCAAAAACAACATCATTTGTCGCTACGGAGTCCCGAACGAGATTATTTCAGATAACGGTTCCCACTTCAAGAAGGAAGTGATTGACTTATTGGAAAAATACAATGTGGCTTTTCATAAGTCATCCACATATCGGTCGCAGACCAACGGAGCAGCTGAGGCCGCCAACAAGAACATCAAACACATTTTACAGAAGATGGTGGAAACCTACCGGGACTGGCCAGATAAGTTGCCATTTTCTCTTTGGGGCTACCGGACTTCAATTAGAACTTTTACTGGGGCAACTCCGTATTCATTGGTTTATGGGATGGAGGCCGTTCTACCTATTGAAATTGAAGTTCTGTCGTTGAGAGTGCTGGTTGAGTGTCAGATAGCTGAAGCAGATTGGTAGCAGAGCAGATTTGAGGAACTCATGCTCTTTGATGAAAGAAGATTGAAAGCATTGTACCATGTTCAAGGTTATCAGCGCAGAATTGCCAGGGCTTTCAACAAGAAAGTTAAGTCCAGAAATCTGAAAGAAGGAGATTTGGTGCTCAAAGACAACCGAGCTCCCATCCACGATCCTAGGGGCAAGTTCAGACCCAATTGGACTGGTCCTTACATCATCAACTCTATCTGGTCAGGTGGAGCTGTTGTTCTGATGGACCTGGTTGGCCTAGAGTTCTCACAGCCGATCAACATGGACAAGTTGAAGAAATATTACCCCTGAGAGGCTCGCTAGGCCAAAAACCCGAAAGGGCGACCTAGGCAAAAGTTAGAGCATAAAAAATTTGAAATTATAAAAACTGAGCTCGCAAGGTTGAAAACCCGCAAAGGGCGGCCTTGGCAAAAGTTAGAGCATAAAAGGAGAGTGAAAATACTAGAGTGAACCCGAGCCTGAACTATGTAAGGCTTGATTCCCATGTTTGGGATACGTAGGCAACCTCATCCTGAAGTTCAGCCATAAACTTTTCCTCGATTAACCTTGTCCATTTGATCATCTAGGTCATCTTTGTCTATTCCGCATTCGGGAGCTTCGGTGGTGATCTCCGGTCTAGTGCTATTCAGACTAGGGGCAACTTTCCAGTTGCTGGAATCCGGGGTTGTGCATCTCAGTGACAGATCTTAGGCGTGTCCAGTTCTGATCCATATTAAAAATGGTTTTGAAAAGTTTTAATAAAAGTTGATTTTGTTCAAATTAATCTTTTTACAACTTAGACCATTTTTGGACCAAAGTGAAAAAATTTCAGTACCCACAGTCTTCAATTTTATTGATTTCAATACAGAGTCCTCCTGCTCTTGCATACAAATTGAAGTTGCTTTTGGTTACATTCATAAAGAAAACTTGAAAGTACTAATAAAGCAATAAATTCGGGGCATAGCTAAGTCAGGTGTTCCTGCACCCCCTCCCAGAGCTGGTTGAAGCTTCTGACGCCAAAGTAAGCCAGATCTGTGCCTCTTCATTAAGCCAATCTATGCACTCATCAAACAAAGTGCAACTGAAAGTGGGAGCGGGGGCCAGGAGCTCTCTCGTCCTCTATGCTGTGGCATACCGAGCAAGCTGTGCGCCTCAAACTGGGAATACAACAGGGTATTCTATCCCCTCTGTCGAGCAAATCTGATCATGGCCAAACTGGCATTGGAACCGGAAAGGAAAGTAAAACACGTAGTGCGTCAGACCAATCAACTGAATCCCAGTTTGTCGAGACATGCTGTAGCTCATTGCCAGTAGATTGAGCCAAGGATACTGCCAAGCAATACGGTCTGCAGACAAATTGCACATCCAGTCAAACCACCATCCCTCATCCAGGGCATCGACTAGACGCTGTCGAAAGAAGTAGCCGCGAGCTAAGTACACTGGGCAAGAGTCCACAACCTGTAATTTGTCCATCAACCACACCTGGGGAGGGATGAAAAATGAGAGATTAAAGAATAGAGAGGTGTACGATGAGAGAAAAGTGAGAAAAAGGTTTCAAGAGAAAAAAAAAAAACGAGCTTGAGGGTCGAGTGATGTGAGTAATATACATGAGGGATAAGGTGGGAAACATTACCTGCAGCAGTAGTGGACTCCTCGCGAATCTAGTCGTTTCTCGGCGATAAAAAGCATCCAAACCCATCAATGTCTCGGCCAACGACATGGCAATGCAGCTTTTGCTCTCCCTTAAGCCTTGGGCAACCTCGATCAACCGGACGCTAGATCCTCCGGAGCTTGAGGCAAGTAAGAAATGAGATAGCATGCACAAACAAAGGGCATGTCGCCGAAAGCCTTGCCAATGATGGTCACCACGGTCGCTGACATCGGAAAACCGACAAATCAAACTTGAAATATCCAGCATTCCGTCACAAATCAAAGATCAAGCATCGTGCATAGTAAGGCCACACATTCGACCTAAGGCCTGGGCGTGACCGAAGCGGAGCTGGGGTAATATTTCTTCGTTGCGCTCGGATTCCATCAAAGCTTCAAAGTTTTCAAAGGTAAGACATATCCCTTGCCGCCAAAACTAAAGACATGTGTTATCGGATTCCAAAACCTTGCCGCGGCATGGAGAAACGAAAAATGCAGCGGGGTGCGACTCAGCGTGAATAGTACATTTATGTTGAAACCTCAGAAATTTAGCTTTTCCGAGCCATCCAAGTTGGCAATCCAATTTGCGAGATTTTGGGCAAGAAACTCTTCTATTTGGTGCAAACTAGTGTTGAAATAAGGGAAACCACGAAGCTGGGGATTTTGTAGAAGATAAGATGTGAGTGGAAGACAGATGGCAGCATTCTGGTGGTCCTTGCCATTTTTGGCCGATCGACCAAAAATAATGCTGGCCGACCACCATTTTGGCCGATCGGCTTGTTATTATGGCCGATGGCCATTTATTGTGGCCGATAGCCTCCTCCTTTGGCCGATGGTCTACCCTTTTATCCTCAGGACTGCCTGTTTGCTGAATATGCTGAAAAATTATGACTGGTTCCATTACCGGTGCCTCAAGTGATGATTTTGCGAAGTCACACCTACTTGTTTATCGAGTTGTTGTACATTTGCTTATCGAGTTGTATTTCGTCCTCTTTAAGTCTTTGTTTTTCTTATCGAGTTGTATTTACACTTGATTAACTTGTTAAGGTCTTCATTTTTGCTTATCAAGTTGTTTTGTTGTTAGTCGGTTCACTACCGGATTATTACGGTGCAAGTGCTTAGTTTTTCAAAACAAAGTTCAATCTCATTTACATTGTTATGTAATTTGATGCAATGCGATGCGATGTATAAATACAAACTTTCAACAAAAAGCTTGTTTCATTCCATCATCTTTTCGAGTACATAGTTCTGAGAAAACAAAAACCTGCCTGATGCAGTGTAATGTGCTCAAACTACCAGTAAAAAGAAAAGTAAAAAAAAAAAAAAAAAAGGGAAAGGAGGAAGAAAAGCAGCAGATGTCTGAATCGGCATCAATCATCTCAAGCACAGGGATCCGTCCGACTCCTCTTCCTGGACGAAAGAGTGGTTGAACGAGCGCACTAGAATAAGCACACTCGCTACGCATCTTTCTTTGAACAATGCCTCGTCTTGTTTTGGTTGCATCTCAATATCGCGAATAGCATGCCTTCACCATACTTATGTTGAACATTATTTATTCTTTGCTATACACATTGCATGCGTTGTCGCGTTATGCTTTACTTATATGTGTTCAAGTTCCTATACACATTGCATGCGTTGTCGCGTTATGCTTTACTTATATGTGTTCAAGTTCCTATACACATTGTATGCGTTGTTGCGTGTACTTTACTTATATGTGTTCAAGTTCCTATACACATTGTATACGTTGTCGCGTGTACTTTACTTACATATGTTCATAATTATCTTCACCTTCACACATTGTATGCGTTGTCCTGCATGCTTTACTTACATGTGTTTATTCACTACTCGGTTTGCATTGTTACGCACCACTCGGCTTGCGTTGTCGCGCGTGCCCTCCTTGCATTGTTTTGCATCCAATCCGCATTGTTATGCGTCGTCCTTGGGTTGCATTGTCTTGCATCCTCCCACTGGCGTTGTCCCGCTGTAGACGTCCCCGAACGTCTCGGGAGGGAATCCCATTTTGTTCATTTGGGCTCACTACAGTTCAGGACTCAATGTCACGGTCCTGTATCTAATCTCGTAGAGTGCAATGCAAGATCGATGAATCATCAAAGAGTCCAAATCCGGCAAATTGTTTTTGAAAACAGATTTTTTTGAAAGAAGTGCCAAACATGGACTGCTTTGCCAGATACAGAGTCGCTACCTAAATATTTATTTTAGGGGAATTTAGGAAATCCTAACTCGTTGCCTAAGGCCACGTGTCCGTTATCACCAAAGTTGCCTTGGCTCAGGAACTTGGGTACGATTGGGGAAGGTCACTTCGTGAGCACCCTCGCTCGCTCGATCAAAGATTGGCCTCTACTAACCATGATATCGAGTTTTGAAAACATTATGTGCTCTTATTCTGGTTATTAGCCTAGAATTACTATGTGATGCGCACAGCATACAAGTATAGACTGGGTCGCCTGAATTGGAACAAAATATCTCATGTTCGTTTTGAAAAATGGTTGGAAGGTGCTACTCGCAAGTAGGCTAAGACGTGGATTTTGCCACCCTCGGGTGCGCTTAGAAAACATGATTTTGCCACTCTCAAGTGGGCTTAAAACTCTCAATTGGTGAATTGTTCCAATTCAAATAACCTAACCTTCACCCACAGGCATTCAGGCAGTTATATCACATAAACACATAGCCTCATGGTAAGCATGCTATCATGGCAATCACTCACACGCATGCAAGGATGCTAAAGCATAAACACTTATCGAGCACTCCGAGCCAAAGAAAGAAGCTAATTAGAAAACATGCATGAATCCTAACTATGCTGAAATGTCTAATGCAACACATGCAAGAATGCAACTAAGATAGGCTCGGCTATTCTAAACATGGCATATGAAATGCAATAGATAACATGTATTTAACTTTGAATTAAATTACAATGCAGTTAGTATGATGCGCCAAGCTCGGTGCATGCAATACAGATGAATGAATTCAAACATGTGAACATATAGATGCTAATTGAAACATGCCCTAAAACTAACCATCATAAGCTAGTAAATAAAAGGGAGAAAGACGTGGGGTTGGAAGACATGCATCACACACACGCACACTTATTACAACAGTTGTGCCCTCTTTCGGAGGGTCCGAAAGAATAATACAAATCACCTAATTAACAAACTCACGAGCTAATTAATTACAAAACCGCTTAACTAATTAACAAATCAATTAATCTACTAAAGCAGTAAAACAGCCTCGGGAATAGGGATGCACGCATGCTCGGTCGGCTTTGCTCGGAAATCCATTGCCATGCCATTGCCTCTGTTTACATTGCTCTGCTCTTTTGAAAACTGTGCCAACCTTTGTGACACCTTTGAAACATCTTGGGAACATGCTGAGAGGCCATCGGCCAGGTGAAACAGGTCATCGACCATGAGTTGGGCTCTCGGCCAGAAATACGTAGCCGGCCGGCACTGAAGATGGCCGACCGACCATCTCTTCCAGCAGAATCCTGTTTTTGCTGCAGCAGAGGGCAAATAGAGCATGGCAATGCGTTTTCAAAGCAATGTTTACATAACCACCCTCTTTATCATGTTTAAGAATCAAAGGAGTATGGTTTTCGACCCTCGGACCATCAATCACGCATTTCAATGCATGATGGCCAAAGAAGCCAAGTGTGCAACTCAATATGGAATGAAATGCACAAAACACATAAAGGGCCCCAACCTCTATCATGATTGATCAAGAGGCAAGAGATGCACACACAATGCAATGCAACCTAGGCAAGCAAGCAAGCAAGCATGCAAATAACTCAAGTGTGCAACAAATCTAATGCAACGTGAGCATGTTAACATGCAATATGCAATAGGCATACAACCTAAACATGTGGACATGTATAGCATGCAACAACATGCAAAATGAAACAAGCATGCAACAACATGGTGAGATGGACTTACACTAACATGGGTAGCTCTCAAGCATGCCAAAATCAGTGGCCAAACACAATTGAAATTAGGCAAGAACATTCATGCAAACATGCCCAATGCAAGGGACCGAACCTAAGGCATCAAATGCCACTTTACCAAAGCATGGCAAGGGATGACATATAGCATACAATGACACAAATTCCAGCTCTGAAATAGCATACAAGATGGTCTCGAAACATGCAAATACTTCAAGTTAGGCATGCAAGAGTGCTCAAAACTCAAAGCTAGGCATGGTTATTATACTACAAGCATACATGGCAAGCACCAATCGACCAAGTGGCCTAAAAACAAAGCTAAGGAAGCCCAAAACAAGGACAAAATCAGTTTAAGGCATGGCCAAAATATGCTAGAATGGAGGGCCAAAATAACATGCAATGTAAGCTAGTAAGCATGGTTTACACTACAAGCAAATAGAGCATATGAGAGACCACCAAACCAGCCAAAAAAAGATTCATGGAATGCCAAAATATGACCAAATACCCACTAAAATGTGTCAAATACATGCAAGAATGAGGTGCTACTTTGATAGGCTATAAAGAGGGTTGTTCCACACATGCAAGAGGGACATCTAACATGACAAACCAGCTCTTGATAGAGGTCATGCAGGTCCGAAAACTCACTGAAAAAGGCCTAAACCAAGCTTAGGAAGCATACAAGTAAGGGCTCCTTTGTAAGGCCAAAAATGCCAACAAACAAGACAACAAGGAGAGGGGATGGCCCTCACCTTCTTAGGACCTCAAAACACCATCCCCACCACTGAAATCCCTCTGGATTTCAGTGGTGAGAGGGCCAATTTAAGGTGGTCCTGAAGCTCACAAAAAAGGCACAAAAAAGAGGCCAAACAAGGCCTAAGAGGGGGTAAACAACCGCAAACACAAAAGTGATCTTAAACAAACTTCAAAAGGAGTACAAAATAAGACCTTTTTCAGTTTATGCCAAATCCCAAATATGCTTACAAGTATGGCTAAAAGATGGAGTGAAATAAAGCTTAAAAGAGGGAATATTGTGTTACCCTTGTAGCTTCAGGAAAACCAGCAGCTTTGAGGCCAAAAAACCAGACCTTCAACCTCTAAAAATGGCCTCCAGGATCCTTAGGCTAATGATGGAGGTGTTAGGCTAAGAGTTGGTGTGCAAAGGGGCCAAGAACTTCACTCTTTCTAAGCCTAAGTGTAGAGACAGAGAGATATATGTGTATGCCTTAGCAAAATTTTTGGAACCCTTCTAAAAGAAAGGGAGGGCGTCTCTTATAGAGGAACAAAGGTCCAAGCTTCTTCAAGAAGCTTGTGCAAAGGTCCAAGCTTCTTGAGGAAGCTAGAGCAAAAAGGGTCAAGCTTCTCCTAGAAGCTTAGAGCAAAGGGCCAAGCTTCTCTTGGAAGTTTAGAAGGGTTCAAGCTTCTCTAAGAAGCTAAAAAAATCAAGCTTCTTGGAGAAGCTAAAAAAAAGGTTCAAGCTTCTTGGAGAAGCTAAAAAAACGGGTTTAAAAGGTGCAAGCTTCCTCAAGAAGCTAAAACAAGGGTTCAAAAGGTTCAAGCTTCCTCAAGAAGCTAAAACAAGGGTTCAAAAGGTTCAAGCTTCCTCAAGAAGCTAAAACAAGGGTTCAAAAGGTTCAAACCCTCTCAAGAAAAGGTCTCGGCCAGAAAAGTGGCCCACAAAAAAATGGTCGGCCGACCAAAAACATTGCCGACTAGCCAATTACTTTGGCCGGTAGCAAGAAAACAGGGCCGATGGCCTCAAGAAATGGCCAGTGAGGTATGGGCGTAGCCAACAAGCCATTCACTGCCCTCAGAGACAAAAACCCAAGTGCTTGGTCCACAACCAAGCACAAAACAGACAAGTCGAGAGGTCTTGAGGCAAGGCTCACGGCCGAAACCTCCGAGAACTCAAGACGAACACGAATAGGGATGATCATCGAGTGTTCAAACGATGACGTGCAAGTCTTGAGGACGGTCAAAAATGGGGTGTCTACAGTTGCCCCTCTTTGACAGAACTCGAAAGTCATAACAATGACGGGAGTGAATGTCAAAGCCCAGAGACGACCCATTTTTGACGAGGCCGAATACTTAGACAAAGAATACAAGCTATAGATAAAGATATGTGCCTGAGGGCAAGGGTAAAATGCAAGACAATGCACAAAGCCGAGCATAACTTATGTTCATACAAAGAAAGCTGTAACGAAGTATAACATGCAACAGTTTTAAGCAAGCATCAACCAAACTACATTACAATGCAGAAAGGATGTAAGAGAATTACTATAATTCTCACTGCGAATACAGTTTGCATGTGTGATAGATACACAAAGCGAATGTGTGATAGATACACAAAGTGAGCAAGTGTGGTAGATACACAAAGCGGACGTAGTGTGATGGATATACAAAAAGGTGAACACAAAGTGTGATAGATGCACTAAGTGAACAAGGTATGATAGATACACAAAGTGAGTGTAGTGTGATAGATACACAAGGTTAGTGTAGTGTGATAAATACACAAGGCGTGAATAGAGTGTGATGGATACACTAAAGGTGAACACAAAGTGTGATAGATGCACTATGTGAACAGGTGTGATGGATACACTAAAGGCGAACACAAAGTGTGATAGATGCACTAAGTGAACAGAGTGTGAATGATACACTAAAAATGAACACAAAGTGTGATAGATGCACTATGTGAACAGAGTATGATAGATACACTAAAGGTGAACACAAAGTGTGATAGATGCACTAAGTGAACAAGTGTGATGGATACACAAAAGGTGAACACAAAGTGTGATAGATGCACAAAGTGAACAGGTGTGATGGATACACAAAAGGTGAACACAAAGTGTGATAAATGCACTAAGTGAACAAGTGTGATGGATACACAAAAGGTGAACACAAAGTGTGATAGATGCACTAAGTGAACAAGTGTGATGGATACACAAAAGATAATGAAGTGTGATGGATACACTAAAGTAAATGAAGTGAATATGTGCATGATAGATACACAAAATGAGGATGTGTGTGATAGATACAGAAAATGAGAATGTGTGTGATAGATACAGAAAATGAAAGAAGTGTGATTGATACACTAAGTGAAGAGAGTGTGATTGATACACTAAATAAATAAAGTGTGATTGATACACTAAGCGAATGAAGTGTGATTGATACACTAAATAAATGATCTCAAACGGAACTTTTTTGAATGAACCGTACATACAATATTGTGCATGAATGAGAAAGAAACTTGATAGGTACAATGCAATACAATGCATGATGTTTAAGGAACGCAATAAACAAGCATAGCGGCGCTTTAGAAAGCACCTCATGGGGTGAGTGGCGATGAACTGCTCTACTCTGACGGGGATCTCCCCTCGTGCTCTTCGAACACTTACCTTCAACTGATAGTACAAAGGCTCTGGAATACTGACAAGGGTTCTTCACGTAGAACACTTTGGATGTTGCCTTTCTTCTTGATCATATTCACAACTTTCCCTATTCTCCAACAGGGTGACAGACTAGGTTGGTTCAGTATCCAGAATTGAGGTGCATACACGCTATCTCAACCTATGGGGCTTCCATACAGATTTCAAGCTGAGGACATGCCTCTGGGTATTTAAACCAAACTTTAGTCTCGGAAATCCCGAACCTTTGCATTCTAGGCAACAACCATTTGAACTCTAGTTTCCACCGTTGCAGTTGGTCTCCTAGCAACTCATTGCGAACACGACCAAGATGCCTCTGGCAGGGAATGGTACTCTGGGAGAGCACTTTTGATCGCCATTCTGGCTTGAAGGAGACTTGATCTTGAGCTTGAGGTAGAGGCACACTCATACTTCAGAGCATTGGCAGGACCTGAAGAGGTACACACGGAATGCAATCTCGGAACTTACTGAAGTTGAAACAAACTCAAATGCCTAACATTTTCCCTCTTTTCTTTTGCTTTGCAGTTTCGAACCTATATAGCTTCAGATAGGTCCTGGTTTTACTGTTCCCGCATGACCTGGGTTGAACCCTGCGATTTTACGAAAGAACGAATCTTGTTTTGCACAGATGTGGAGAATGGCACAGCACTCTGAGCACAAAACGATTTTATTTTTGAAATTGAGAGACGAGTTCGTGACCTGGGTATTGAGCCTACGACTGAACACAGCGCACTACGACTCAACAACGGAAAACAAAAGGTAAACAACCTAAACACATCGAGTAACACTCGAAACGACTCAAAACAAGAATCGAGATAAAACAAAAAGACACGACACTCAGACGTGCACAGGGAGCCTGTTTCTCTGGGTATTGTTTCCCACTCTTTCTCATTTGTGATTCTCACATCACTTGGCCCTCAGGCTCTGTTTTTCTGAAAAAGCCCTTTTCCTCACTTTTTCTCTCAGCGCACATCTCTCTATTCTT
The DNA here is from genome assembly GCA_025200525.1 of Camellia lanceoleosa. Lineage (NCBI taxonomy): Eukaryota > Viridiplantae > Streptophyta > Magnoliopsida > Ericales > Theaceae > Camellia > Camellia lanceoleosa. Next base: position 43,378,042 of record CM045771.1, read on the forward strand.
CAATCTCTCATTTTTTTATCCCTCCCCTGGGTCGTTGATGGATAAGTAGGAAGTTGTGGGTTCTTGCCCCTGTTATTCTACCAGATTCTCATTCTTGTTCACAATAGTGAGTTTCTCCCTCAGAGGGGTTGCAATGCGACTAGACGCGCAGCAGATCCGCAATTGGCATCGGTTGACAATGCTCTGCTGGGGAGTTTGGACGTAATCGGATCAGTCCGGATGAGGGAGTGGAATACCTTGCTCCATTCCAGTTCGTGCTTCACACTTGGCTTGATACCTCGCTGCTCGGAGGATATGAGAGCTTTCAGCCTTTTTCTGTTAGCTTCCATTGTGCCGTTCTTGGCGAATATGGTGCCCTTTCTGGCAAATGCATTGTCAACGGGGAAAAGACAGAACACCTAACTCAACTATGCCCCTAGTTCATTATTTTGACCATTTTTTGTTTCGGTTTTCTGCTAAAACAATTTTGACCGACATGAGAGTTAGATTAACATGCTTGTTAGGTTATGAACACTGAAAATTTTCCTTTTTTGGGTCTAAGAAATGGTCTAGTTTTGGAAAAATGGAATAATTTTTGAGAAAATTAGTCAACCTCAGTAAAAATTCTCAAAAACTATTTTTGCAAATGGCCACTGCTTGACCAACGTGGAATTGAATCTTGAGATGCACAACCTCAGATCCAAAAATAATGGAAAATTTCCCATTGTCTGAAGGACACTACACAGCAACAGAAAGTTGCCTCTTATTTGAATAGCATCGCAGCACTGCACGGCAACGGAAAGTTGCCCCTAGTCTGAATAGCGCCGCAGCACATGGTAACCAGTCCTCACAGTGACAATTACAACCAAATTCTCGAATACAGAAAAGACAAAGACCAGAACCGTCACATGGACACAGTTGAATTTGAAGTGTTTTATGGCTGGACTTCGGAATGAAGTTGCCTACGTATCCTAAACATGGGAATCAAGCCTTACGTAGTTCAGGGTAAAGTACACTCGGGTATTAACCTCTCCTTTTGCGCTCTAACTTTTGCCAAGGCCGCCTTTCTGGGTTTTCAACCTTGCGAGCTATGTTTTTCTTTTCTTTTCAATTCTTTTCAGTTCTTTCTTCTTCTCTTTTTCATCTTTTCCTTTCATTTTCTTCATTTTTCTTTTTCTCTTTTTCATTTTTTGCATTTTTTTTTTTTTTTTTTTGTTCTTTTTGTTCTTTTTCTTGCTCTAACTTTTGCCTGGGTTGCCCTTCCAAGTTTTAGGCCCAGTGAGCCTCTCAAGGGTAAAAGTGTAGCTTTGTCCATGTCAAATGGTATTGAGATCCTGAAGTCATCTGAATCCAGGAGAATGGCTGTTGTTCATTGACAATGCAGAAGTCCATCCAATGGGGGGTGAATTTGCCCCTAGTGTTGTGGATAGGAACTCGGTTCTCCTTCAGCAATGTCTTCTTCTTTCCTCCCTTCTGGGATTTGGCATTCTTGCCAATCTTCGTCTTTGACTCTTCGAGCACATCTGAGATTTTTGCCCCTAGTTCATGGGCTGCTTCAAATCTGGCCGCACAGGCCTTACGTTGTAGTTGACCGTTGAACATTCTGAATCCCAGTTCAAGGTTTGAAAGTGAGGGGTCGAGTCTCGAGGCTGAGAGCGATCCTAGGCTGCACAATCTCAAGAGCGATTCCACACAGGTCTTCGCAAGACCGCGCAAAAACATTTTTTGAAATCTTTTAAGAAAGCGACAAATCGCTCGCGCTGAAGACAGTACGGAACCAATCTGGATCAAGCCAGGATCCTTCCCAGTACTCACACTAACAAGCATGATCTCATTCATTAAGGGCTTAGCATGCCTCTCTTTCTCTCAATTGATCAAATTTTTGCAAATCCCGAGAAATTCCTTCCTCTTTATTTTCACCGCAGTGTTCAAAAAGAGTTTTTGAAAAACTTAGGTCGATGTAATGAATTCAAGGCACAAAAGAGCAGGTGAAATGCACTGCCGTTTCACTTAAATCTTCTGGCACAACTGATTCAAGGCAGAAACAAACATAAAAGCATGAAAACCACTGCTGTTTCAGTCAAATCTTCTGGTGTAACTGGCTCCCTGGCAGAAACAGACTCAAAAGAAAGCGAAAAGACAAACACAAAACAAAATAGTGATATCCGAGGTAACGCCCCCAGGATCACCCGACTCTAACAAAACAGGACTGACTCGATACAACAAGACAGACCCAACTGACTCAGTATGAAAAGACTGACTCTATATAATGGGACAGACTCTAAACGACATAACAAAAATTGACTCAATACCAGAATCAGAAAGCACAAAAACTAGCATTAACAAATGCTCAAAACAATGCGTGCCATACGCCATATCTGGAGTAAACTGAGTGCCGCCCGCAGGTGGTTCATCCCCTAATCACATATTCGTACTATCCCCCAAGTTCACTGATCCAGTGGCGATAGACTTTGCTGAGCTGGTGCGGCGATGACCTTGTTGTAAAAAACCTGACAAAGTCTATCAGCACGAGCCCAATGTATCGGGGGATATTGGAGCCTTCTAAAGCTATAGTACCATGACTACCCCTTGCAAAAGAGAAAACAGACAGCATCTTAGCTTGATTTCACCAGAACCATCATGAATGACTGCGCTCCCTACAGAATTCTGCCCAAAATTTTGCCCTGTAAACTAATACCCTTAGGTAAAACTGATTCTCAAACACTGATACTGATGCCCGCAGGCCTGATGCCCACACTTGCAAACTAATACATGCATTCCTGTAGAGGCCAACTCTAAAGCACATAACAAACAAGTGAGAGCCAAAACACCCCTATGTTAGGGTAGGGTTTCCCTGTCCTATTTTGTCAGGAGCTAGGGTTTCACTACGCATGCAGCGGTTTCAAACAACCTACAATTGGGTAAGCAACCTGTCTTAGCTTGGGATAGTCACTATGGATTTCAATATGCACTAAGTCGAATGGTCAAAAGGGTGCCCCGGTAACAACGGGGGTTTGTGTTCCCATCGTGGCAGAGCCCGTAATAGGTCAGCCTTATGGCATGTTTCTCGAAGCGAGCCTCCGGCAAACCGTTCAGGAATAGCAGACGGCAAACACGGTGTCCTAGGCGCACCAATGCAAATGCAATGCAAAGAAACACATGAGTGTAATCAATACAAGATATCATGAGTTCGAGTCAAGCTCTTTAAACTCCCCAGTAGAGTTGCCAGAAACTGTAGACGTCCCCGAACGTCCCGGGAGGGAATCCCGTTTTGTTCATTGGGGCTCACTATAGTTCAGGACTCAATGTCACGATCCTATATCTAATCTCGCAGAGTGCAATGCAAGACCGATGAATCATCAAAGAGTCCAAATCCGGCAAATTGTTTTTGAAAACAGATTTTTTTGAAAGAAGTGCCAAACATGGACTGCTTTGCCAGATACAGAGTCACCACCTAAATATTTATTTTAGGGGAATTTAGGAAACCCTGACTCGTTGCCTAAGGCCACGTGTCCGTCATCACCAAAGTTGCCTCGGCTTGGGAACTTGGGTACGATTGGGGAAGGTCACTTCGTGAGCACCCTCGCTCGCTTGATCAAAGATCGGCCTCTACTAACCATGATATCGAGTTTTGAAAACATTAAGTGCTCTTATTCCGGTTATTAGCCTAGAATTACCATGTGATGCGCACAGCATACAAGTATAGACTGGGTCGCCTGAATTGGAACAAAACATCTCATGTTCATTTTGAAAAATGGTTTGAAGGTGCTACTTGCAAGTAGGCTAAGATGTGGATTTTGCCACCCTCAGATGGGCTTAGAAAACATGATTTTGCCACTCTCAAGTGGGCATAAAACTCTCAATTGGTGAATTGTTCCAATTCAAATAACCCAACCTTCACCCACAGGCATTCAGGCAGTTATATCACATAAACACATAACCTCATGGTAAGCATGCTATCATGGCAATCACTCACACACATGCAAGGATGCTAAAGCATAAACACTTACCGAGTACTCCGAGCCAAAGAAAGAAGCTAATTAGAAAACATCCATGAATCCTAACTATGCTGAAATGTCTAATGCAACACATGCAAGAATGCAACTAAGATAGGCTCGACTATTCTAAACATGGCATATGAAATGCAACAGATAACATGTATTCAACTTTGAATTGAATTACAATGCAATTAGTATGATGCGCCAAGCCCGGTGCATGCAATACAGATGAATGAATGCAAACATGCGAACATATAGATGCTAACTGAAACATGCCCTAAAACTAACCATCATAAGCTGGTAAATAAAAGGGAGAAAGACGTGGGGTTGGAAGACATGCATCACACACACGCATACTTATTACAACAGTTGTGCCCGCTCTCGGAGGGTCCGAAAGAATAATACAAATCACCTAATTAACTAACTCACGAGCTAATTAATTACAAAACCGCTTAACTAATTAACAAATCAATTAATCTTCTAAAGCAGTAAAACAGCCTCGGGAAGAGGGATGCACGCATGCTCGGTCGGCTTTGCTTGGAAATCCATTGACATGCCAACTGTTGCCTCTGTTTACACTGCTCTGCTCTTTTGAAAACTGTGCCAACCTTTGTGACACCTTTGAAACATCTTGGGGACATGCTGAGAGGCCATTGGCCATGAGATGGGACAACCGGCTAGGTGAAACAGGTCATCGACCATGAGTTGGGCTCTCGGCCAGAAATACGTAGCCGGCCGGCACTGAAGATGGCCGACCGACCATCTCTTCCTGCAAAATCCTGTTTTGCTGCAGCAGAGGGCAAACAGAGCATGGCAATGCGTTTTCAAAGCAATGTTTACACAACCACCCTCCTTATCATGTTTAAGACTCAAAGGAGTATGGTTTTCGACCCTCAGACCATCAATCACGTATTTCAATGCATGATGGCCAAAGAAGCCAAGTGTGTAACTCAATATGGAATGAAATGCACAAAACACATAAAGGGCCCCAACCTCTATCATGATTGATCAAGAGGCAAGAGATGCACACACAATGCAATGCAACCTAGGCAAGCAAGCAAGCAAGCATGCAAATAACTCAAGTGTGCAACAAATCTAATGCAACATGAGCATGTTAACATGCAATATGCAATAGGCATACAACCTAAACATGTGGACATGTATAGCATGCAACAACATGCAAAATGAAACAAGCATGCAACAATATGGTGAGATGGACTTACACTAACATGGGTAGCTCTCAAGCATGCCAAAATCAGTGGCCAAACACAATTGAAATTAGGCAAGAACATTCATGCAAACATGCCCAATGCAAGGGACCGAACCTAAGGCATCAAATGCCACTCTACCAAAGCATGGCAAGGGATGACATATGGCATACAATGACACAAATTCTAGCTCTGAAATATCATACAAGATGGTCTCGAAACATGCAAATACTTCAAGTTAGGCATGCAAGAGTGCTCAAAACTCAAAGCTAGGCATGGCTATTACACTACAAGCATACATGGCAAGCACCAATCGACCAAGTGGCCTAAAAAAAGAGCTAAGGAAGCCCAAAACAAGGACAAAATCAGTTTAAGGCATGGCCAAAATATGCTAGAATGGAGGGCCAAAATAACATGCAATGTAAGCTAGTAAGCATGGTTTACACTACAAGCATATAGAGCATATGAGGGACTACCAAACCAGCTAAAAACAGATTCATGGAATGCCAAAATATGACCAAATACCCACTAAAATGTGTCCAATACATGCAAGAATGAGGTGCTACTTTGATAGGCTATAAAGAGGGTTGTTCCACACATGCAAGAGGGACATCTAACATGAAAAAATCAGCTCTTGAAAGAGCTCATGAAAGTCCTAAAACTCACTGAAAAGGCCTGAACCAAGCTTAGGAAGCATGCAAGTAAGGGATCCTTTGTAAGGCAAAAAATGCCAACAAACAAGACAACAAGGAGAGGGGATGGCCCTCTCCTTCTTAGGACCTCAAAACACCATCCCCACTACTGAAATCCCTCTGGATTTCAGTGGTGAGAGGGCCAATATAAGGTGGTCCCGAAGCTCACAAAAAAGGCACAAAAACGAGGCCAAACAAGGCCTAAGAGGGGGTAAACAACCCCAAACACAAAAGTGATCTTAAACAAACTTCAAAAGGAGTACAAAATAAGACTTTTTTCAGTTTATGCAAAATCCCAAATATGCTTGCAAGTATGGATAAATGATGGAGCGAAATAAAGCTTAAAAGAGGGAATAGTGTGTTACCCTTGTAGCTTTAGAAAAACCAGCGGCTTTGAGACCAAAAAACCAGACCTTCAACTTCTAAAAATGGCCTCCAAGATCCTTAGGTTGATGATGGAGGTGTTAGGCTAAGAGTTGGTGTGCAAAGGGGCCAAGAACTTCACTCTTTCTAAGCCTAAGTGTAGAGACAAAGAGAGATATATGTGTATGCCTTAGCAAAATTTTTGGAACCCTTCTAAAGGAGGGGGAGGGCCTCTCTTTTAGAGGAACAAAGGTCCAAGCTTCTTCAAGAAGCTTGTGCAAAGGTCCAAGCTTCTTGAGGAAGCTAGAGCAAAAAGGGTCAAGCTTCTCCTAGAAGCTTAGAGCAAAGGGCCAAGCTTCTCTTGGAAGCTTAGAAGGGTTCAAGCTTCTCTTAGAAGCTAAGAGAAAAGGGTCAAGCTTCTCTAAGAAGCTAAAAAGATCAAGTTTCTTGGAGAAGATAAAAGGGTTCAACATTCTTGGAGAAGCTAAAAAGGTTCAAGCTTCTTGGAGAAGCTAAAAAAAAGGTTCAAGCTTCTTAGAGAAGCTAAAAAAAGGGTTCAAAAGGTTCAAGTTTCCTCAAGAAGCTAATACAAGGGTTCAAAAGGTTGAAACCCTTTCAAGAAAAGGTCTCGGCCAGAAAAAGTGGCCGACAAAAAAATGGCCGGCTGACCAAAAACATTGCCAACCGGCCAATATCTTTGGTCAGTAGCAAGAAAACAGGGCCAGTGGCCTCAAGAATTGACCAGTGAGGTGTGAGGGTTGCCAACAAGCCATTCCCTACCCTCAGAGACAAAAACCCAAGTGCTTGGTCCACAACCAAGCACAAAACAAACAAGTCGAGAGGTCTTGAGGCAAGGCGCACGGCCGAAACCTCCGAGAACTCAAGACGAGCACGAACAGGGATGATCATCGAGTGTTCAAATGATGACATCCAAGTCTTGAGAACTGGAAAAAATAGGGTGTTTACACTCGCACGTCACTTGCATGGTTATGCACACTTCACTTGCGTTGTCACGTACTTCTCACTTGCATTGCTATGCATGTTTCTAACAATGTTGTACCTGTTAAGTTTTCTTTCTTTTCCAGGCACGATATTGTATGTGCGGTTCATTTGAAGCTAGCACGACCAGACGAACCGCACAGGTATTGTATTCTCCGCGTGAGACGTAGCGAGAATTAAATAATTCTCTTACATCCTTTCTACATGAAATGTAGTTAGATTTGTGTTTGATTGCTTAAACTGTTGCATTTATTGTATGTATTTGCTTCGTTACAACTCTCTTTGCATGATCATAAGTTATGTTTGGCATCGTGCATGTTTCTTGCATTTTGCCCCTGCCTTCGGGCGCATATCTTTGTCTGTAACTAGTATGCTTTGTCTAAGTCTTCGGCCTTGTCAAAAATGGGTCGTCTCTGGGCTTCGACATTCACTTTCGTCATTGTTATGACTTTCAAGTTCTATCAAAGAGGGGCAACTGTAGACACCCCATTTTTTACTGTTCTTAAGACTTGGACGTCACCGTTTTAATACTCGGTGATCATCTATATTCGTGTTCATCTTGAGTTCTCGGAGGTTTCAGTCACGTGCCTTGCCCCAAGACCTCTCGACTTGTTTGTTTTGTATTTGGTTGTGCACAAACACTTGTGTTTTCTCTCCTAAGGGAAGAGGGTGGCTTGTTGGCCATCCTCTTAACCCACCGGCCAAGGCTTGAAGCCACCGGCCCCTTTTTATTGCCATCGGCCAAAAGTGTTGGCCGATCGGCACTATATTTGGTCAGTCGGCCACTTATTTTGGCCAATCGGCCATATTTCTTGGTCGACCCCTTTTCATCTGCTTTTGGCAGATATTTTGTGCCAGCTGGAACAGCTGGCATGCACAATTCCTCCCCTCCATACACGTTTACGGAGGGATTTGAGCCTTGTTTAGCTTCCCTTGGAAGCTTTGTAAAATGGTTTTGTTATAAAAGAAGGGCCTCCCCTCCCTTTCCAGAGGTTGAATGATCTGATATATGATATATATCACTCTTTCTCTATATCCCCCCCTCTCTCTACATTTGTGTGTGTAATAGTGTTCTAAAGGGTGTTTTGTTCTTAGTTTTGCACTAAGGCACCTAGTGTTACACTATACTTCGGTTGTGGAGGTGCTAAGGGGTTGATCTCAGAGTTTTTGAGTTGGTTTTGGTCAAAAGAAGGTGCTGGAGTTGGTGTTCTTGAAGTGTTCTTCAAGGGTGAGAACTACCGTCTTTATTTCCCTTTCTTGCACTAGCTTTTAGCCTATCTTGCATGTTGTTTTGAGTTTAGTGTATAACTGATAAAAGTTCTTATATTTTCATACTTAAGATGTTTTTTTAAGGTTGCTTTTGGGTTGGGGGTTGTTTACACCCTCTTAGGCCTTGTTTGGCCTTTTTTTGTGCCTTTCTCTTTGGGCTTTGGAACCCCCTTATTTCGACCTTCTCACCACTGAAATCCAGAGGATTTTCAGTAGTGGAAAAGTGGTTTTGAAGTCATGTATAGGGGAGGGACACCCCTCTCCCTTTGTGTCTCCTTTGCTTGCATTTAGGGCTCATAAAGGTAGCATGTTTGCTTAGCTTTATTTGGCTTCATTTCGGTGGGTATTTGGTGTTAGTTTATCATATTATACCTCTTTTTTTGGTCGGATTGATAGCCTATTGCATGCATCATGCACTTGCTTTGTAATCCCCTCTATTTGTCATAATATGTATCATGCATTTAGACCATCGTGCATGCATGTTTTAGCTTGACTTCATGAAACTTTTAGCTATGTTGTGACATGCTTAAGTTCTGTTTTTGGTCTTTTGGGTCATGCTTGCCATGCTTTGTATAGCCGCTTTGCATTTTAGCTTGCTAGGTTTGGGTGTGTGAGTCATGAGCATGCTTCATTTGGGCTATTTCAGTGATTTGGGATCACTTATCATGCTATTTCAGTCCATGTTTCATGCTTGTATACTTGCATTTGCCATCCATTCAATGCTTTGGGGAGGTGTTGTTTCACGCTGCATGTTTGAACCATTGCATGTCCCTCCATGATTAGGTCTTTGGGAGACCTTCTCATTGGGTTTTGGGGTTTATTTTGACTTGTTTTAACTCTGACTTTATTGGTCTAAGTCATGCCATGTTCGGTTGTTAGAGGTGTAGTGCATTTGCCCTTTTTGGCCTTGTATACGTCTCGTTTTGTGCTCACCTTTCTAGCATGTTTCGGCCTCATTCCATAGGTGTTTTGGCTTCATTTTGGTCTGCCTCGGGACTATTTTGGGTCACCTTGCCCCTTTGGGGCTTGGTTGACATAGTTATGGTTCAAGTCCCTGGGCTAGGTTTGAACTTTAACTCCATTAGCACGCCTTGCTTGTGTTATGTGTGTGATTTGGCATCACTTTTGGCATCATTTCAAATCTTATTACATCGCCACATTCTCATGTTTACCATGTCTTTCTCACGCTTGAGGATGGTGCTTTGTTGCCTAGCTTATGGGTCTTTACATGCACGTGTGAGTTTTGCCCTTTTGGTGCCATGATGTTGGTACTATGGCCATTGTTTTGGCATGGCCGAGGTCCACTCATTTCAGTTTAGGTCCATTGAGCATGTTTGCTTTCATGATATTTGCATACTTGCATTATATCATGTTTGCATGTTGAGCATATTGCATAATGCTTAGCTAGTTGCATTACACAACATTGTTGCATACTTGGTGTGCCCATGCTACATTAGTTTAACTTGCATGCTTAGGTTGCATTGCATCCGACATGCTTGCTACCTTAGTCTTGTGTGCATACTCGAGTCTCATTGCATTTGGCATGCTTAGGTTGCATCACATTGCATTTGGCATGCTTACATTACATTACCTTGTATTGCATTTACATATCACATTGTATTTAGCATACATGCATTACATGGTGTTTGGTTTGGGGTGTCAAACCAAATGTGAGGAATGAGGAACGTTCGTACTTAAAGTGACGAAACGTGCCTCAATCTTCGGTCGCCGTCACTCTTTATCCAACATGATAGAGTGTATGGCATCCATTTGTTTTGTGCATCCATTTTACATTGATATACACTTGGCTCCTTTGGCCATCATGCATTGAAATGCGTGATTGGTGGCCCGAGAGTCGAAAGCCACACTCCTTTGAGTTCATAGCATAATAGGGAGGGTGGTCGTGCACACATTGCTTTGAAAATGCCTTGCCACGCACTGTCTGTCCTCTGTTGCAGCAAAATAGGATTCTGCAGGAATCATTGGCCGACTGACTACATCAAGTGCTGATCGACCAAAAATATATGGCCGATAGTCATACAAATGGTTGATTACCATGTTTCAATGGCTGGTGGCCATATCTACTGGCCAGTGACGTCCCACAATGCTCAGGGAGTGGTTCAGAAGTAGTCTTGGGATTTGTGCAGCTCTTAGAGGCATGAAACAGTGCAAACAGAGGCGACAGTGGGCATGGCAACGGGTTTCCGAGCGAGCGAATCGAGCATGCATCATCTAATCATTTCGAGGCGGAGCTGCGACGGTCTCTTTAATTTCTTACTTAGTTTATTTTTGTAATTAATTTGTTAATTAATTAAGGGTCTGTAATAATTAATTAGCTAGAGTAGTTAATTATTTATTTGGTTTGTATTATTCTTTCGGAACCTCCATCGAGAGGGCGAATTTGTAATAAGGGTGCGTGCGTGCGTGTGAATGTCTTCCAACCCCACGTCTTTCTCCCTTTTACTTACCTGCTTTTTATGGTTAGCTTTAGGTCATGTTTCGATTAGCATACGTCATGTTAGCATATTTGCATACATTCATTCGTATTGCACGCACTGGGCTCGGCGCATCATACTAGTTGCATCTTATTTCAAGTCCAAGTTGAATACATGATTTTTGTAGCATTTCATATGCCATCTTAGAATATCCGAGCCTATCTTAGTTGCATTTCGCATGTGTTGCATTAGGCATTTCAGCATAGTTAGGATTCATGGATAATTTCTAATTAGCTTCTTTCTTTGGCTTGGAGTACTCAGTAATTATTTATGCTTTAGCATCCTTGCATGTGTGTGAGTGACTGCCATGATAGCATGCTTACCATGAGGCTATTCGCTTATGTGATATAACTGCCTGAATGCCTGTGGGTGAAGGTTGGGTTATTTGAATTGGAACAATTCACCAATTGAGAGTTTTAAGCCCACTTGAGAGTGGCAAAATCATATTTTCTAAGCCCACCCGAGGATGGTAAAATCCATGTCTTAGCCTACTTGCGAGTAGCACCTTCAAACTGTTTTTCAAAACGAACATGAGATGTTTTGTTCCAATTCAGGCGACCCAGTCTATACTTGTATGCCGTGTGCATCACATAGTAATTCTAGGCTAATAACCGAAATAAGAGCACATAATGTTTTCAAAACTCGATATCATGGTTAGTAGAGGCCGATCTTTGATCGGGCGAGCGGGGGTGCTCATAGCTGACCTTCCCCAATCGTACCTAAGTTCCCGAGCCGAGGCAACTTTGGTTATGACGGACACGTGGCCTTAGGCACGAGTTAGGGTTTCCTAAATTTCCCCAAAATAAAATATTTAGGTGGCGACTCTGTATCTGGCAAAGCTTTCCATGTTTGACACTTCTTTCTAAAAATCTGTTTTTCAAAACGATTTGCTGGATTTGGAGTCTTTGATGATTCATCGGTCTTGCATTGCACTCTGCAAGATCAGATACAAGACTGTGACATTGAGTCCTGAACTGTAGTGAGCCCCAATGAACAAAATAGGATTCCCTCCCGGGACGTTCGGGGACGTCTACACCTAACTTTGTTTTTAATAATAATACCGGATTCATCAAGTTTGTTCCGAAAAACCCATTTTGTACCAATGATAGAGTGGTTTTGAGGTTGAGGAACTAAGGTCCAAACTTGGTTTCTTTCAAATTGGTTGAATTCTTCTTACATTGCTAAAATCCAATTTTCATCATTTTCGACTTCAGAAAAAGTTTTTGGTTCAATTTGAGAAATGAAAGCTAAATTACCATAAATATTTCTAAGAGAGTTTCGAGTTAAAGGATCACCTATAATTTGATCCATGAGATGATTCCGTATGGATTTCCATTCTCTCGGCAAATTTGGATTATCTCACATTGATCTTGATGAAGTTCTTTCAATTAATCTTTTTGAGATTCATCAATTTTCTTAGAGATATCTAAGTTTTCTATTTCTTGCTCAATATCTGCATCATTATTGCTCACAATATTCTTGGAAATATAAAAGTTAGATTCTTCAAATACAACATGTATTGATTCTTCTACAACTAAAATTCATTTGTTAAATACACGATATGCTTTACTTGTTGGAGAATAACGAAGAAAAATAGCTTCATCGAATTTAGAATCAAATTTTCCCAAGTTATCTTTGCCATTGTTCAAAAGAAAACATTTACACCTGAAGGCGCGAAAATGACTTACATTTGGTTTTCTTCCTTTTCATAGCTCATATAGGGTTTTCTTTAAAATGGGTCTAATCGTAACCCGATTAACAATGTAGCAAACAGTATGAACGGCTTTGGCCCAAAAATATTTTGGTAGAGAGTTTTCACAAAGTATGGTTCTAGCCAGCTCTTCTAGAGTCCTATTCTTTCTCTCAACTACACCATTTTGTTGAGTTCTAGGAGCCGAAACATTATGGTCTATTACATTTTCATTACAAAATTTTTCAAAAGAATCCTTTTCAAGTTCTCTACCATGGTCTGTCCGTATACTTGAAATAATAAAACCTTTTTCATTTTGAAGCTTCCTACATAATGTTAAAAAGTTTTGAAAAGCTTCATCCTTATGAGCTACGAACTTAACCCATATAAATCTAGAGAAATCATCAACTACAACAAGAATGTATAGTTTACCACCAAGACTAAGTGTCCTTGAAGGACCGATCAAATCCATGTGTAATAGTTATAGTGGTCTAGAAGTTGCAATAATATTTTTTGATTTAAAAGAAATTCTAGTTTGTTTACCTTGTTGACATACATCACATAATTTGTCCTTTTTTTAAAAAAAAAAATTTAGGAAGTCCAATGACTAAATCCTTTTTAGGAAGTTTTGAAATTAAATCCATGTGAGCATGACCAAGTCTTCTATGCCACAACCAACTATTATCACTAAGTGCAGAAAGGCATGTAATGTTAAAAGATAATAAATTAGAAAAATTAAAAACATAAGCATTTTCCTATTGGTGGCCAACAAATACAGTCTTGTTATTTTTGAGATTTTCTATTTTGCAAAAAGTTTTTTCAAAGATGACTCTATTTCCCTTGTCACACAATTGACTAATACTAAGTAAATTTTGTTTCAATCCATCAACAAGTAAAAAAATTTCAATAAAAAAGAGAGGGACTTTTACCAATACTACCTACACTGATGATTTTTCCTTTATTGTTGTCTCCAAATATTACATATCCACCATCTTTTGGAGATAAGGTCGTGAACATAGATTTGTCTCCAGTCATGTGTCTTGAACATCCATTATCCAAGTACCATTTTCCTTTTCCAAATTTTGCCTTGTAGCAAACCTATAAAAGAAATCAACTATTTGATTTTGGTACCCATATCTTTTTGGGTCTGTGATTGTTAATTTGTGAATTACTAGATTTTGGAATCCATCTTATATTTGTTCCTAATAAATTTTTCTTGTAAGGACATGATGAAATTGAGTGCCCTTTTCTAAAGCAATAATGACAAGCAATATTTGGGCTACTAGATGAGTAAGTTTTAATAAAGAAACTTTTATAAAAGTTTGTTTCTTGTGAGGTTTGTGTCTAATACCTACTTTGTCAAAAACACATCTTTGATTTCCAAGTAATTTGTTTAAATTTTATTTTCCTTGGGTAAATTTGAAAATTATTTTATTTAAATCTTCGATTTTTTTTTTTCTTTTAAAGAATTATTTTCAATTTTCAAATCATTTGAAGAATTTTTTAAAGAATAATTTTCCTTTTTCAAACTTTAATTTTTGTTGATAAGCAAAACATTTGATTTTTTAAGCGCAGAATGTTTTGAAAATCTTCATGAAGTTCCTCAACAATATCTATTAATTCTTTATAGGAAAGAGAGTTCTCGATTACCTCATCATCTTCAATCCCCATGAAGTAAAGATTTGCCACTTCAAAGCCGCTTGATATGCTATATGAGCTACTATAATCACTTTCTCCCCATGCTGCCATAGCCCTTCTTTTGCTCTTCTTCTTTTCCTTCAACTTTTTTAGGTTGGGACAATCATATTTAATGTGACCTGATTTCTTATATTCATAACAGATTATTTGATTTTTTTTTTCTTCTTCATCTTTATTAAATGATTTTTTTGTGAAATCTTCTTTTAAATTATTTATCTATTTTTAACAAATTCTTGAATTTTTTTGTGATCATTGCGATGTCACCGTCTTCATCACTTGAGCTGTTGTCGTCTTCATCTTTTTCTTAAGTTTTTGTTTTGAATGCAATACCTTTCTTTTTCTTCTTGTCATTGTTGTCATCGTCGATTTCATCAAAATTTCATGAGTCATTAATGACCCAAGAAGTTCATCTAAATTGAGTGTGTTGAGATCCTTGGCTTCTTGGATTATCGTCACTTTCAATTCCCAAAACATTAGTAGACACCTTAGAATTTTCCTCACCATTTCACTTCACTGTTAGTATAAACTCTATCAAGATTTTTCAAGGAATTTGTAATATTAGTAAATCTAGTAAACATTTCAGAAATAGATTCATTAGATTTCATTTTGAACAATTAATAATTATGAATAAGTATACTGATACGTGACTCCTTAACTTGATTTGTGCCTTCATATGTGACTTCTTATTTATCCTAAATTTCTTTAGCAGTGTCACATGCAGAAATTCTATTAAATTCATTTGGATCAAGTGCACAATATAAAACATGTTTGGCTTTAGAATTTGCTTGAATATTCTTAAAATCATTTTCATCCCATTTATCTTATGTTTTAGGGACTTTCTTTGAGTCAACAATTTTGAAGGGAATAATTGAACCATTTTTAATAATACTTCATACCTTGTAGTATGTCCCTTGAATATATATCATTATTCTATTTTTCCAATAATTATAATTACTACCAGTAAAATATGAAGGGTTGGAAGGTGAGTGATCATCAAAAATTTGTTTTCTTATACTGGTTGCCATCAAGGATGGACCAAGGATTTGATCATCGGGGGGCCAGAAAATAAATAAATAAAGAAAGATGGGAAGACAAGTAGGGTTGGATTTAAGGGCAATGGATTTTCATGCAATTAACACTTGTGATTTTTCATGCTATTAGTATTAATTGGAAATGGATAAACTTTGTTAAATATTTGATATAACAGTAATATCACTAATCAATAAGAGTTCTTACATTACAGTAGTAAGAAATAATGATTGGCTTAGTGACAAAAATTGTCTATCTAATTTTATTAATCATTTTTTATCGCCTAAGATACTACTATTCTCATTTAAGCCTTCTATGTTTTATAAAGTGAATAATATAATTACAAATATATTTTAGAACATAATATGTTAGGGAGTTGTTATGGTGTGTGTTGGAAAATTTGGTTGGTTTATAAGGCTTATTTTGGGACAACTTTGAGCCTAAAATTAAGTGGGCCTCAAACGTCTTTTGGGATGGGTCCGAAGAGGTGATGTGTTCCTTGTTGCATGGTAAGTCACACAGTGAAGACGGTTTGTCAAAACCATTTATGAGTGAATGAGAAGTTGACATCGTTTTCGGATTTGTGGAATGGACAATTAAAGAAGTAAATGTGGGTTTCCTTGAAATGGGTTGTCCCACATTGAAACTTTAAGAGAGCTTTGTTGGGTATATAAGCTCTTTGTGTACTAACTTGGGTTGGGCCCCAAGGGGCATCCCAAGTTTGAAGAAGGAAAGAGTTATGGACAAATGGAACCTTGGCTCAAACCACCACACGTGCATACGCCGCCGCCGTTTAGTCGTGCCGTGCGCGATTATGGGTCGGGTCAATTCTTATATTAATTTTTTTTAGAAATTCTTAATGAAATTAAATTCAAATTATGCCAAAATTGAATTTAATTTTCTGTCCAATTTTTTACCTCCTTCAATCCGAAATTTCAACAAATTAACTGCTCAAAACTGCCCAACAGTTACAGATCCAAAACTGCACTATTTTGACAGATTCAAACAGTTCAGGTACATCATACAAATCTTAGATCTGTTGAAATATGAACTGCACCTATTCATTTCGAATTCACACCTGTTCAGTTTGAAAATCAAACCTGTTCAATCCTATAAATTCCAGATCTGTTCCAGCATTTGATCCAATCCGAAGATCAGACTGAAATTTATATTTCTTTGTTGTCCAATTTTCTGCTCCTTTGCATTATTTATTCTTCATTCTAGTTTTAGAGAAAATTAGAGAGAGTATAGAACACAAGGTTCTAGTTCGCTGGACAAATTTGTTTGGAGTGTTACTACAAATTTGTGAAGATCATTGTATCTTGGGAGATAGATGCCACTTAACCGTAAGTACTGTAGTGGGGCGAATCTGTCTTAAGGATAGAGCGTCACACACTCAACTTGGTCTTTAATTATACATTCGGTTCGGTAAAAATAAATTTTGTATGTAATTTATGTTATTTGTTTTATTTGTTTCAATTTATTTATTTTACACAGAATATTATTCCAACAGTGTGTACTCTTAAAGTGCATTCCGTATACACATTATCACAATACATGTAATATAACCATAACAAAATGTAATTTTTTTCACCAAATAGTTCGTAACAATTTGCACCACAATGGTTGTAACATTTACACTATACCATCCATAACGTAACTACAATAATTCATAACTTTCACTTTAGAGATGCCCACTATAAATTCAACTCTACCACAAAATAGTACTACAAATATTTTAACTTTCATTGCAAAAATTTATATAGCATTCTTCTATTATATTATAAAGAGATGTTAAAAAAAAAAAAATATTAAAAACATGAGAATTAAATGGGAGGAAGGTCCACGTCGGAGAAGAAGTTACTGGTGTTGAACCAATTCTATACATAACAAACAAGCTTCTTGCACAAAGCGAGGGGACCACAGCTCCTATAGGCCTACACTAAGTTCCATCCCTGGTTGCCATTGATCAACTCTAAAACTGTTAAGTCAAAAATAATGCTAGAGCCCTTGCTCTAATACCAATTGCAGCCCAGAAAGCAACCTAAAAGGGGATGAATTGGGTTTCTAAATAAATTGTTAAATTAAAATTTTAACCCAAATAAACAAATAGGCAAATAAATATACAGAACAATATATATCAAAGTACTAAAAAATAAAATGAGTAAAGAGAAAAGAAAGCAAACTCTACGATTTATTGTGGTTCGATACAATCGGGCCTACGTCCACTCCTCAAGTTCCTACTTGAGAGTTCTCTATTATTCTTCAAATAGTAACAATACCACTAGCTTCACCGGTGCTAGTGAACCTTTACAATAAGTGATCAACCCCAATCACTCACAAAAATTATTACTTTTTTACAAGAATGAGAATAAGGGATATAAGACCTTTTTACAATAAAAGCTCAAAATCTCAACATATTTTCTCTCAATAGAAATAATTAATCACTGAAAGAACACAACACAATATTTGGGAACACTTCAATATCATAGAATTTTTTCTTTAACACTTGTATTTTTCTCCAAGCAAAATACCCCTTTTATAAAACAAAATCTACCTGTTGGGAGGAGAGACGCTTCTCTTCTGACATCACGGATCATGTGGGCACACTTCTCTTTTTGACTTGGTGACACTACATATTGTAGTTCGGATTCACGTAGAGAACACGCCAAGTTTGAAACAATTGGCCAAACGTCGCTTTCGATAAATGGTAATACAATTTTTTCAAACATTTCTTGTAAAAAACAAAGAGTGCACAGATATTACATAGTAACTTTTTTATTAAAATATTTGAATACATAGTAAAATCTCTATTAAAATATTTATATGTATAGTAAAATCTCTTTAAAATAACATTTATAATAGATATGAAAATATATACTCTTTTTAAAATTTTTGTAGTTGTTATAAAGATTTTTCATAAAAACTAACTTACTACCCCATGTGCGTATATCAAATTTGTCAAAAGAAGATACCTCACTAATATCAAATTTTTCAAAAAATGAATAGTGATCGGCCAGATTTTTCAAAACGTATTTTAGATATAATGTATTTTAGATATCATCAAAATCAAATAACATGATTAGCATGGGTCTATCAAGTTTTATTGTGGACAAATAAATATTATTATTTTTTATATAAAATGTTTGAAAAAAGTTTAATTCTTTATACCGTTGAATTTTATTCCAATTGAACTATTCTCATTTAATATAAATAACAATTTAATAAATAATTATTTAAATTATTTATTAAATTGTTATTTATATTAAACAAAAAAATAAACAATAATTGGATCGAAAGAACTATGGCATAAAATTTATCATTTTTTATTTATTTATTTGAAATTATGAATTTTTATGATTAACAATCCAAAAAGACAAAATTTTATTCAAAAGCTTTCTTGACCTAAGGATTCTAAACTTGAATTTTGAACTCAAAAATTGGATCTTGAACTCAAATCTTGGATGGGAAATAATGTGAGAGAATGGGGTCCATATAGGCTCTTGGAGGACTGATTTTTTAACTAAAAAAATGATGTGAGATTCACAAAAATGAATTGAGATAAAATCGATTGTGCAGTCCAGAGCAAAATAGGAAAATGAAGCACCGTAGCCGAAACCAACACAACACAAAAGTGCCAGTCCGACCATCTTTTGGCTTGAAAAAAGTGACACATGGCTGGTTCGGCCATGTGGGGCTACACACTATTTTTTTTTTTGGTGTGTTTTTTTTGCTAACACCAAGGGGAGAAAAGGTGTTCCAAAACGGATTTTAGGCTTGAACCACATATTGTTTTGAAAATTGGCCCAATTTAAATAATACAACAGTCCCAAAACAAAATAGAAAAAACTCGATCTAAGTCTAGTCTTTAAATTTTGTTAAAAGACTATTTTGCTATCGTTTGTTGAAAATCAACAAGCAATCATAAAATGGCTACCAAATCTTCATTTTATTCAAGCGACTCTTATCGTTGGAAAGATGTTTGAAAACTCTACAAGCCAACACGGACCGTTTTTGAAAAATTCATTTTTTTATATATATATAAAATAATACACAAAAGATAATACCCTTTTCCGAACTTTTGTAAGGTCAAGATAGAACAGAAAAGAATGAACCCTAGGGCATCCAATATGTCTCAACTAGGTCTATAAAGTTTGGTTAGGATGTTTTCCTAGACTAAAATCCATCCCGGTGCATCCGGTTCTAGGTAAAATCAGTGGTGCCAGTGAAGAGGAGTTGCTTACTTCGTTGATGAACTAGAATGGAATTTATGGCCCGAAAAAATAAATAATAAATAAATAAAAAATAGAAAAGGATATATATAAGGCTTAAAAAATGAAACCGTTTAAATATATATATATATATATATGTTTTCATGACAGCATCAAATGCATACGCAAAAACAAGATCAAAATAGACAGGGGGAAGAGACGCGCGAGGCAAATTTAGAGCAAAAAAATTAGATAAAAAAAATTAAATTGTTAGGTTATCCAAAATTACATCGTTTTGATATTTTTTTTTTCTTTTTTTGAGACGGTAAAACTTTTGTCGACACAAATAATATATTTTTGAGACGGTATAATCTGTCAACTCAAATAACACTATAAAGGTGTTTTTGAGACAATCTTGTCTTGCCAACACACTAGTAATATGTTTTTGAGTTGGCAAGTGCTATCGTCACAAATAAATCGACTCAAATAGCCTTTTTTTTTTTCTTGTAGTGAAAGTTCCAAGTTCCTGAACGATTAATCACAAGAAATCTAATCAATTCAAGGTTTAAGGGTCGGGGTAGACCCAAGTTGTCACATGTCAACTGGAGCATCTGCTCCATTGTCAACTTCTAGTGATTTGTCAAATGGATTCAGAAAGTCTGGATATTACCTACCCTTAGTTGTAGCAGTGGAAATAGTGGCTCTAAATGTCTTCTAATTGAAATTTTA
This sequence comes from Camellia lanceoleosa, assembly GCA_025200525.1. NCBI lineage: Eukaryota > Viridiplantae > Streptophyta > Magnoliopsida > Ericales > Theaceae > Camellia > Camellia lanceoleosa. The sequence continues at coordinate 43,398,402 of CM045771.1, forward strand.
ATTTTCTAGCGTTCATTTGAATAATGGGATCTTGTAACTGGCACACTGTGCAATGACTACTTTGAAAGGGATTTTCACTAAATGGTAAAGACATTTGAATTGTAATTTTATTTCCTTGAAACTACATTCAAAATAACTACTTGAAAATTAGAATAAATTTAATAAATCATATATTTTGGAAATTGAATAAGTTGTTTAATGCATTGCAATATTTATTGTCTATTTTTACCTTATTTAAACCAAAAATTTTGCATGTTTGGATATTTTGGTGAAAGTAGTATAAAATTTTAAAATTTTGACACTACAAATAGATTTAAATAGAAGCAGAATTGAGAAAGAGGAAGGTACATTGCACGATAATACAACTTGAACCCATGCATCAAGGTTAGTAAGAAATGTTTCATCTATTAGGTCAATTTATTAGTCTCAATAAATTTGTGTTTAATTATCAGTATGTTTGACCATAAATAATCCGTTGTAATTTAATAATATTTTAGCATAAATTATTCATGGAGATTTACTTGTCCTCTTGTAATTTTCTCTCTATGGGGATTGAGTTAGGACATGCAAATTATGTTTTGAGTTTATACGACGAGTTACAGATTTTACTTTTATTTTTAAAATCTACAAAAATGAAAAATAAATTAATGTTGAAATGAAGAGTTACAAGTTGATTTTCGATGGTTCAGAAGAGTGTACACTTAGCCAATTCAATAGTGCATCTAAAGATCACGTCACATTAGTAGTTGTGATTATGTGATCAAACTCTTTCTCAAGAATCTTGGATTATTCAACCCCAAGGGTTGATTTAGTGGGTGTAATTTTGGACTTGGGGGTGTACTCCCACACCCGCAAAGTGCTTTGTATAAGTTCTAAAATTAGTCGAAGTGCACAAAAATTGATCTGAATACTCGGTCATAAAAAGAATGTTAGATGATTCTTTTCTTAATTAACTCACAAAGTTGAGCTATAAAAGTGTAATCATATACACCACAATGTAACCGTGCAATTCCCTTTGTATGTTTGATTGGAGTTTGGGGAGAGAATTGGATTAGTAATTCGTGGACTTTATCTAGACTACGTTTATAGAAAAATAGGCTAGGGTTAGCAATCACATGGGGCTATAAAACATGGCTTGAATTTTTTTTATTAAAGTTTTTTTTTATTTTATTTTATTTTAAAGGTATAGTAATGTTAATATTTAAATGGTCATTTAAAACAAAAAGGCTTAAATGTATATGTATTTGGGAATTTGGGCCAAAACCCATTCAAAAGACAAAAAAATATGGGCTGCTGAATGCAGTGGGCTCAAATTGGGCTGGGGGATCAAAAGTGCGGCTACCCTCAACCTGGATGAAGCTGACTAAGAAAAACATTTTATCCATATATCTTCTATAGTATTTTGGGTAGTTATGGGCTGATCTTATGGAGAAAACTTATTTTTTTAATTTTTAGATAATAAATTTATCACTATAAAAATGTATTTAAAAAAATACAATTCAACCAGCTATATTTTTCATATTATATTTCAATACAAACTAATACAAATAAATCAAAACTCACAAACAAAAAACAAAATGTCTCAATCATTTATCACTTTAATAAATTTTTTAGTATTATTACCAGTACCAAATGCTCATTCTACAAACACAAAACATATGTTTAAAATGTCTCAAAAAATTTCATTATTAAAACGAGGGACAAATATATATATATATATAGATAAAATCACTCAAGACTCGTCAATAAGTAAGTCTGGTCAATAGAACCAATTGATAATCACCCCTAATCACAAAAGGAACGGAGCTTTCTTTCTACTATTTTTATTATGGAAATATGGAGTTAAGAGAAAGTTAGAGAAGTTAGGCAACAATATAGGCAACAGAGAGATGGTGAGAATTTACATTGTTGTATTATGTTAGCTTGAAAGCCAATTTATAGAATACAACTCCATAAACAAACAAAACAAAAAAGTGTAGTCTAAATTTAATACATACCTAATTGGTTGGACTATCAAATACATACGTCCAAATTTGCAAAGCTTTCCAAAAGTCTATACTCCAAAAGTTACTAGTCTAGACTTAGGCCTATAAATACAACTTGACAATTATACATGACATCTAGACATATATTTATGGACGTTCTGACAAACTCCAATTATATACAAATATACATGACTATCTACCCTCATTGATTTTCAAAGAGATAGACTGAAACAGATAAGATTTGGCTGATCTTTTCTCTCTTGTAACGTCAACTGAAATGATTTATCTGATCACTTTTCGTCTAATAATACAGGTAGCTCCATGTGTCCTGGATAAGATTGGAGTCGATCATGAGATAATCACATGTGATAGTGGAGTCCACTATGGTCTCATCCTGTTGATGAGATTGTGATATTCTTCATCAGTCTCTGATAGAGGGAAATCAAGATCCTGACCGTATCACTCATTCCGAAGTTGTTCGATATCATTTGCGGTCATGGCTAGTTTCAACGAAAGATCCAAATTATTTCTCTTTTTGAAATTTAATAACATGTCAAAAGCGTCATTAATTTGTGTAGGAGACCTTTGATATGTTATGGGAAAATGAGTTATAAATAGTATTCTACCATTTATGATCATGAATGGCAATTTCGCTGAGCCACGGATATTAGAAGCTGCCTGTGAAATAGTTATTAGACTATCTATCCAATATTCTATTAAAGGAAGTTTATGAATATTTTTCAATCACTCCATTCGGCCATCTTCATCCAAATAATCATCTTCAAATGCAAAATCTTCAGTTTCTTGAGATACCAAATTTGGTATGGTTAGAAAAAAAAAATGTTCTTGTTCTCGCCAACCAATTGTGCTGGAGATCCAAAAAGTAAAATATTTACTCCATTGGAAGCCTTTTACTACCCATGAAAGCATTGCTTTTATAATCATTGGATATTCTATCTACTGGATCAGATCTAAAATTTAGAAAATAACTTGATTAGTTATTACCCAATCTATATCTTCAAAAAACCACATGTCATGATTTGCCATGATGGTTATTTTGGAAATTCCATCTTTAAAATTTAATTTATCATAGGGATCGTTCTAAGATTTGTCTAATCTTATCACAATGATCCTCAACTCGATTTTTTATTAACAGAAAAATTTCTTTTGGAAGCAAAATTCTTAGTTTTTCAAAAAGACAAATTCTTTTTACTTGTTCAAAAACTGGATCAGAAAAGTCATATGATATGAGGTCTGATGGCTGAAGAAAATTGTTTATTTTTTTGAAATTAAAATCTTCATTCCAATTCATTTGTTTAAGGATATTGAAACAGCAGCTAATTTGTTGGCCAGAACTCCCATATGTTTTTGAAATTTCACTTTGTTGTCTACAATGTGAGTTTTCCAAACTCCATTGAGTTCTGTATAAATTTCTCTGGATATACCAGGGTTGAAAAAATCTTTTATTTCAGATTCATCTAGTTTAGATATCTGAATATTAGTTGGAACTGTGTTAAGTTCTCATTTGACAAAAATTATTTTAATAAACAGGCATAGCTGGTGCACTGTAAAAAACTTTTTTAGCTTTGGTCATGCTATCATAGGATTTAAAACTTGGTCCTGGAAATCCGCAAACTTGCTTGTTGCACTCATTCCATTCTGTGTAAATTCCAGGTTGTCTTCCCGCAAACAGAACATAAACTTTTTCTTGTCTAAGGATTGCCTATTTAGCAATTGTCACCCAATCTCCTTGAGCGGGTTGTTTACCCTTGTCCATTTTTTTTTCTTGGTCTAGAGGTCTTCTGAAAAAAATTAAAATTACTTGTTTAGTAATTTAATTTTCTAAAACAATTCCTACTAAAAAAATCTGAAAGAAAATTGTTAGTACCTTTAGGGCATGTTTGATTCACAAGACTAATAGTGAAGGTATTAATAATCCCATCAAATTAGTGTGGTATTCACTATCCATTTGAATTAGTAGGATAAATTATCCTCTTGTCCATTGTTTGATTTGCATGGAATAAGAAAACGTATGAAGGTAAAAGAGTCTTTTTATTTTATTTTCCAACTCATGATATATAATCCCACCCATATCCTATTACTAATAATCCTACAAATTTGTTAGATTAATTATTCATTGGACTAATAATTCTGAAACAAAATTTCAAAACAAACACAGGATTATTGGGCCAACAAATTAATAATCTCAATCACATGTTCTAATCCTGTCAATCAAACATGCCCTTAAGGTGTTCTACCTCAAAATTATATTCAGAAATTTTATTATACCAGGCTAATCTTCTTGCTTGCTCAATAGGTTTTTTTATTGATTACGAAATCTCTTAGTGCGTTATTATCAGTGCATACAATAAAATTTTCTAGGGCTAAATAAATATGAAAACTTTTTATAGCCAATTTTATTGCAAGTAATTCTTTTTAAAAAATAATATATTTCTGTTCATTTGGTTTAAATGTTCCAGAATTATAGTAATAACCCGACCTATGATTAACTATTAATCCATGATCAAAAATGCTTAATACGTAATTAAGAGGAAATCATGTGTCAAGTGCATGAATTGTATGTTATTTGTATTTATATCTGTCTATTGTAGAAGTATCTATTTGTGTTTCTGTTTGATCTGTGAATTGAAGGCCTTATCGGCATCCAGTCATGAAAGTGACTTAATTAATGTGTTATTTGGAATTTTTAGAATTTTTTGTTAGATTTGATGAAAATTTGATTCGAGACCAAATAATTAGAATAAATTGGCCTTAATTAGTTATTCTTAATTCAAGTTAATTAAGCATCCTTAGATGAGCCAATATAAGGCTAATTTAACCCCACTAGTTCATTTTGCACCTTCATTTCATACTCCTAAAGCTCCAAACATGAGGGAGAGTGAGAGCTTAGGGAGAGAGTGAATTCAAGAAGGAGAAAGGGAGGAATTGCTAGAAAATTCAAGGGAATTGGCTTGGCACCTTAATGAATTCACCATCTAGAGCCTAATTGAGAAGTTGAGGTAAGGATTCAACCCTTGGCTTATGAATTATGATGTCTAGACCATGAATTTAAGAGAATTAAGTTGAGTAATGAAAGAATTAAGCTAGAAATGAAGAGAATTGAGCCATTCATGCATGCATGCATGCACTTTTATCACATTTTTGAGTTTGAAATTCAAGTAATTTTCACATGCATGTGCCAATTCTACCTTAGGTTTGAGAGTTTACCATCTTTTCCATCAATTGACCTTATTTGATTATGATTTGAAAGCTTTGAACTCAATCCATTGCATATATGTTATACTTTCAAGTTTTGAGTTTGATTTCACACAATTGGCATGCTTTTGGGCCTTGATTTTGCGAAATGATTTTGAATTCATGAAGTTTGCCAAGTTTAGACAAGTTTCCTCAAGTTTTGGGCCCAAAATGATGTAAATTGTAGCTTTAAATTTGAGTTTTGGACTTGGGAGTACAATTTGAAAATTCCAGAATCTGCATTCACCACTCAAGCGACAAATTGTGCACTCGAGCGACCGCTCTTAGTTTTGTACCTCCGCTTGAATGACCAAAATTTGGCTCAAGCGTAAAATGCATGCTCCCAGAAGTTTTCATGTTTTGTAGACCGCTCGAGAGACCAGAGTTGCGCTCGAGCGAAGACCTCAGTCTCACGCTTAAGTGACCGTCGAGCTTGTATCGAGTGAAAAAATGAAGCAACCAACACTTTTGTAGAGTTTACAGACCGCTCGAGCGAAGAAAGTTGCACCCAAGCGACCTCTCACATTTTTGAACCTCCGCTTGAGCGAAGGAAGTTGTGCTCGAGCGAAGGCCCTGTTTTCAGCAAATTTTGCTAAGTGTTTCAAAGTGTATTGTGGCATCCTAATTGCATCCTAGGCATCTCTAAGCCTTAATTATGACCTAATAATGAGGATAAGGGCTAGAAACATACTAAGAAGGAAATGCAATAAGTTAAATACGACCCGAGCGTGTGTTTCAATATGTGTATTTGTTATGTTTATGTAGATTACACACTGTGAGCTGTTGATTCGTTGGTTGCTATCAAAGTTATCTATGCAATTATCTGTAAGTAATAACTTAGTAAAACTATATTCGATATGTAGTAGTTTGTGAACATTATATGATATGAACTGTTTCCGAATGATACAAAAGGTTATTTTTGTGATTACATGAATGATGATCAAATTCTTTGAAATGTCTATGTGGTATCCTTAGCAGAGGTCCTCGCCTAGAGGACATAATACTGTGGCTTATGGTTATAAGGCCTTTACCCAAGGGAAACAATATCGTGGCCCATGTATGAGATATGTTACTCGGTACCGAAGGTTCCATTATGAAACTTGATATGCTTGACCAAAGAGATATATTAATGCTAATGGATGTACCACGCATGATATGAATGTGAAAATGACTCTATTTCTGATATGAATATGCTTATGTTCTATTTCAATAAGAGAATTGAAATCTATATCTGTTATGGACATCATTCAATTAAAACCTTTACTTTGTTATTATTCACTGGGCTCCAGCTCACTCTATTATTTATGTATATAGGAGACCAGACACTTGACCAGGTTCAGAGTTGATGACCTAGAGTCTCAGTCTTGTCAGCCAACTGTTGTGCCTCCTGAGGAGGTTCCCTTTTGTGACATACACATGTTTGAGTCTTTGAGCTCATTTGGAATATGAACAAGTTTTCTATTTATGTGTATATTAGGCTAGTTCCCTTTTGTTATATCTGTAATGAATGTGGCATGGAATACTGTAATTATGACGCCACGCCTATGTAGATAAAGTTTTTGAAATTTATGTTCTATGTATGTCTACACAGCTTAATAGACTATATATGTTTCTATATTTTCTTCCGCTAGCCCTTTTTTATTTTGTTATTCAGGTTAGGGGCCTTCGATAATCTGAGGATTACTGGCTGGTTACGATGCTTAACCAGTAGGGGCAGGTTTGGATTGTGACAATTATATCCACAAACTAGTTCTTCTTTTTGTAATTTTATGGGTATTGGATATTTTCTTGATCTAATCCCATTTTCTGATAAATGTGTCTCTTTATCATGCCATAAGTTACTTGGTATTGCTTTAAGAACACATCTCTAGTATGCTTCTGAGGCATCTGTTTCTAAAATTAATTTATCACATGTTTTAGGAAGATAAACATTTGGTAAAGTTTTAACATTTTCTTTAATTTGTTTAATTAAAGCAACATCCTATGTTGTCCATTCGAAAATAACATTTTTCCTTAATTTGGTTAACCAAGGTATTTCTATTTTTGAAAGATTTTGATGAAATTTCGTCCATAATTTAAAATACCTAATAAACTCTGTAATTGTGTTATATTTTCAAAAGTATCAGGAAAATCTTATACTTTGGACAAAATGTGTTCCTGTAATTTTAAATCTTTTTGGTCTAAAATTATTCCCTAAAATTGAATTTATTCTCTTTCTAGTTCAATCGTTTTTGGTGATAACATAATTCCATGTTTTTGGAATTTTTCACAAAGTAATTTTAAATGTTTCTTATGCTCTTCCCGGGTTTTAGAGAAGATAAATATATCATCAATATAAACTACACAACAATCTTTAAAATCTTTAAGAATTGTATCTATCCACTGTTGAAATACCTGTGGTGCTATATTTAACCCAAAAAGCATAACATTCCAGTGGTAATGTCTTCTGGGTGTACTACAAGCTGTTCATTTTTTTGATTCTTCAGTCAATTGAATTTGCCAAAATTCACTCTTACAATCAAATTTGTTAAAGATTTTTGATCCTTTGGTTAGGTTAATCGAGACATCTTTTCTTGGAATAAAATATCCATCAAATTCTAAATTTTCATTTAACCGTTGTGGACACCCCATTTTTGACAGCCTGTAAGGCTCGAGCACTTTGTCTGGTACACTCGATGATGAAAGTGGTGTTGTGCATGGTTCAAGGTCTCAACGAAGGGGCAATGTTTTAAGCTCTGAAACAATCCCAAACCTCCCGTATTCCCACTAATTATACTCAAGAAATCCATTTTTATACATTGTGCTACCCTTTGCTGGGGCTATAACAGAAAAACAAGGGAACACATTGAGGCCCGGCCGTGCCTCATTGAGGACTGGCTGTGGCTATTGAGGGCTGGTCGGGCCTTGGTAGCGAGAAACACTATTCTAGGCAAGAGGCCGTCGGCTGTCTATTTTTGAAGATATTTATGATATTTCTAGCTCAAATTCTATAACAACGACCATATATCTCTATTTTGAGGATTAAAGAATTTCAAGAAAGCCATTATATCACCTTGAGAGCTTCTTCTTCTCCTTCTTCTTGTGCAAGCAACACTTTGATCTAACCTACCATCTTGAACCTATATCCATATATCATATACACCTTCATACCTTAGCCTAGGAACCTTGGTTGAGCCTTGAATACCATAATTCAAGCTTAAGAGTGCGTTGAGACTTGGCTTGGTTCATAATCAAAAGCTAACTTCTTTGAGAGGTATAAGCTTGTTATCTTCCTTTTTGCTTTCATTTCTTTCATTTGCTATATAGTTCTTATTGTTTTGTGTTGCTTTGATCTTCTTCCAAGTGTTTAAGTTGGGTTTGGAGAGCTACCAAAAGGATAGAGAGAGTTTACACTCTTTCTATACCTTTACCTATAGCTCAAACCCTTACCTTTACACCCTTTTTCTTTGTTCTCTACACTGATTTTCAAAGTTAAAAAAAAACTAAAAATCATGCTTTGAGGTTTCAAAAATGGAGTTAGCCACCCCTCCTTATTCTTGCTTACTAGTCTTGTTTCTTTTCTTTGTTGTTTAGACTTTTTAAGCATTTTTCATGCATTTTAGCCACTGTATTTCATCTATGTAGGGCCATTTTAGGGCTATTCTAAGTTATTTAAATAGTTCATGTTTTGATTAGTTTGGTTGTTGTCTCATAAGTTTGCCTACATAGTTTGTTGTGTATTGTTCTTGGCTTTTCTTCAACTCATTTCCATGTTTAAAAACCTCATTTTAAAAATCAACTTGTTATTCATCTCTTTCATTTGAGAGTTGTTTTAATCGGTCGACGGTTATTCAAAACGTGAACTAGTGATTTGCGCTTAATGGCCTAATCTCTATGGAGATTCATTGCCAACAGTTTAGTCACTTTTTCATGTTGAGAATCACCTCCCGTTTGACATATTTCTCCCTTAGTGGATGTAACGATTATCTTGGAGTTAATGGATTAAAGGATGGCAAAGACTAATGAATTTGGCTTAAAATGAACCAACTCACAAAAAGAAAATGAGTTATCTTGCTTGGGATTCGTCCAGACATTATGCCAAATCCGTAGTGTCAAGAGTTATCTTACATCAATTTATGATGTTTTGATGGATCTTAAAGCGTCTCTACCTCCCTCTTTCAGTTCACTCCATGATAGGAGGGAGGGGTGGTCGTTATTTATTTCATTTATTGATTTTTGTCCAAATTGTGCATCGAAATCATCAAGCAATCAATTTGTTCATTGATGGTTTTGGGAACAATTCTAATCTTCTCTTAAGGCTTTACCATGATAGAAAAGTATGAGAGGGACAAACAGAGTCCAGAACACTCTGTCTGCACTGTTTTCACTTCAGAGCACAAAACAGAATTTTGCATGAAATTAAGGCACGACCGACCTTCTTTAGGCCTGGCCGGGCATCATTGTGGGCCAACCGGTCATCAATGTTTGGTCAATAGTATTTTTGCAGAAAACAGAAGACAGTGGCTGAAGGTGAAACAGAGCACGCCAAGGCAGACAGTGTTGTTCTGGGACCTTGTGCATGCAAACATTGTGTATTAATGCTCTGTGTATTGTTGTAATTAATTAATCTATTTAATGTTGTTTGTTGTAATTAGTCTTGTTAATTATTAATGTTGTAATTAATTTATTATTATTGTTTATTTGTAATTATTATAGCTAATTAGCTTAGATAGTTAATTTTACTTGCCATGGTCATCCTTATTGTAATAACCTAGTTAGTTAGTTAATTCTTTCATTCATTCGGTTTTGTAATTAGTAGTTTAATTCGGACTTTCAGACTATGATTCGCACCCTCTTGCATGAGGACAATGTTCTAATAAGTTATATGTCTTCCAACGTCACGTCTTTCTCTCTTTTACATACTTGCTTATGATGGTTAGTTTAGAAATATCACATTTTGTTGGCATACTCCATGTTTTGCATGCATTTGTCTTACGTGCATCCAAGGTTTGGCTCATCATGCTAACTTAATATCAAATGTTCAAATTCATTACTTGACTATGTGCTCTCTCGTATGTCTTAAACGGAATCATATGTCATGCTCACAGCCAAGCCTATAAAATACATAATGTATGCGTTGCATTAGTCATATTGCATTAATTAGGAACATGCATATTTTTCTAATCATTTTGCTTTGTTGTGGCTCGGAGTACTAGGTGAGCTATTTTGAGCTTTAGTATATTGCATGAATGTGGTAGTTGCCATATCAAAGCATACTCCCATGAAGCTAATTGCTTAAATGATATAACTGTTTGAATGCCTGTGGATGAAGGCTAGTTGCTGAACTGGGATGGTTTGATCAAATGTCCATTTTAGCCCACTTTTTCAAAGTGGCAAATTTACAAAACAATTTCGAAACAAAACATGAGATCAAGTGTTCCAATCACTACAACAAAAAACACATTTGGCGACCCACAAATTTTGTCGCCAAAAGTACAAATATCGTCGCCAAAAGAATCGGCGACAAAATATACAACTTGTCACCAAAGCCCTGTCACTAAAAGTATTGGCGACGAAATCAGAAATTGTCACCGTATGTAGACATTTAGCGACAAGCAAAATTGGTCGCCAAAAATCATATATTTTGTCGCTATAAAATTACAATTTGTCGCTAAAAGGTTAAACTTTGGATAGGCCATGTAGTTTTAGCGACAAATAAATGCGTCGCCAAAAGTACTATTTAATGACAAAATTAATTTCGTCGCTAAAAATCTCGTTTTTAGCGACGAGCAAGTTTTGGTTGCTAAAAGTTCTAGAAATAACCACTAACTTTTAGCAACAAAAACAATATGCTGTCGCCAAATATATTAACAGCGACGAAAATACCACCTGTCACTAAAAATTCAATACACAGATTTTGATTTTAATAATTTTCCTGTTCAAAATATTCCAAAACACCTGTATTCCTGTGCACAATATATACACAAATGTAATGTAAATAATAATACACCTGTGCAAGACATTCATACTAATTCAAAATTAATAGATATGAAAAATTCACATAAACATAATTACAATTCTCTGACAATGTAAAACATCCATACTAAAGTACTTACAAACTACTAACATCAAACTTATAAATACATTACCAAATGCTATGTCAAAATATTTTCAAAATTACAACCAAATATTTTGATGTTAAACATCTAACCAAAAAGTCATTTACCAAAATCCTATGTCAAAATATTTGCAAAAATACAACACCAAATATTTTGATGCTAAACATTTAATCCATAAATCATTTACCAAAATCCTATGTCAAAATATTTGCAAAAACACAAAATCAAATCTTCTGATGCAGCCCAAACTATTTTCCACCATTGCCAATCTGTCACATGAAAAAACAAAAAACAATATTAGAGCTAATGAACCATACAACTCAAGACATTGTGTGCGCATATATTTTCGCTACAAACATAAAATGAATCATAGAACACATAATGAAACATGCACATATTTCACTTTTTATGAGGCATACATGTAATGTAAGTGTATACTCTGGTTCATTCTATGTACTCTAGCCTTGTTTAAACTGCTAATACAAACACCATATACAAGGAGAAATTTTCTTCATCAATGAATAGTTGGCAAGTCAAAGGCCAAAAAATTGCCCAAGAAATCAATGTTGACATCAGTAAGTTTCTTTAACCATAGAAGACATTTCAAGAGATTCAACATCATCAAAATTTTGAATTTGGGACAAAGACTCAAATCATTTTGTCTTTGGATTTCTAGGGGCACTGTTTTGCATAGTGATAGGTAGCATCCATCAGACTTTCTTTTTCCTTGATACTTTTTTTTTTTTCTTTCTTAAAATAATGCCATTTTTGGTCTTGATGCTATTTACAGTTTAATAGCCAAAACCCATCTCAAGGACTTTCAACAATATAGATTGGGTTCTAAATAAACATGGCAGTACCTATCAGCCAGAGCATGCATAATACCATACCTAAAAGACATTAAGCCTTTGCTCATCTCTACAACATGGATTTCATAAGAGATATTACTATAGCATCCAAACTAATTAACAAGATTTGGTCATTTCTAATCATACGATCCAACACAATGCTGTGCTTCCTACTTCTAAAGATGTTCACAGTTTATGGAATCCAACCTTCGATTACATGTATCACGTACAGGTTCTCTGAAATAGTGACAATTCCCCAATGATATGCAGAAATGCTTCTCATTCCATTGATGCTATATGCAGATATGCTTCTCAATTCTATTTATATTAAGCAAGAAGAGAGTAGATTGTATAGTGGAATCTATAGACCAGGTTTTGTATATGATCATATCTAATAACAAAAGCAGTTCACAATTTAGGCTTGAAAAGGCTGTCTGTGCCAAGTTTTGGTGGTTTAAATTGGTCATTTTGAAATTTCGGCCCCCGAACGGGCCTTTTAAGTCTTGTGTTTCACAATTTTACTTCTAATTTTCTAACCGGAGATCCAATCGAGGTCCCGTTTGTTCCTACAAGTCTATTTAGGCTTAAACAAGCTGTCCGTGCCAAGTTTCGGTGGTTTTGGTGGTTATTTCGCAATTTCGGCCCCCGAACGGGCCTTTTAAGTCTTGTGTTTTACAATTTTCCTTCTAATTTTTTAACCGGAGATCCAATTGAGGTCCCGTTTGTTCCTACAAGTCTATTTAGGCTTGAACAAGCTATTCGTGCCAAGTTTCGGTGGTTTCGGTGGTCATTTCAAAATTTTGGCCCCTGAACGGGCCTTTTAAATCTTGTGTTTTATAATTTTTCCTGTGTGTACTTCTCTATTTTTACTCATGTATTGTAAATTACAATGGATGTAGAAGTAATTGTTTGGTAGAGAGATATATGCAGAGATATGGATACCAACATCCTATTGGCCTTGATGGCTGTTTTTCATTTTTCTATTGCTTTTGTTTTAAAAAGTATTTAAAATAAAATTATTTAAAGTGAAACTAAACAAAACCATTCTTAATGTTAGAGTTTAAATTTCCTTATTTTAAACTAAAAATCATACTTAACTACAAAAAGATACCCTTTTACAGCATCACCACAAACATAGTATGCTTTCAAAATACACAATTATTATCTCTACGAATAGAACTAATCAAAAAGTGGATTTAAACTCTTTTATATACATAAAATTTGATCCAGAATAAGGCACAACTCACATATGGGGTGAGAGTTACACACTTGATAGGTCTCACTTGTGCACTTTGAATTTTTATTAAAATTTAAATACAGTGTTTAGTTAAAATATATATAGTGTTTGGTGCAAGTTATTGCATACTAAAATAAAAACAAAAGTCAAAAGCTTTCCTAAACTTTGAGATAATCAATTTTTGTTTCAACTTATTTAAACTATGAATAATTCTACCTATACTACAAACTTACTAAAAATCTTACCAAAAATATAATAGGCCAAATGTGATTGGTTGTTAAAAAATTGATGATATTAATCATCCAATGATATTTGAACATATATGTTTTTAGTAATATTGTTAGCAAGACTTTAAATAGATGTAGCATTGCTCTTAAACTATTCTTACCTAATAAACTATAAACAGAAACTACACAAAACAGTTTAAATTGACTCTGAAAATAATAAATAACTATAAACAACTCATATAAAGCATACAAAACAATCCCATAATGTGGCATGAACCAAACTCATATAAACAACTCACATGGCAGCACCAAACCAAGACCCTGTTGGTGAGAAACCAACAGAGACAGCACCCAACAAACAGCAATACAGCAAACTACAGATACAACAACCCACGAATCTGAATACAGCAACTACAAACCAAAACAGAGGCATGCAACCTAATCGAAAGACAAACAAAACAAAAAGAGGCATGGAACCAGTACTAGCATAGGCCAAAAACAGCAACAGACACACATCAGATTAGCAGATTAGCATCAGGTTATCACCCAACAGATCTGCACCACCCACACAGCAGAGAGAACCAGTTAACAAAAATTTATCACCCAACAGATCTGAGTAGCAGATTAGCCTCAGACTGAGTAGGCGACCAGCCACACAAAGAAGAGAAAAATATATTAACAGATAATCGATTATCACCCAAGAGTCCCACAAACAACCCTCATATTATCAGACCATACACCCCAAAAACCAGATTGATCAAAATCCATGGCCCTCCTCAAATGCATTCCCTAATCTAAGCCAAATTGATGATTAAATCCAAGACAAAGTGCATGATCCTTTTACGAAGCTTTAACCCATAAAGCAAATCTAATCTTTATCACTCACCTAACTTTCGGATGCACAAGGTTGCACTCCATTAAACAAACGTTCATTCCTTAACTTCCAAATGGACCAAAGTATAATACAGGGCAAGGCTCTCCACAATCTCCTAGCTAATTTCATATTTCATGTTTTTCTCAATTTATTCCAAAAGGTAATTCATGTCCAAAATTAGATAGAAAATGACATATTAACAATCACGTGACATAAAAATATTTTATCACATATAACTCACACCTTTGACATAAACTCAAACCCATATAATAATATATTTTTTACTCAAACCCATATAATTATATATTTTTTATAGGTAACATGCATTTTCTATCTAATTTTGAACAAAAGTTAGTTTTAGGAGTAAATTACAAAGAAACTTGAAACATGAATGATCAAAATAAAATAAAAAATAAAAAATGACTAAAAATAAAGGGGCATAGTGCAATTTATCCTAAAAGAATTGGATCCAAATATATATTGAGTAGGTATCTATATTACTGGTTTGAAATATAGAGAGGTCCTACATAATAGCCTTGTGATCCATATCTCAATCAAGAACTTTGAACAAAGTTGCAACTAAGATTCTCTTTATTACCTTATGGGATTGTTTATGGACTTCCTTTTATCAAAGTGTGTGATTTTAACTTTGTTGTCACACACTCACACAGAGACTTTACAAAAACATAACTGATTATTTCTCTTTTCTTTTTAGGCCTTTTTGGGACTTATATTTTGGCTAAATAGTCAATAGAAAAAAATAGTTAATAAAACAAAATGTCATGTCCTATACATTAATCAACAACTTTTTCTTTTACAATTATCTATTCACCTACAAAAAAAAAAAAAAGAAATCCAGAAATCATCCAAAACATAATTCTTTTTCATTTCATAAAAAAAATTAAAAAATCAACTAAAATAGTCAAACTTGCTAAATGACGTATCTAGTCCCATTTTTTTGACAACTAGACTTATTAAATTTAATAAGGTTATATAGTTTCAAGATCATAGGTGTAGAAACTAAAATGACTAACTTGATAAATAAATTAAAAATGCCCTAAAATATAGTCAAAGCTTACTTGATGTAGTAATTGCCCCCAACGAATGATTGCAGCTTGTTTATCTCTTTGCATTAGCCAATAACCTATAACATTTGAATTGTAAATCAAAGTTTAAATTAAAATCACACTATACATGAAATTAATGGAGAGTGGAGATGAAATGAATGGTATATGATGAAATTATTAAAAGGGTCACCGATACACAAAATATCTACAATTTTATTAGGAGCTTTAGAATAAGAGGGTTGGTCGGATTAATTTGTCCAATTCGTATCAAATTTAACCCCAAAGACTAAAACTTGCACATTTGAGTTATTTTAAATGCCCAACTCATTTTAACCCATCAGAACTCATACATTAGCACCTTTAATCTGTCAAACTTGCTAATTTCAAATTACACACTTCATCTTACCAATGCCTTTGTCATGTTCACACAGAAAATGAACTGATAAAATAACAATGAGGAATGAGCTGATAAAAAAAGGCATGCCCCTAAATACCAAGTTAATTCCTCATCATAAAAGATAAAACAATGAAAAAACACATGGAACAAGAGCAAATCATGTCCATCAATCACACAATAATCATAGAAAATAGAAATTTTTTAGCTGACTACCTTTCATTTTTCCTTTAAATAGAGACATAACTATCATTTATTTAGAGGGCACAAATGACAGGCTGTGAAGTAGGTCAAGCCTACCAAATACCCCATTGATTAATTCCTTGTAAAAAAAAAAAAATTTATTTGCACAATCAAGGCTTACTTTAAAAAAAAAATTTTGTTATTCTTAACACAATAATGTGATTGTGACATTTTTATAATTATTCTTTAAATGAACGTGATATGTCCAATACAACCACATTATTCTATATACAAATTATGTATAATTTTTTATTTGATAAAAAGAGAACATAACGCAAATACAACGTGACATCTTTGTCTCTAAAATCTACATTAGAGGATATTCAACAGAAGAGGTAAGTAAGAATTTTGAGCATTTTACCTAACCTCATCAAGGAGTAGAATTCTAAAACAAAATACACGATACATCAAGTATTTTGCCTCATCTCTTAAATTTTAGGCAAAAGAAATTTCAAGAGTAAAGAACGTTGTTAAAATACACTCTAAGCAAAGTGGTTACACAAAATATAGAATATAGTTTTCATGTACTTGTTAGACAATGTCTGTTAGTGCTATTTTTTAGAGCATTTACAAGTGCATAATGTGGTGAAAATCTCAAAATATAAAAATTTTGAGAGATAATCATCAGGCATACCACTGAGAGTGTATTGGGCATAGAAGGCAAAAAATTTGAAAACAGAATCTAGTATCCTGACAAACACATATGCTATATGGAGAATTTTTCTATTAAGGTGAAGATAGGAGATAATTGTTTATGAACAAGTACAGAGCACAACATAGTGGTAAAATATTTGATAAGTTAGTAAGCATGAAGGGACGGCAATGTTTAATTATTTCATGCTTAAACTATATAATTATTATTATAGTTAGGTTTTGCTTTGATTATTATCATAAAATAATGTGATCACATATTTGAGTATTAGAATAGTACATTATGCTTTGGACCAGTGACATACTCAGAGTAGTTTCAGATTGAGCATATCCCAAACAAAAATAATTATTATTAATGATCTTATTGTCTTTTGGGAACAGCAATATGACAAATAGTGGTTGATGCCCATTATTTTTTAGCCATTGCAATATTAATTAGAGACGAATATGCTAACAAAAATGTTAGTCATCATAGATCTACAAAAAATAATGAATTTTAGATTCAAACCGCGACTAAATAATCACCCCAAAAATACAAAATCGCCCAAAATCATCCAAAAATTCAGAATATAACAGTCCCGAAAATTAGTTCCAAAATCAGTCCAAAAATTATTGTAATATCAGTCCCAAAAATGACAATATCAGTCCGAAAATCACAATCAGTCCGAAAATCACAATCAATCCGAAAAATCAGAATGAAATTGATGCAATGCCGAACAAAGAGAATGAAATTGATGCCGAACAAGAAAGAGAGGAAGATGAGACAATGTGAGAGAGTGAGAGTGAGAGGGAGAAGGAGAGGGAGAGGGAAAGAAAGACGAAGAAGAGGGAGAGAAGACATACCTATTTCTCTTCAAGGCCGCCAAACTCATGGAATGAGAAGACGAAGAAGCCTTAGGTCAATCTGGTTTATTCACCTAAAGGTCATTCAAAAAAAAAAAAAAAAAAAAAGGCAGTTTCAAAACGACGCCGTTTGGAGAAGAATTTTATTGGCGATGAAGATAATTATGTTGCCGTAAATATCATTCAACCTTCAGCGACTTGTCTAATTCCGTCGCCAAAAATTCCCAAATTGGCGACAAACCGTTTCGTCGCCGTATATTAATTTCGTCGCCAAAACGTTTTTAGCGCTCCCGCCCAAAAATATAAATTGGCGCCAACCATTTTTGGCGACGAATTGAAATATTTGTTGCTAATGGTCTATTTTTTGGCGACCAACATGTATATTGTCGCCAAAAACATACAATTGGCAACGAAATTAAATTTGGTTGCTAAAAAACGTCGCAAAAAATGCTTTTTGTTGTAGTGAATTCTTGCAAATTAATCTAAACCTTGTTTGCGCATCACATAGTAATATAGCTAATAAATCGGAATAAGAGCATATAATGTAAATAAGAATTACATCATGATTATAGTAGAGACCGATCTTTGATCGGGCGAGTAGAATGCTCAATTAATGACTTTCCCCTCTCGTACCTAAGTTCTCGAGCCGAGACACTTTGGTGATGACGGACTAATGGCCTTTGGCACGAGTCTTGGGTTTCCTAAATTTCCAAAAAATATTCAGGTAGCGACTCTGTAATCTGGCAAAGCAGTCCATTTTTGGTATTTGATTCAAACATCGATTTTCCAAAAAGAATAGCTGGATTTGGACTCTTTTGAGTTTTCACTGTTTCACATTGCACTTGTGAAATCAGATTCAGAACCACAGGTGGAGTCCGAACTATAGGGCTATTCACCTTCCGAAAGGAGTGAAAAAAGTCGAGCTATAGTTTCTGGCGACTCCACTGGGGAATTAGAGAACTTGACTTGAAACTCATGACGTGAAATTTTGTTTACACTTATATGATCTTGGCATTTACATCTACATTGGTGCGCTTAAGTCATTGTGTTTGCCAATTGCTATTCCTGAACGGTTTGCTGGAGGCTTGCCCGAAAGGCTTACCAAAAAGCTGACCGGTCATGGGCTCTGCCATGTTGGAAACATAACCCTTGGATCTGGATTACCGCTGTACCACTTGATCCGCCTTTTACTTCTCGATGTTAGGTGTGAGAGGTATATTAGGTATTCTTGTTGAGATACCGTTTTGACCATTCGACCTAGTTGCATATAGTGAAACTATAGTGACTTTTTCAACTTAAGATAAGATGCTACCTGTTTGTAGGATGTTGTGAAACTCCTTGTATGAAATAGTGCAGCCTAGATCATGCCAAAAATCTAGGACAGGGTAACCCTACCCCCTCATAGGGGTGTTTTGGTTCTTTTACTTGATATGTGCTTTTACAGTGAGACTGTACAGAATAGTTCATATCAGTATGAGTTTGAGAACAAAGTTCAGTGGGGACTACAGTTCAGCTATGTGTTTTTGACTGTTGTGAATTGGGGTCAAAGTGTTATCCAATTTTGATTTTGTTTTTCTTTCTTTCTTTTTGCTAGGTAGTTTACCATCATAACTTTAGAAAGACCCGATATTTCCCAAGTTGTGTGGACTTGCTTTGGCAGGCTTTGCAAAGCTCAAGACCTTGTTGGTGATCAACCTGTGTTAGTCTCTCTTCCGCCAGTCGCTCGACGAAGAAGGAATAGACAGTCAGTAGTATTAGTACAAAGCACGCCGTAAACACCTATCTGTTCCCACTCAATCAATTCACCAGCATCTAGTTCACCCAGACTCTCAATGCCACAGAACGCAGAGGAATTCGCTGCCATGATGACGATTTTCCAAAGAACCATGGACATTGTAAACTAGAGAATAGCTACACAAGATGAGATTATTGCCGATATTCGACGTACATCTAGGGCATCAACATCAACCGTACACCCGATCCCTACTGCCCAGCCAAACTCGAATCTACCCTCACCAGTAGAAAATCTACCAGTCCTGGATCCTTAAGACATGTTTCCCCCGGCTCCAGCTTATCGACTTTCGATTCAACCTCCAGCAGTGATTTTTCCTTTTTATATCAATGAAATTGATCTGGCCGTAGTCAAGATTACCAGATTGGAGAAAGCATTGAAGAAATCCCAGGGTTTTAACTCCATTCTAGATATCGAAGATGGGTACAATGAGGCTTCGGTCAAATTACCGGAGAAATATAAGATGCCCCACATTGACAGATTCGATGGGAGTGGGGATCCGATTGTGCACGTCTGGTTGTTTTCAGATGTATTAAGGCCCATGGGTTTATCTAGGGCACAGAAGCTTTCCTTATTTGGGAGAATCCTGTCTGATGTGGTAGCCACCTAGTACGTTAAATTGGAGGACTCAACAAAGTGGAATTGGGATGAGCTATTTGAGGCATTTATCAATTAGTATTCATACAACACCCAGATAGAAGTAACCATTAGTGAGCTGGAGGCTACTACCCAGAACCCCAAAGAATCATTCATTGATTTTGTTGCCTGGTGGAGAGCCAAGGCAGCCCGAATGACAAATAGGCCTGCCAAAAGAGAACAAGTCTGACTAGTGGTCTAGGACCTTGAGCCAGACATGCTGCAGAGGATGATAGTGGCACCATTGTCCACATTTGCTTCCTTACATGAGCTGGGGGTCTAGATTGAGAGTGCATTCAAAAGGGTATCATCCACAAAACAAGTGAACCCGCAAGGAGGCCATTCTCTCGGAATACCAATGCTAGCAGTAGCACTATTCCACAGCCTGCAGATGTTAGTACTGTTGTTTCAACCACCAAGATGGCTGATCCCTTTGCTACTACCACAACCTCACAACCTTCACAAAATACCGGTCCACCCCGAAATTGGAGAGTTTTCACTCCCCTCCATATGAGCCCAACCCAGGCCCTCAAGCTATTAATGCAAAAGGAGCATCTCAAGCCTCTCGATCCTCGTCCACTTCTAGACCCATTGCCACCCAAACATGACCTTACCCAGTTTTGTATCTTCCACCAACAAATGGCCATCCTACGGACATGTGCTACCGTCCACGTCATGAGATCCAGGATTTCATTGACAACAAAGTCATCGCCTCACCCGCCAAACCAAACGTAACAACCAATCCACTTCCTTCACACAACCAAGTCCCGTCGCCTAGAAACATTAACCACATCCATACACTACCGCCCACCTTCAACCCTAATACATACATTACCTCATCCCACCTACCAAAACCGAAGGTGGTCATTCTAGAAGGCAAAGACATGTGCATGATGGATCTAACACCATAAGCCCAATCCAAGCCCGTGGTAGTAGAAACGGAGGAAGAGAATAATGCACTAAAGACATGGTTATCTGATACCCGTGTCATAGAGAAGGGGGTCTCGCTCACGGAGGAGTACGATCCCAGTTTATATATTGTGGCCACTGATTAACCGAAACCAGTAGTTATACTGTTGAACTTTCTCAACATTAATGCTCTCGAGGAAGACCAAATGGCACAGAATCAAAATAAGTGGCTCGAGCAAGGTCTGAATGACTTAGCAAACCTAGAGGAGGATCTGGCAAAATTAGAAGAGGATTTGGAGGATCTTTACTTCTTCAAGGAAGAAGGTACAAGCTGTGTACAAATGGGATGGTGGGACTCGAGCCAGCCAGAAACAAGTAATGGATAGTTGAGTGAGGAAGAGTCCGATGTAGAGGAACGGACAGGAGAGACTAGGACAGAAGAGGAAATCACTGTTAGTGGCAAAGCTGAAGCTGGACCTTTGACTAGGAAAGAACAGGCACTGGAACAATTTCAAAGGAAAAGGACAGAGGAGATCCAGACGAAGATAGCTCTGGAATAGAAAAGAGGAAAAGTGAAAGAAGAAGTTGAATCCACAACTGGCAGTGTTCAAAACGCTAAGAAAACCGAGTGGGAACCGAGTGATCGGAAAAGAATGCTAAAGAAACTCAGAAAATATCAGGATGTTGAAACCCGAGTTGTAGTAGAGGAAGAATGGTATAATAACAGGGGAGTGGTGTTAACATGCTCAGAATAGAACCTGATAGTAGCCCGGCCATGACCACAGGGGAGTGGTGGGAAGATAGCGAGCTAAACCACATATGCATGGATGAAGGGTGGAAGGATAAGATCCCTGATGATACGTGGTATGCTAATGAGATTGATCATTTGACCTGTAGTGGTCAATACTTTAAACCCCTGACTTTAGATCAATCAGAATCTTCCAACAAAGAGGCTAAGAAAACAAAGGAGAAAGATGCTGAGGAAAACCTGGTCTTGAAACAACTAAAGAAGATCCAGGCTGACATATCCATCTGGGGACTGATAATGGCATCTTGGGAGCATAGACAAGCCCTGCTCGAAGCAATGAACCGAACCAAACTGCCCATTGACACCACCGCTGACCAATTGGTGTTGCTGGTCACCTCTGGAGACGTTATGCCAGTGATATCCTTTACGGATAAAGAGTTGCCTACCAAGGGCACCAACCACAACCGTTCTTTATATGTAACCTTAGAAAGTAAAAAAAAATGGATTCCGATGGTGTTAGTAGATACCGGGTCGGCGATTAATGTATGTCCAGTGAGAACTACCTATGCCATCGGTTTGAGGCCGATTGACTTTACACCAACGACCCAAGTTGTCCAGACTTATGACAATACAAGCCGGGATGTTATGGGAACATTCAAAAGCCATATCCTAATCAGCCCGTTCGAACATGAGGTGGAATTCCATGTCATGGATGTTCCAGTAACCTTTAACTTGCTACTGGGAAGGCCTTGGCTCCACCACATGAAGGTTGTGTTGTCAACCATTCACCAACTAGTAAAGTACCCTTTTCAAGATGCGATTGCTACTGTGTATGGCAATTATGCAATTCACCCTTCCCAAGGAACTACCACACCAGTGCTAGGAATCATACATGGAGAAGAGGATGTATTTCTCTCCGGCTTCTCTCTGACAAAAGCTTAATTGGTCCAAAACATCATGGTAGAAGACGAGGGAAATTATGTGAGTGCTCAGTCTATTTATATGATAAACAACATGGGCATGTGTCGGATCAGGACTAGGTAGAAATAGCAAGTAGAGAGGTATCGTTACCAAGGAGATGAGTCATAATCCCCATGCTTTTGGGCTGGGATACAAACCTACCACTGCAGACTGGCAAAGAAAGGGGAAGGAGTTGAGAGGAAGAACAAAGCAAAGAGGATTGGGAAGTAATATGAGTTAGTCCACAAACCTAAATGGGGAACCTTGAATGGACGTTTTGTCCGCCAAGGGAAAGATTTCCCTTTCTGTGGATTCCCGGAGCCTTGGTATGACTGGGAAACGAAGACTAGGTATCCTGGGTTCGAAATCTTCTTTGGGCACCAGCTATCAGAAGATGAGGATGAACATGTAGACCTAAGCACTGGTATGGATCAAGGAAGGGCTGCGAGCCTAGTTATCGAAGAGGAGGAGTTACTGGGAAAGGCATTGGCTGACTTACTAGTGAGTTCTACTATTGGAGCTGAGTCCATCAACTTGAGGGATAGTTTTACTATCGCAATGATCGGGGATAAACCAACAGAGGATTTTACTAGTCTCATCATGGATGTATTTGAGGCTCCGTACCTAATCTGGAAGTTTGAAAAGGGCACCGTCGGCCGTTCTGAATTGGATAGTGAGTCCGAGTCTGATTCCATTAAGTTTGTGGAGTCGGAATCAAATTCGAGTTCTTTAGAGTTTGGCATCTCCGGGATTGGTAACCCGGATACCAAAGTACTGTCCCGGTCCTCTTTTTCTTTTTCTTTCGAGTCCACTATAACCAAAGATCCAGACTTTTTGAATGAGAATGCTGTGAATGTTGCCTACTTCTCTGTACCTTTGGTTTGTTGTACTGATCTTAATTTTCAAAATTTTGACACAAACGAAGAGGAAGAAATTCCTCGGGTTTTGAAAATTTTGGTTGATCATGACGAGGAGGGGCGTGTTTAGCCCTATACAGACGAAATCAAATCAATTAACGTGGGTACTAAGGAAGATCCTCGCTTGGTCCAGATCGGGTCCATGCTTTCTTTGGAGGAACGCGAGCGTTTAATTGCTTTATTAAAAAATTTCAAAGATGTTTTCGTGTGGTCCTATGAGGACATGCCTGGAATCGATCTTGAAATTGTATAGCACCAAATCCCTCTTGACCCTGAAGCCTCGCCAGTTAAGCAAAAGCTGTACAGAGTTCGCCCAGATTGGGCTTTGAAGATCAAAAAAGAAGTTACTAAACAGATTGAGGCAGGGTTCTTGCTTGTATCTAAGTATCCAATGTGGTTGGCCAATATTGTTCTAGTCCCAAAGAAGGATGGCAAAATCAGAATTTGTGTCGACTTCAGGGTTCTGAATAAGGCTAGTTCAAAGGATGATTTTCTATTGCCGCATATTGATGAGTTGGTAGACTTCACCGTGGGCCATGCATTGCTCTCGTTCATGGATGGGTTTTCTAGGTACAACCAAATCCTGATGGCACCCGAGGATAGGGAAAAGATCGATTTCACTACTCCGTGGGGGACCTATTGCTACTGAGTTATGCCGTTTGGGTTGAAGAATGTCGGGGCCACCTATCAAAGGGCTGCAACTACCATTCTACATGACATGATCCACAAAGAGGTTGAGGTTTACGTAGACGATATGATTGTCAAGTCCAAAGATTGAGAGGGCCACTACACTGCTTTGGAGAAATTCTTTCAGTGGATCAGAGAGTATAGATTGAGGTTGAATCCGCAAAAATGCACTTTCAGTGTAACAACAAGGAAAATGCTGGGATTCCTAATCAGACAGAGATGAATTGAGGTAAATCCTTCCAAAATTAAGGCCATCTTAGAAATGCCACCACCAAGGACTGAAAAGGAGGTGCACAGCTTTTTGGGTAAAGTGCAATTCATAAGACGGTTTATTTCAAAACTAACCTTGACTTTCGAACCATTATTTGGTCTCCTAAAGAAAGGAAAGAAATTCCAACAGGATGATCGCTGTCAATTCACTTTTGAACAGGTTAAGCAGTGCCTGCAAAATCTACCTGTGTTATCACCACCACAATAGGGAAAAGTGATGATCTTGTACCTGTCAGTGACAAACTCAACCATGGGGTGTATGCTAGCTCAAGAGTTGGCAGCCAAGGTGGAGAAAGCCATTTATTACTTGAGTAAGAAAATGCTAGATTACGAGACCCGTTACACTTCTCTCTAGAAATCTTGTCTAGCCTTGGTATGGACTACCTAGAAATTGAGGCACTACCTGTTAGCTCAATCTGTAATCTTGGTTTTGAGATTAGATCACATCAAATATCTCTTTGAGAAACTAGTGCTTACGGATAAGCTAGCTCGTTGGTTGCTTCTTCTCTCCGAATTTGATCTTACATATGTTACACGCAAGTCGGTTAAAGGAAGAGCTATAGCGAAATTCTTGGCAGATCACCCAGTAAAGGGAGATGAAGTGGTGGAGTACTTGTTCCCAAATGAAGATATTTTGTATATATAACAGAAAATGTGGATGATTTACTTTGATTGAGTAGCCAATCAATACGGTTATGGGATCGGTGTATTGCTAATAGCACCCGATGATTCCCATATACCCTTGGCCTTCAAACTCCGGTTCACAGTATCCAACAACGAAGCAGAATATAAGGTGTGTATTACTAGTTTAGAAGCTGCCTTGGAACTAAGGGGCAAAAAGGTTGGACGTCATCGGGGATTCGAACTTGGTTGTGTCTCAAGCCAATGGAGATTGGCAGGTAAAAGAAGAGAAAATGAAGGTTTACCATCAGGTCTTGGATATGTTAATCCCGAGGTTTGAAAAGTTAACATTTACCCATCTGCAAAGAGAGAACAACCAATTCACTGATGCACCAGCAACTCTATCTTCTATGGTAGACATTCCATTTGGAGTCAAGATGTATCTAATCATTATTGAACAGAGGTATACGCCGGCCTATGAAACCATTGTCGCGATAGAAAAGTGTAGACACCCCATTTTTGACCGTCCTCAAGACTTGGACGTCACCGTTTGAACACTCGGTGATAATCCATGTTTGTGTTCGTCTTGAGTTCTCGGAGGTCTCGGCTATGTGCCTTGCCTTAGGATCTCTCGACTCGACTGTTTTGTGTCTGATTTTGCACCAAACACTTGTGTTTTTCCTTGAAGGGGCAGGGAATGGCTTGTGGGCCATCCCCACACTCCACCGGCCATGGCTTGAGGCCACCGGCTGTGTTTTGTTGCCATCGGCCAAATGTTTGCCCGGCCGGCACTATAGATGGCCGACCGGCTATCTTTCTTTGGTCAATTGCATTTTTGGCCGGCCGACTACTATGCATCTGCTTTTGCAGATATTTTTGTGCAGCTGGCATACACTTTCACCCCCTCCATACACGTGTATGGAGGGATTTCCCTCTTGTTAGCTTCCTTTGGAAGCTTTACAAGACAAAAATTTGTCTATAAAAGAGAACCTCTTCTCTCTTGTTAAAGGGGTTAGACAACTTAAACAACATTTTCAGAGCATGAGCTTTAGGGTTAGGGTTAGTCTTGTTTTTGTCTGCTCTAAATAGTTTGTTAAGGGTGTTTTAAGCTTTGGGGTTGTTTGACCGCTCTTAAGGCTTCTTTGGCCTTTGTTTTGTGCCATTTTGGTTGAGCTCCGGGACCATTATGTTTGGGCCTC
This sequence comes from Camellia lanceoleosa, assembly GCA_025200525.1. Taxonomy (NCBI): domain Eukaryota; kingdom Viridiplantae; phylum Streptophyta; class Magnoliopsida; order Ericales; family Theaceae; genus Camellia; species Camellia lanceoleosa. The sequence continues at coordinate 43,424,863 of CM045771.1, forward strand.
CTCACCACTGAAATCTTGAGGGATTTCAAAGGTGAGGATGGTGCCTTAAGGTCCTAGGAGGGAGAGGGCCACCCCCCTCTCCTTGTTGTCCTTGAAAAGGGCGATTTTTGCCTCTGTAGTGAGCACCATGTTTAGGTTCATATTGGCCATGTCTTGACTGATTTTCATACTTATTATGTCATAATATAGCATTGTGTTTAGTTGGTTTTGGTACACCATGCTTGCTTAGCATACATGCCTTGTAATGCCATGATTTACCTCAATACATGCATAGCATTTAGACTACTATGCTCATGTATTTTGGCCAAGCTTTGTTAAGCTTTTATGCATATGTTAGTGTGCTTGAGGACTGTTTTTGGTTGTTTGGGTCATTCATGTCTTGCTTTATATAGTTACCATGCAAGCCCTCTTGTATGCCTTAAGCATTGGCCCCTCTAGCATGCCATCCTTGCTTTGTTTCAGTGGTTTGGAATCACTTAGTATGTTATTTCAGACCTCATGATGTGCTTATATGCTTGCATTTGATGTCCCTTTAATGTTTCATAAGGTTGTCATCTCATGCTCCATGTTTAGGCCTCCATGCATGCCATCCTGTTTAGGCCCCTAGGATGCTATGTCATTGTGTTTTTAGTTATGTTTCAACATCCTAAACCTCTGATTTTGGTCATTCAATTCATGCCATGTTTGGTTTTGCTAAGGGTAGTTCAATACCTCCTTAGCTTACTTTGAGTTTTGGACCTCTAATTGCATGCTTATGCTTGTCTTGTTGGCTTGGTTTGGCACCATTTTAACATGATTTTCAAAGCTTATATTGCATGTCATTAGTCCATGATTTTGTGCTTACAAGTTGTCTTTATGTGCTTAAGTGTTGGACCATATTTGCATGCATGTGTGCGTGTGTGTTGGACCTTACTTCCATAGTATTGGCCACTGATTTTGGTATTCTTGCAAGCTATCCATGTTAGTTTAAGATCACCCCTTTGCATGTTGTTGTATGCCCACCTTGTATGTTGTTGCATATTTGTATGTTATTGCATGATTGGAGTTGCGTGATTGAATGAAGTCACATGCTTGCTCGCATGCTTGAACACCCACATTGTGCCTTGCATACTTGTTAGTTGCATTGTCTCGTGCCTTATGTCTTGCATGACCATTGTATGCCTTATATGCTTCTTAGCATTGTCCATGTTGCATATTAGTCAACATGCTTAGGATTGCATTACATTGGCATGCATGCTTTACCTCTTGAATTGCTTGTGATAGAGGTTGAGTTCAATTCGCTTGATTACGTGCATTGCATTCCATATCGACATGCACACTTGATTCTTTGGGCCATCATGCATGGAAATGCGTGATTGGTGGTCCGAGAATCGAGGCTCATCCTCCTTTGAGTCATACACATGATAAGGAGTGTGGTTGGTGCATACATTGCTTGAAATGCATTGTCATGCCAAGTCCAGTCCCCTGCTGCTGTCAAACCAGTTTTTGCAGGAAGATTTGGCCGGCCGACCATCTTCAGTGCCGACCGGCCATCCATTGTTGGTCGATGGAGTATTTTGTGGCCGGTGACCATTATACACGGCCGGTGACCAATCCCTTCAGCCGGTGGTGTTCTACAGAACGCAGAGGAGCAACCCTAGGACTTGTGTAGTCTTCAAAGGAGGATAACAGCCAAAGCAGAGGCATCTTGTGCATGGTAGTGACTTTCCGAGCGGAACCGAGCACGCATGCATTGGACCCACTCCCCGAAGCTGTTGTTTACTACTTAATTAGATTAGTTAATTTGCTTAGCTAAGTTAACTGATTTGTAATAATTAATTAGCTTGAGGTTAATTAAATTGTATTATTCTTTCGCCCTCTCTGAGCGTGGGCAAATTTGTAATAAGTGTGGGTGCGTGTGTGCATGTCTTCCAAACCCCCACTTCTTTCTCCCTTTTACTTACCTGCTTTTGATGGTTAGTATTAGGGCATATTTAAATTAGCATACCTTATGCTATGCATGCGTGCATCCATACATTTGTCTTGCATGCACCGGGCTCGGCGCATCATGCTAATTGCGTAAGTATTTCAAATCTAACTTGAATACATGCTATCTGTATGCGTTGCATTAGCCATTTTTAAACATGAACTAGGGTCACGCATGTTTGCTAACTAGTTTACTGTTTTGGTACGGAGTACACTGTAAGTATTTTATGCTTTAGCATCTCGCATGAGTGTGAATGTTAACATGACAGCATACTTACCATGTGGCTAGATAGTTATGTGATATAAACTGCCTGAATGCCTGTGGGTGAAGGTTGGATTGTTTGAGTTGGAACAACTCATTGAAATCCGTATTTTAGCCTACTTGCGAGTAGCAAATTTCAAAACATTTCCAAACAAACGGATGTGCAATGCTTTGTTTCCAAATTAGGCGATCTTGTCTATACTTGTTTTGCTGTGCGCATCACATATTAATTCTAGCTAATTAATCAGAATAAGAACACGTAACGTTTTCAAAAGAAGATATCATGGTTAGTAGATGCCGATCTTCGGATCGGGCGAGAAGGGGTGCTCATAGCTGACCTTCCCCAATCGTACCCAAGTCCCCAAGCCGAGGCAACTTTGGTGATGACGGACACATGGCCTTTGGCACCGAGTCAGGGTTTCCTAAATTTCCCCATAAAAAAATATTTAGGTAGCGACTCTGTATTTGGCAAAGCAGTCCATGTTTGGCACTTCTTTCAAAAAAATCTGTTTTCTCAAAACGATTTGCTGGATTTGGACTCTTTAGTTCAGATTAAGAACAGTAACCAAGACGAGTCCGAACTGTAGCATTGAGGTCCCTCGCGGACTAGTTACAATTTCTAGCGACTCTGCTGGGGATTTAGAGAGCTTGACTAGAACTCGTGATATCCTGTTTTGATTTCGCTTATATGTCTCTTTGCATTGCATGTGCATTGGTTCGTCTAGGACACCGTGTTGGCCATCTGCTATTCCTGAGCGGTTTGCTGGAGGCTCGCTTCGCAGAGCATGCGATAAGGCTGACCGGTTGCGGGCTCTGCCAGTATGGGAACGCAAACCTCGGTTTTACCGGGGCACCCTTTTTGACCATTCGACCTAGTGCATATCAGAATCCATAGTGACCATTCCAAACTAGGACAGGTTGCTTACCCGATTTTAGGTTGTTTGAAGCCATTGCGTGCGTAGTGAAACCCTAGCTCCTGACAAAATAGGAGAGGGAAACCCTACCCCAACATAGGGCTGTTTTGGCTCTCTCTTACTTGTTTTGTGCTTTTAGAGTGTATCTCTATAGGAACGCACATATCAGTTTGCAAAGTTTAAGTATCAGGCCCGAGGGCACCAGTATCGGTATTTGTGAGAATCAGTTATATTTGTGGGTATCCGATTCAGTGTTTGGGGCAATGATTTTGGGAAACAGTGATCAGTAATAGAGTACAGTTATTCGGCTACACCTGTGTTTGATCCGTTTGGGCTGAAATGCTGCTTGTTTTTCTTTTCAGTTCAGAGAGTTGATACAGAATAGTCAGTGTTCCCCCTTGCTGAGGCAAGACAGATATCTGACTCGTCAGTCACCGTTGATCTGGCCGGACTTATGATGGCAGATTCGGAGATTGTGGTTATGCCAGCCGCATTAGATCAAGGAATCACTCTGCAAAGTGAGACCAATGTCGATGTACTGCATCCACCCAGGTCGCCTGCTGTGCGCCCGATCTGGGAACCCCAGTTGTACCAAGCTCGCGAGGCCACCACATTCGAGTTGATGGGGATGATAGGTGACCTCCAGAGGTCCGTGGCAGATCTCATTTACGGAATGTTAGCTTTGCCACCAGCCGTACCATATGCCGGGAGTTTTGTACCGCAGGAGCCCCCGCTATTGGGATGAATTGTGATCGAGCTTAGCCAACTGGAGATGGCCTCCAACTATAACAATGACGTATCAACATCAACCCAAACCCTCAATCAGGCTGAGGCCAGAGGTAAAGATAAAGTGAAGTCAGATGCCGATCCTAGTGAACAACTGTTGTGGGCAGTTGAGGATTTAAAAGCCGGGGAGATGAACAAGCAACAGATATCCGCAGTTGTGGTAAAAACTGTGGAGGATGCTTTCCCCACTCCAGCCGAAGGCAATACAAGCCAGTCAGAAAACCGGAATAGGCCCCGTCATGCCAGAATAGTTCCTCCCATTCCCAACCCTGCACCCGGGAAAGATCAGAAAGTCAAGGCAGCACCTGCCAACCCTTTCGCTAGTGCGTCTAGCAAGAATTCTCAGCCTTTAAAGTACCTGCCCCGAGGGCGCAGGGTCTTTCACGCTCTCTACATGCCTCTATCCAAGGCACTCTAGATCTTGGCCGAAAGAGGGCACATTAAACCCTTGGAGCCTCGGCCTCTCCCGAAGAATCTCCCTCCCACACATGATGCTACCTTGTACTGCGCGTACCACCAGCAAACCGGTCATGCTACCGATAATTGCTTCCGCCTCCGCTATGAGGTGCAAGATTTGATCGACAACGAGGTTATCCTCCCGCCCACCTCAGCCAAGTCCGTTACTACTCAGCTATTGGATTTTAAGGATACTGATATTGCGGGTATGTAACCAGGGAGTGAACCACCAGCGGGCGGTGCATTTTTGATGTGGCATCTGGCATGCATTTTTGAGCATCTGCGATTACTAGTTTTGTAAATTCTGGCTTGGGTGTCGAGTCAGTCTTTTGTTTTGTTTTGAGTCTGTCTCATTGTATTGAGTCAGTCCTTTTTGCTTAAGGATCTGCCTTGTTGTAGCGAGTCAGTCCCCTTTGTATAGAATGTCAGGTGATTTCGGGGTTGTTGCCTCGAACACCGTTTTGTTTTGTAATTACCCTTTTTCTTTCTTTTTGAGTCTGTCTCTGCTATGGAGCCAATTACAACCAGGGAATTTGAATGAAACAGCTGCAGCGATCATGTTTCCGTGCTTATTGCTACCTTGAGCTAGTTATGCCAGAGGATTTGAATGGAACGACAGTACATTCCACCTGCTCTCTTGTGCCCTAAAAATCATTATAATGACCTAAGTTTTTCAAAAACCTTTTTGAACACTGTGGTGATAAAAATAAAGAGGAAGGAATTCCTCGGGTTTTACAAAACTTTGATCAAGTGAGAGAAAGAAAAGCATGCTAAGCCCTTAATGATTGAGATCATGCTTGTTAATGTGAGTACTGAGAAGGACCTTGGCTTTGATCCAGATTGGTTCCGTACTATCTTCAGCACGAGCGATTTGTCGCTTTCTTAAAAACTTTCAAAAACAAAATGTTTTGCGCAGTCCTGTGAAGACTTGTACGGAATCGCTCTTAAGATTGTGCAGCCTAGGATCGCTCTCAGCCTCAAGATTAAATCCGTTTGTCTTCAAGCCTGGACCGTAATTCAAAACGTTCAACGATCAACCATCAAGAGAGGCCTGTGTGGCCAGATTTGAAGCAACCCTCGAGCAAGAGGCACCAAAAGTCAGATCAAGAGGCCAGACGTCGTCAACGGAAGCCTGCAAAGCTAGAACAGAAGCACCCCTTTAGCCAGGGGCAGAAAAATGTCAGATCTGCTCAAAGAGCCAAAGATGGATCCTTCTGCAAATTAATACAACAGCCACTCTTCTGGATACAGAGGGCTTCAATCTCAAAACCATTTGGCATGGACTTGTTACACTTTTACCCTTTAAAAGGCTCGCTGGGCTAAAAACCCAGAAGGGCGACCCAGGCAAAAGTTAGAGCAAGGAAAAATATATACAAAAGAAAGAAAAAGAAGAAAAAGAAAAAAAAAAGAAACATACAAAAAATGCAAAAAAAATACAAAAGCAAAAATATATCATAAAAAAAAGAGAAAAAAAAAAAAACCGACAGGAAAAAAAAGCTCAAAACCGCCTGCCTTGGCAAAAGTTAGAGCCTAAAAAGTGAAGGTTAAAATACCCGAGTGTACCTTAACCGGAACTACGTAAGGCTTGATTCCCATGTTTGGGATACGTAGGCAACTTCATCCTGAAGTCCAGTCCCCAACGCTTTCAAAGCGTCTCAGTCCATGTAATGGTTTTGATCACCTTTGCCTCCTCTGAATTCGATAGTTCGGTCGTGACAACCGAAACTACGCAGTTAACTTCCTTGTAAAGTCTAGCCACCAACGCTTTCACAGTGACTGTGTCCATATATCGGTTTTGACCATTTTCGTCGTCTTTGTGTCCGAGAGTTCGTTTGCAATCATCACCAATGAGGACTGGCTTTCAGCATGCTGCGACATCATCGAAACAAGGGGCAACTTTCCGTTACCATGAGTTGCTATGAGTCGCCGTTTAAACCAGGGGCAACTTTCCGTTGCCATGCACCCCTTTTAAGCAAGGGGCAATTTTCCATTGCCCCCGATCTGAGGTTGTGCATCTCGCGGGTTGGTTCTGTGCTCGTTGAGCAGTGACCGTTTGTAAAAATAGTTTTTGAAAATTTTTACTGAGGTTGACTATTTTCTCAAAAATTATTTCATTTTTCAAAACTGGACCATTTTCTTGGACCCAAAACAGGAAAATTTTCAGTGCTCATGGCTTAACTCGCATGATTTTCAAATCAAAAATCGAACAAGTATGTTAATCTAACTTTCACCTTGATCAAAACTTTTTTAGTAGAAAACCAAAAAATGGTCAAAGTGATGAACTAGGGGCACAATCGAGTCAGGTGTTCTGTCTTTCCCCCATCATCAACGTACTTGCTAGAAGGGCACCTTATTTGCCGGAAGAGGGCACAACCGAAGCTGTCTATAAAGGGCTGAAAGCCTTCAACAACCTCCAAGCAATGAGGTATCAAGCCAAGTACGAAGCGCACATTAGAATGGATCAAAATACTCCATTCCCTATCTGGAACATTGACTAGACGTCATCGGAAGAAATAGCCGCGAGCTAATAGTATTGGGCGTGAACCCGCAACTTCCTATTCATCTATCAATCATCCTGGGGAAGAATGAAAAATGAGAGAATAAAGAATAGAGAGGTGTAAGTCGAGAGAAAAGTGAGGAAAAGAGTTTTGAAAAAAAAAAAACCAAGCCTGAGGGCCGAGTGATGTGAGAATCACAAATTTGAAAGGGTGGGAAACATACCCGGAGGAACTGGTTCCTCGAGATTTGAGGTCTCTCGTTTTGTAAACATGTCCGTGTGTCGTGTCTTTTGTCTTGTTTAGCCCAACTTTCGTTTTGGGTCTTTTCCAAGCGTGTTTCGTTGTGTTTAGGTCGTGTACCTTTTGTTCTAGTCTTTCCCGCTATGTTCAATTGTAAGTTCGATACCCCGGTTGACAAACCCTTTTTCAATTTCAAAAATCGTTTATGCTCAGAGTGCTGTGCCAGTCTCTACATTTAGGCAAACCAAAAGAAGAAAGGGAAAATTTGGGTATCTGAGTGTGTTTCAGTTTCAGCTGATTTCGTCTCCGTATTCTATCTTGTCAGATTGGACTATTGCTCAAGGTTGCCGTGTGCAGAATGAACTGAATGCTGTGTTACGAGCTGTATGCAGATTAATCCCCAACAGGGTATGAGCCGAATGTTCAGACTAAGCAGTAGGTTGTGTGAGTTGTTTTGCCATTGGCTGGTTCATTATCTGGTTATTACAATGCAAGTGTCTAATATTCAGACGTGCAGATCAATCCCATTGTTATGTGGTGTAGCATGATGCAATGCAGTGCAAAGTATGAAATGTAAAAATGTAAACACTTTTTCAAACAAAAAAAAAAAAAAAAAGGGAGGTTTGTTTCATTTCGTCATCTGTTTCAAGTACATAAGTTTTGGAAACAAAATCTGCCTGCGACAGTACAAAGTACCCTAGCTACCAACCAAAAAGGAAAAGTACAAAAAAGAAGCAAAAAAAGAGAAAAAGAGCAAAAATCTGCATCAATATCAAGTGGCTTCAGGGCTACCGGTTCATCCTAGTCCTCTTCCTGGACGAAGGCCAGGAGCATCATCACCACCATCATCTGAGTCTGAGCCCGAGCCATCTCCGGTCTCCTTCTCGGATGACTTTGCCTCCGCCTCGGACTCCTCATCATCATCGTCATCTGGAACTGGCGCCCGAGAGCTACTCCCGACGTGAGTGCGCCCCGCCTTGGTGCGGGGGTATACTCTGCCCTCTCCATCTCCTCCGGCAGGAATAGAAGGCCTGGCTGGAACACCTCCTACGGCGGGAATCTGGAAGGGAGGCTGAAAAGTACAAAAGGCAAATGCATCGATTATCTTGAACAACGTCGATGTAGAATCGAGTGTATGAGTCGATGTGTGAATGTTGTGAGCAAAGTATCGGTGCAGAATGCAGTATATGAGTATAGGATATCAGATGCCGTGAGATCAGTGTGTCAAGTGTTGTGGTGTGCATCAGATTATGTGAAGCAGTTTATGTATGGTTTAAGACTGTGGTTGAAGAACATCTGGGAATCTTTGTAAGGGCGAGGTCGAAGGTCCAGTAGCATCCCCATCATGGAGGCATTCAACTCCAGGGTCTGCCGGGTGTACTCGGAGGAAGCCTGCAAAAGTATCAAATGCATCAGTATTCTCCCGAATATCAAAAAAATATAAATGAAATGAATATGCAAGACGTAAAATTGATGTACATACATGGGAGGCAAGTCGTGAACCGACCAACTCGTGATCGTAGGGAGGAGCAAAGGGATCTAGTAGGTCGCCCCACCTACCTACGTATGTCGATGAGTGGGCGGTGAGGGCAGCCCGGCCCGCCCCCCCTGAGCTCCGCCCCTGCTGCGGACCCGAGCTCTCCTCGACACTCCTGCTCCAGCCCCCGCTCCTGCCCTAGCTGCTGGCGCCACGGGCCTCTCTCCCTCAACTCGATGGCCACCGCTCAGAGGCCGCATGATATACGTCTGCACGTACTCTCTGCAGTCGCCTATGCCTCTGAAGCGGATCGCATCCCAGCCAATAGTGTAGTCGGCCATCTGCTCGGCAGTGAATCTTTCAGTCTCCCTCATATGCTCAGGAGGGTGAACCAGGACTATCTGCTCTGGTAACCCTAGGGTCTGGCATAGGAAACGCTCGCCCAGGTACCAAGCTCGATAGACCGGGCCCTCCAGCAGAATCTGAAAACGAGAGGTCTCCTCAGCACTGACAAATCGATCCCGAATCGTCGCTGGCAACGAAGCCCAAGGCTACCAGGTGATTTGAAAATGAAATACAGTTTGTTATCTACTGTTATTGAAAACATACAGTGAAAAGTGAAGCTTAAATAAACTCTAAAGTTGAACATACCTCTGCGGGAGTGATGGTGTCAAAATAGCGGCGGAAGAAGCTAAACATCTCCCGGGGCCTCCGCACGCACCTCCCGTCAAAGCAGTGCGAGAACGGGACGACGAGAGGGGTCTCCACATCGGGCACTGGGGCTAGTCTGGGAAAGTAGGCGTAGACCCATAACTGCAGAGTAAATACCAGTATGCTTATCAGATAAGCGAGAATCACGAGAATAAAGCGAATAGTAGCGAGTGTGTATTGTGCGATTATTATGCAGTGTGGCGGTGTATAGTCGATTAATAAGCGAGTATGTGTGTGTCGTGTATGCGATATCTGATCGGCGTGAAGCAGATGTGTGTGCGATGTCTGGTCTGAGATAATAGAAAGTAGGCAAGTAAGCGAAAAAATGTACCTCCCAAATGCGCCCGGTAGCCCCCAAACATCATTCGAGCTCATGTACCCATAGAGGGTGGCAGCGGCGCACCACCCGATCATAGCGAGGATCTGTGGCGTCCACGTCCACGAGCGAAGCGAGGGCATGGTGTTCGCATGGTCGGCAAAAATAGTCGTCCCCAGCAGGAACATGAGAAAGCCGCGCGCATATCGCTCCACAGCCTCCTGAGTCATCGGAACCACCTCAACTAAATTTGGTGAACCTGACCGGACCTCAAACCATGAGTGTCGGACGGCCGGACACTGAGGTGGCACCTCACCGGCGGTGATCTCGGCACCGTCCACTCGTCCATGTCAGTATCAAAGGGGATCGGATCACCCTTACCCCAATGCCTGTGAGCATCAAGAAATCATAGGGAGTCATCGTTATATCTCCCGTGGCAGAGAGGTGGAACGAATCGGTGGTGTCCCACCATCTCTCCACTAGAGCGGCGAGGAGAGGCCTGCTCGTGGTAAGCCTGGATAGTCCTCTGCAGAATGCGTCGAAGCTGGCCTGATCCACGATGTGGCGAACCGCATCAGGTAGCTCTGCATACCAATCTCGAGCGGCAATGTTCCCATACCCCTGGACAGTATGGGAATCTCCCTGTTTTCAAGCAAATAATTGCGAAGCAATACTAAATATACCAGTTTTGAAAGACATTCAGAATTGAGATAAATACAGCATGTGTGCAAGTTTTTCAGATTCAAACAGATACCGGGTGTCGATGTGCTTATAATAAACTACAACGTGTGATGCGTCAGCATGTTTGAGTGGTTCAGTGCAAATACAGCATGTGTGTAAGTTTTTCAGATTCAAACAGATACCGGGTGTCGGTGTGCTTACAGTAAACTACAACATGTGATGTGTCAGCGTGTTTGAGTGGTTCAATGCAAGTATAGCATATGTGCATGTTTTCAGATTCAAACAGATATCGGGTGCTGGTGTGTTTGCAGTGAAATATGGTGTGTGCTGTGTGTTTGAGTGGTTCAGTGGTCGCGATGCATGTGCACGTGTGATTTGAACAGATATCGATTCTGAGTGTGTTCACGATTAACTACGATACTGATACATCGATTATATCCGAGCTAGCGATTAAAGAACATAATCAACTATGGTAGTTGGTAGTTAAGTGTTCTACATTACAGAAAGTAAAACAGGGAAAGGAATGTTACCTCGAAAGCGCCAAAGGACAAATGAGATGTAGGCTCACGCAGGAGAAGCTCTGGAGGCATCGCCCTGTCAAAGCTCCGAAACTGACGAAGACCGTCAGGAGGTAGCACGTGGATTGCCGGCCGGTAGGTCACCGGGTCGAATAGACGGACACTCAGGGGGAGAAGCTCGACCTCAGGATCCATCTCATGATCTAGGGGAGTCCCGCCTCGTGGAATATCACCTGCCATGTCAAAGGTGATGAGAAAATAGCCAGAAGAGGGAAAACCGGGCTAGAATAGAAGGGTCAACCGAAAAGTCAACCCCAGAAGGGTGAAAAATGGCTGGAAAAGCCGGAATGTGGAAAATGTAGGGAAATCAAGAGAAACTTTGGGGAAACAAACCCCAAGAGGCGAAAATTGAAAAAACTACACCGAAACGAAGTTTCGATTGGATGAAAGTGTTCGAAACGCGATGAACTTCGCGAATCAAACGATGAAACGGGCATAAAACGCAAGAAAACGGAGAAGGGAAGAGGGGAAAATGCTCTAGAGAGAAAGGAAATGAAATTTCGGCTAAAGGGAAGTAAGAAAATAGGGTTTGAAACCCTATTTTAAAAGACCCAAGGCAAACAGTCAAAACTGCCCCGAATCAGGCATTTTTAGCCGGTCGGCTACCTTTTTGGCCGGCTGGCCAAACATTTGGCCGGTAATGTTTTTTGGTGGCCGGTGGATGGCCGGTGGCTTCCCCTTCCGGCCGGTGAGCCTCCTACAACCTTTTTTGGGTCAAATGAGTGGTTTGGCACCTTCATTGCTTAAGATAGTACAAGAACAGTGCATTTCCGAAGCTCAACCGGCTTTCGTTTCAACCTCATGCCGTGTCTTCTGTGCGTGGCACTTGAATTCGTGCAAGGTGTATCCTTTCCGTATCCTTTTGTCTTTTACAAGATTCGAAAGTTGCCCCGTGTGCATTTCAAACGCATCGCGCTGTCTAGTGCATCGCACTATCTTGTGCATTCGCACTGTTTTGTGCATCACATTTCAATCGTGCTATTTTGAGCACCTGACTCGCACTGTTTTGTGCATCACATTTCAATCGCGCTATTTTGCACACCTGACTCGCACTGTTTTGTGCACTCGCGTTGTCTAATGCATCGCGTTGTTTCGCGCACTTCATTGCATTTGTGCATCACATTTCAATCGCGCTATTTTGCACACCTGACTCGCACTGTTTTGTGCACTCGCGTTGTCTAATGCATCGCGTTGTTTCGCGCACTTCATTGCATTTGTGCATCACATTTCAATCGCGCTATTTTGCGCACCTGACTCGCACTGTTTTGTGTACTCGCGTTGTCTAACGCATCGCGCTGTTTCGCGCATTTCATTGCATTTGGCATGCATTTCAATCGCGCTATTTTGCGCACCTGACTCGCACTATTTTGTGCACTCGCATTGTCTAACGCATCGCGCTATTTCGCGCATTTAATTGCATTTGGCATGCATTTCATCGCGCTATTTTGTGCATTTCATTGCATTTGGCATGCATTTCATTGCGCTATTTTGCGCATCACACTGCCCTGTGCACGCGCGGTCTGGCGAGATCTTAAACCCGCTAGGTCTGGCTAGACCTTAAAATCGCTCGGTTGCATTGTCATGCATTTCAAAGTCACGCGTTGTCACGCATTCTAAGTTCACTTGCATTATTATGCATTTCCCCGGCAGATGGTCTAGGAGACCTTAAATCCTTGGAAAGTGCAAGACCTTCGGTGCATTGGTGTGCACAACACATGCATATGTCATGCATTTCAAAAAAAACAAAAAAATATTGCATATGTCATGCATTTCATTGTATATAATGCATATGTCATGCATTCATTGTATATAGTGCATATGTCATGCATACACTGTAAATATTGCATTTACATACATGCGTTACATTGTAGATAGTGCATATGTCATGCATTCATTGTAAATACTGCATATGTTATGCATATCATCGTAATATAGTGCATTTCCGTCGTATCTATCCATTCCATTGCATATTGTAGATATCGCATTGTAGCTTGCATGCATTCACTGCATCACTCCTTCCATCTATGGCTCGCACCTTTCCTTGTTGAGCTTGGTCTGGTATGTGCTCATACTTTTCACGTTAAAGCACAGTTTTCCATGTGTACGCGCCTATTCCTTGATGAACTTGGTTTGAGGGTTGCGACATCTTTTCTGTGTTAGACGCGGTTCGTTTGTGTACATGCCTTTTCTAGGCAAGATTTGGTTTGGCCTGCGTGCCTTATTCATCGTATCTATCCATTCCATTGCATATTGTAGATATCTCATTGTAGATTGCATGCATCCACTGCATCATCACCTCCATCTATGGCTCGCACCTTTCCTTTTTGAGCTTGGTTTGGTATGTGCTCATACTTTTCACGTTGAAGCACAGTTCTGCATATGTACGCGCCTATTCCTTAATGAACTTGGTTTGAGGGTTGCGGCACATTTTCTGTGTTAGACGCGGTTTGTATATGTACATGCCTTTCCTAGGTAAGATTTGGTTTGGCTGCATGCCATATCCATTATATATATTGCATTATAGTGTAATTTTTGCATCCAGCATTAGGATCGTTGTCCTTTCGTTAGCGAGTCGTTTCCCCACTTATGTCATTCCACCCAATACTTGTTCTTGTGTCTGTCTACATCACTCATAGTTCTGCATTTATATGTGCTTTGAGGGTTGCGGCACCTTTTCTATGGTAGACAGACTTGTTACTTCCATCAATCTATTTGACATTTGTGTGGTTTTGAACCACTCATGATTGGATCATGATTCAATTGCATTGCATGTCGTTTGCATTGTTTCAATTGCATTGCATTATCATTTGCATTATTATACATAGTTTTGTATATATTGCATATCATTTTGCATTCATTTTGCATTGTCATGCATGTTGATAACAATATTGTACCTGTTAAGTTTGCTTTCTTTTCAGGCACGATATTGTATGTACGGTTCATTTGAGGCTGGTGCAACCAGACGAACCAGGAAGGTATTGTATCCTCTGCATGAGACGTATTGAGAATTACATAATTCTCTTACATTCTTTCTACATTGAAGTGTAGTTGGATTTGCGCATGATAGCTTAAAACTGTCGCATGTTATGCTTCGTTACAGCTTTCTTTGCATGATCATAAGTTATGCTTGGCTTTGTGCATTGTCTTGCATTTTGCCCCTGCCTTCGGGCGCATATCTTGTTTGTCTTGCATGTTTGTCTAAGTCTTCGGCCTTGTCAAAAATGGGTCGTCTCTGGACATTGACAATCACTCTCATCATTGTTATGACTTTCAAGTTCTGTCAAAGAGGGGCAACTGTAGACACCCCATTTTTGACCGTCCTCAAGACTTGGACGTCACCGTTTGAACACTCGGTGATCATCCATGTTTGTGTTCGTCTTGACTTCCCGGAGGTCTTGGCTACGCGCCTTGCCTCAGGATCTCTCAACTCAACTGTTTTGTGTCTGGTTTTGCACCAAACACTTGTGTTTTGCCTTGGAGGGGCAGGGAATGGCTTGTGGGCCATCCCCACACTCCACCAGCCATGGCTTGAGGCCACCAGCTGTGTTTTGTTGCCACCGGCCAAATGTTTGGCCGGTCGGCACTATAGATGGCCGGCTGGCTATCTTTCTTTGGTCAATTGCCTTTTTGGCCGGCCGACTATTGTGCATCTGCTTTTGCAGATATTTTTGTGCAGCTGGCATACACTTTCACCCCCTCCATACACGTGTATGAAGGGATTTCCCTCTTGTTAGCTTCCTTTGGAAGCTTTACAAGACAAAAATTTGTCTATAAAAGAGAACCTCTTCTCTCTTGTTAAAGGGGTTAGACAACTTAAACAACATTTTCCGAGCATGAGCTTTAGGGTTAGGGTTTACATATATCCTCTATCTCTATATCTCTCTCTCTCTCTTGTGTTTAGTGTGTGTTTAGTCTCATTTTAGTGCACAAACACCCACCATCACACCTTCACACCTTTTTTTGGTTGCTGAGGTACCAGAGGTCTTTCCTTGAAGCTTTTGGACTGGTTTGGAACCAAAAGAGCTGCTGGAACATTGTTTGTGAAGAGGGTCTACAAGGGTGAGACTTTTGTCCCTTTTCCCCCCATTTTTGCATAGCTTATTTACCTATCTTGCAACTATTTTTAAGCTTTGTGTATAACATATAAAAGTCTTGTTTTTGTCTGCTCTAAATAGTTTGTTAAGGGTGTTTTAAGCTTTGGGGTTGTTTGACCGCTCTTAAGGCTTGTTTGGCCTTTGTTTTGTGCCATTTTGGTTGAGCTCCGAGACCATTATGTTTGGGCCTCCTCACCACTGAAATCTTGAGGGATTTCAAAGGTGAGGATGGTGCCTTAAGGTCCTAGGAGGGAGAGGGCCACCCCCCTCTCCTTGTTGTCCTTGAAAAGGGCGATTTTTGCCTCTTTAGTGAGCACCATGTTTAGGTTCATGTTGGCCATCCCTTGACTGATTTTCATACTTATTATGTCATAATATAGCATTGTGTTTAGTTGGTTTTGGTACACCATGCTTGCTTAGCATACATGCCTTGTAATGCCATGATTTGCCTCAATACATGCATAGCATTTAGACTACCATGCTCATGTACTTTGGCTAAGCTTTGTGAAGCTTTTATGCATATTTTAGTGTGCTTGAGGACTATTTTTGGTTGTTTGGGTCATTCATGTCTTGCTTTATATAGCTACCATGCAATCCCTCTTGTATGCCTTAAGCATTGGCCCCTCTAGCATGCCATCCTTGCTTTGTTTCAGTGGTTTGGAATCACTTAGTATGTTATTTCAGACCTCATGATGTGCTTATATGCTTGCATTTGATGTCCCTTTAATGTTTCATAAGGTTGTCATCTTATGCTCCATGTTTAGGCCTCCATGCATGCCATCCTGTTTAGGCCCCTAGGATGCCATGTCATTGTGTTTTTAGTTATGTTTCAACATCCTAAACCTCTGATTTTGGTCATTCAATTCATGCCATGTTTGGTTTTGCTAAGGGTAGTTCAATACCTCCTTAGCTTGCCTTGAGTTTTGGACCTCTAATTGCATGCTTATGCTTGTCTTGTTGGCTTGGTTTGGCACCGTTTTAACATGATTTTTAGAGCTTATGTTGCACGTCATTAGTCCATGCTTTTGTGCTTACAAGTTGTCTTTATGTGCTTAAGTGTTGGACCATACTTGCATGCATGTGTGCGTGTGTGCTGGACCTCACTTCCATAGTATTGGCCATTGATTTTGGCATTCTTGCAAGCTATCCATGTTAGTTTAAGACCACCCCTTTGCATGTTGTTGTATGCCCACCTTGTATGTTGTTGCATATTTGTGTGTTATTGCATGATTGAATGAAATCACATGCTTGCTCGCATGCTTGAACACCCACATTGTGCCTTGCATACTTGTTAGTTGCATTGTCTCGTGCCTTATGTCTTGCATGACCATTGTATGCCTTGTATGCTTCTTAGCATTGTCCATGTTGCATATTAGTCAACATGCTTAGGATTGCATTACATTGGCATGCATGCTTTACCTCTTGAATTGCTTGTGATAGAGGTTGAGTTCAATTCGCTTGATTACATGCATTGCATTCCATATCGACATGCACACTTGATTCTTTGGGCCATCATGCATGGAAATGCGTGATTGGTGGTCCGAGAATCGAGGCTCATCCTCCTTTGAGTCATACACATGATAAGGAGTGTGGTTGGTGCATATATTGCTTGAAATGCATTGTCATGCCAAGTCCTGTCCCCTGCTGCTGTCAAACCAGTTTTTGCAGGAAGATTTGGCCGGCCGGCCATCTTCAGTGCCGACCGGCCATCCATTGTTGGCCGATGGAGTATTTTGTGGCCGGTGACAATTATACACGGCCGGTGACCAATCCCTTCAGCCGGTGGTGTTCTACAGAACTCAGAGGAGCAACCCTAGGACTTGTGCAGTCTTCAAAGGAGGATAACAGTCAAAGCAGAGGCATCTTGTGCATGGTAGTGACTTTCCGGGCAGAATCGAGCGCGTATGCATTGGACCCTCTCCCCGAGGCTGTTGTTTACTACTTAATTAGATTAGTTAATTTTCTTAGCTAAGTTAATTGATTTGTAATAATTAATTAGCTTGCAGGTTAATTAAATTGTATTATTCTTTCGGCCTCTCCGAACGAGGGCAAATTTGTAATAAGTGTGGGGGCGTGTGTACATGTCTTCCAAACCCCCACTTCTTTCTCCCTTTTACTTACCTGCTTTTGATGGTTAGTATTAGGGCATATTTAAATTAGCATACCTTATGCTATGCATGCGTGCATCCATACATTTGTCTTGCATGCACCGGCCTCGGCGCATCATGCTAATTGCATAAGTATTTCAAATCTAACTTGAATACATGTCATCTGTGCATTTTCGCATGTCATTCTTAGATTAGCCGAGCCTATTCTAGCAACATTCTGTATGCATTGCATTAGCCATTTTTAAACATGAACTAGGGTCACGCATGTTTGCTAACTAGTTTACTGTTTTGGCACGGAGTACACTGTAAGTATTTTATGCTTTTGCATCTCGCATGAGTGTGAATGTTAACATGCAACATGCTTACCATGTAGCTAGATACTTATGTGATATAAACTGTTTGAATGCCTGTGGGTGAAGGTTGGATTGTTTGAGTCGGAACAACTCATTGAAATCCATATTTTAGCCTACTTGCGAGTAGCAAATTTCAAAACATTTCCAAACAAACGGATGTACAATGCTTTGTTTCCAAATTATGCGATCTAGTCTATACTTGTTTTGCTGTGCGCATCACATAGTAATTCTAGCTAATTAATCGGAATAAGAACACGTAACGTTTTCAAAAGAAGATATCATGGTTAGTAGAGGCCGATCTTCGGATCGGGCGAGAGGGGGTGCTCATAGTTGACCTTCCCCAATCGTACCCAAGTTCCCGAGCCGAGACAACTTTGGTGATGATGGACACGTGGCCTTTGGCACCGAGTCAGGGTTTCCTAAATTCCCCAATAAAAAAATATTTAGGTGGCGACTCTGTATCTGGAAAAGCAATCCATGTTTGGCACTTCTTTCAAAAAAATTTGTTTTCTCAAAACGATTTGACAGATTTAGACTCTTTGGTTCAGATTAAGAACAGTAACCAAGACGAGTCCGAACCGTAGCATTGAGGTCCCTCGCGGACTTGTTACAATAAGGCTTCAGACAAGAACCCGTGGTATTGCGATATTTGGAATTTCCTAGAAAATGAGGTGTATCCACCAGGAGCAAATGCCAAGGACAAAAGGAAAATACGGCATATGGTCGTTTAATTTATCATCTGCGGAGGCAAGTTGTACAAAAGAGGCCATTAGGGAACACACAAGCTATGTGTTGAGGAAGTGGAATCAAAGCGCCTTATGGAGGCCATCCACGGAAGAGAGTGCGGAGCCCACATAAACGATGTGATGCTCACCCAAAAAATCCTTAGACAAGGCTACTAATGGTCCACCATGGAAGAGAATTGTATTGGTTTTGTTCGACCTTGCCACAAGTGCCAAATTCATGCCAATCACCTGAACAATTCGCCATCGAAGCTTTACAACATGACTTCACCATGGCCATTTCAGTTTGGGGAATAGATGTTATCGGCGCAGTTACGCCAAAGGGGTCAAACGGGCATGAGTTCATTCTGGTAGCAATCGACTACTTCACAAAATGGATGGAGGCCTAGTCATACTCTATGCTAAAAACATCGCATGTGGCTAAGTTCATCAAAAACAACATTATATGCTTGTATGGGGTGCCTAATGAGATTATCTCTGATAATGGGATGCACTTCAAGAAAGAGGTGATAGACTTGCTTGAGAAATATAACGTGGCTTTCCATAAGTCATTAACCTGCAAGCCACAAACCAATGGAGCTATCGAGGCTATGAATAAAAATATCAAAAGAATTCTGCAGAAAATGGTAGACACTTAAGGAACTAGCCAGATAAATTGCTATTTGCACTCTGGGGCTATAAAACCTCAATCCGAACATCTACCAGGGCAACCCCTTATTCTCTCGTTTATGGGATGGAGGCTGTTTTTCCTATTGAAATTGAAGTGTCGTCGCTGCGGGTTATGGCCAAGTGTCAGACAGTGGAGGCAGATTGGCAACGTAGTAGATTTAAGGAGTTGATATTGTTTGATGAGAGAAGACTAAGAGCATTGTATCATGTTTAGGGTTACCAACGCCGAATTGCTAGGGCTTTTAATAAGAAAGTTAAGTCTAGAAATCTTCAAGAAGGGGACATGGTGTTGAAAGACAATTGGGCTCCCATTCATGACCCTAGGGGCAAGTTCAAACCTAACTGGATTGGTCCTTACATCATCAAGTCAATCTGGTCAAGAGGGGCGGTTATTCTTATGGACTTGGAAAACCGATCAACATGGACAAGTTAAAGAAATACTATCCCTGAGAGGCTCGTTAGGCCAACAACCCAAAAAGGGTGACCTAAACAAAAGTTAGAACATGAAAAATTAGAAATAAAGAAAAACTGAGCTCGCAAGGTTGAAAACCCTAAAGGGCGACTTTGGCAAAAGTTAGAGCGCAAAAGGAGAGAGTTAATACTCGAGTGAACCTGAACCGAACTACGTAAGGCCTGATTCCCATTTTTGGATACGTAGGTAACTTCACGGTGAAGTTTGGCTATAACTATCTCCAATTCAACTGTCCTGTCTATTTTCTTGATCAGGTCATCTTCGTTCATCATTTGTTAGTTCAGTTGCGCCCTTTATTTCGGGGAAAAAAAAATAATTACAGTACAGAGCAACAGTGATATGCAATCAGGGGCAGTTATGATTTCTTTTGATTTGGGACTGTACATCTTGAGAATCGATTTCGTACGTGTCAAGTGGAGATCGTTTCTAAAAATTGTTTTGAAGAGTTTTAATAAAAGTTGATTTTCTCAAAATTTGATCCTTTTACAACTTGGACCATTTTTGGGACCGAAAGAAAAATTTTTAGTACTCGCAACTTTAATTTTATTGATTTCAACATAAGTACATTCTCCCTCTTTGATTTAGATCAAAGTTGCTTTTACATCTTAAAATTTGGAAAGAAAATATCAAAGTAGTAAAACTAGGGGCACAACTAAGTTAAGTGGCTCTATGCCAAAGACGGCTCAATCTCTGCCTCCTCTTCAAGCCAAGTCAAAACTCCTTAGATAGGGTGTAACTGAAACTAATGGCAAGGGCCAAAATCTCTGTCGTTCTCCAAGCCACAAGATACCGGAGCAGGTGTGAAGCATGAACCGGAAATGAAGCTGTGTATTCCACTCCCTCATCTGAACGTATCTGATCATGCCCGAATTGGCATTGGAACCGGAGAGGAAAATAGAATACGCAATGTGTGAGGCCAATCAACTCTACACCTGACTGTCAGGACATGCTGTAGCTCATCTCAACCAAATTAAGCCAAGGGCAATGCCAAGTTATGTCGGCTTTGGACCGGCTGCACATCTAGTCACACCATAAACTCTCTGAGGGGAAATCCACTAGCCATTGGCAAAAGAAGTAAGCTCGGGCCGAGTACTCGGGGCAAGGGCCCACTACTTGCAATTTATCCATAAGCCATACCTGGGGAGGAATAAAAAATAAGAGAGATTAAAGAATAGAGAGGTGTATGATGAGAGAAAACTAAGGAAAGCGGTTTTGAGAGAAAAACAAAGAATGAGTGTTGAGTGATATAAGATTCATAAATAGGGTGGAAAAGAATACCTGGAGAAGTAGCGAACTCCCTGCCAACCCGGTGATCTCTCATCGATGGAAAGCATCTAAACCCATCAAGGTTTCGGGCCAATGCCAAACCCATGCAACTTTTACCCTCTTTTAGATGTTGAGCCACTTCGATCAACCCGATGCTAGCTCCACCAAAACTAGGGGCAAGAAGGAATTGTGCAAGAAGGCATAAATAGAGAGCATGTTGCCGGGCGCCTCGCCAAAGAAGGTCACTCCTATCTCCAATGGCGAAAAATCGATGAACTAAACCGGGGATGTCTAGCTCTCCATCATGTGCCAAAGACCGAGCCTCAGGTAATGTTAACCCACACATCCGTCCCAAAGCTTGGGCATGGCCAAAATAAGGTTGCGGCATGATTTCTTCATCGTGCCGGGACTCCATTAAAGCTCGAAATTCCTTGAGTGTCGGACATACCTCTTGGGATCCGAATTGAAATACATGTGTGATCGGGTTCCAGCATCAAACTACGGCATGGAGGAATGGAAAGCAAAGAGAAGTGCAACTCAGAGGAAAAAGGGCATTTAGGCCAAAACTACAAAAATTCACCTTTTCTAAGCCATCCAAAGTGGCTATCCAGTCTCAGAGCCTATTGTTGCATAATATCTCCATCTTGAGAGCGAAATATCAAAAACTTGCTATTGTACCAGAAAAACAGCATGGGAGCATCATTTATAGAGAATGAAAAGGAGCAGTGCATGACAGCTGACAGCACTGACCGACCTCACACTAAGGCCCAACCGTGCCTCAATGATGCCCAACCATGCATATTTAGGCCTGGCCGGGTCTAAGTGATGGCTCAGATCAATGTAGTTGCAAGAAAAGCTGATCTTTGCCTTGACATACCACAATTGTATTTTGAGTCTTGTTTTATTTGTACCAAGTGTTTTTTAGTGTTTTCGAGTTGTTTCTGTTTTGTTTTTCTGTTATCGAGTTGTATTTTACATTTTGTCTGGTTGTGGGTTGTTATCCGATTCAAGAATGAATGCAAGAGTAGATATTTGTTGTTTTAAGTCCTATATGACGTTACCATGCAAGGGTTACGCCACTCATCACATGCAAGTGCCATTCATCACATTATGCAAGGAGATCATTCAAAATTTTATCTTTTATAACTAGTAGGTCCAACCCCGATCATCATTTTACAAGGCAACAAAACAAAAGAAAATCCTTCAAAACAAATAAAAGGGTCTATTTGAAGCTAGTCTTTAACTACAAAGCAAAAACAAAAACAAAAACAAAAAGTAAAATCGTCGTCCTCATCAATAGCCCATCATCGCCCTCTTCCTCCTCGACTGCGAAAGGGGTGCATCACTGTTATTGCTGGAGCTACTGGACTGCAAGTCAACCTCCACTCCCTCGTCCTTGGGGGTCGAAGATCCATCAAAAGACTCCTCAGAAGGTGAGCGCTGCCTTACTCAATCTCTCCCTCGATTGGCTCCCCCTCGGCCCCTCACTGGACCTCGTCTTCGTCTACTAGCTGAAGGAGGTCTTACAAGCATTACTGGCACCGGCTTAAGCTGAAAACAGTACAAGTATCAGTATGGATTAACAGGGGTATAAATAGTATGACCACAACAGTGAACTACAGATAGAGTGTACCTCAATCCCATAGATGACTAAGGTAGTCTGCCTCCTCCGTACCATGAGAAGCAGTTGGTCGATCGTCTAGAGGAGATCATCAGCATACGCCCGGGGTATCTGCAAAAGGGAACAAAATTTAAGAAGGGTGGACAGAAGTAATGAAAAGCAATGAACAGAAATAATAGAAAACAAACCAAGATAAAGTGCAATGAGTATAAGCATAAAGAAATGTGTACCTGCTCGATGCCATTAGCAAACACTAGCTTGTGGTCTCTCTTCTCAATGCGCTCAAGCGGGATCTGCTCGATCACTCCATCTGAACACATATACATTATCTCAGTAGGAATAAAGGAAAACTTCAGAATGGAAGCAACAATAGGGTACCTCCAAAGAAAGCATCACCACCACGCATGGCGAAGAAGAACCTTCGCAGACTGGCGTGAACCACGCTTCGAGTAAGAGGCGCCATCACTCAAGTATGTAAGAAGGTGGTGAAGTCGTCGGGCTCGTGATGATGATCACCATCCTCTCCCAACATCAGGAGGTTGATCTGAGGACCGTCCTGCAGCTCATTGACTACCCTCATGTCTGGAGAAGAAGGATGTGGAATATCGGGGTCAACGACACCCCCATGTCTGGTGGATGAACCTCTCCTCCAAGTAGTAAGCCCAGCCAAAGAGGCCCTCGAATAGAATCCGCATGGTGGAGGCATGCCATGCCGCGACATAGGTCATCCTGACACCTGGGGAATGCATGCCCAAGGATGCCATTCAACCTGTGGAAACAGATGCCAGTGTCAGAAATCAGTGCAACGTGAGAAATTAGTGCAATATGAAAATATCAGTGCAGTTTAGAAGCAACAGTATGAAAATGACCGTGTGGTATGAGAAACAGTGCAATTTGCTTATAGTATGTAAAAGTTAAGGATTGATATTTTGTTACTTGATCCGTAGTGATCACGTCAAAGAAGTTGAGGAAGTAGGGGAAGTCTCGGTCTACACGGCGGCGATGCTCAAATTGAGAGTTATAGTACTGGGAATGGGGTACTGAAACTCGATCAGCCTCACCGAGACCGAAGCCAGAGAGGTGAAGTATGTATAAACCCAGAGCTGCAAACAGAAAAAGACGGATGAAGTAAATAAGCAAAAAATGAAATGCAAAGATGAGCAAAAAAGGCATAATGAACAGAATGCATAAAAAAGATAAGTGTGAGGCATACCTCCCAAACCCTCCAATAGCCGCCGAGTGAATCTTCCTTGCGACGGGAGACAGAGCTCATGTAGCAGTATAAGGTGGCCAGGTCGGCTCCACCCCAATCATACTCTATCACCTGGGGAGGTGCACCAGTGCCCCTAAAAGGTATAACCCCACGATATTTTCCCTATTCGCAAATAGGTTAGTACCGAGGAGATACATGAGGAAGCCGCGGGTGTACTGGGCAACCTCATCTGTAGTAGTAGGCTGGGACTCGGAGAAATGATTGTAAAACCAGCTATACCTCACCATCACGTGACTGGTGATGTCCGGGATCGCTCCAAGAAGCTGGTGCTGTACTGCTCTCCACTACGTCATGTTAGGATCACATGGGATCGGGCTACCAACTCCAACCCGCAAACCGGTAAGCCTCGAAAAATCGTACAGGATCAGAGTCGACTCCCCGATCAATGAGAAATGAAATAAATCTGTGGTGTCCCACCATCTCTCGACTAGGGCTCGTACAACAACAACTCGACCCTCATCTGTATGAGCCCTGAGCAGAAGGGCCCAAAGCCAACTGCATCAATTAGTGCACGAACCTCCGCGGGCAGTCTCTCATACCAGCGCGCCAATCCTCCTGGCTATCACCTGCAAATGGGAAATATATGGCATTTAACTAGTGGTCTACTTGTGAGATTCAACAATGCATCAAAACAATGGAAAGTTACTTATCGTGGAGGCGCCGGTAAACAAATGCTCCGTGGGCTCTCGCAGCAGGATGTCTTCATCTATCCTGGGGATGAGGCCCTCAAATCTCAAGATACCACCTGGGGGTGGAGCATGTATGCGTGGTTGGTAGGTAGCTGCATCAAATGGCCTATCACTGAGGGAAAACAATGCAGAGGCATCCTCAGCCTCCATATCTGGGCCTAAGGCAGCCCCAATGCCAATGGTGGGGTTTAGGATGGGAACTTCATTACTAGCCATGGAGAAGAATGGGGGAAATGAAGAGAAAACAAGAAAAATGTAAGGGGCTAAACCCTAGAAGCGAGAAAATGAGAGGGAAAAGTGAAAACACAAGAGTGAGTGCACGAAAACTGAGAAAATCCATGAGAAACAAGGCAAAAACAATGACAAACCCAAAAACTTGACCGAATCAAATTCCAATTAATTCAAAACATAGACGGGAAGGGTTTCAAAGAAAAAATGGTGAAGATTGTTGGCTATTGCAAGGAAAGAGGAAAATCTAGAGAGAGAGGGTAGGGAGTTTCGAATGAGAAGGTGTGAGGAAATAGGGTTTGATTTTGTTTTAAACAAACAAATCGCGAGGACAGGCCGAAACTGCCCTTGCCACTATAGAAGCCCGGCCGGCTGTCGCAATGCCCGGCCGTGCTTCATTAAGGCCCAGCTAGCTCTCAGTGCAAATCTAGTTCAGTTTTTGTTTTTCTTTGCTTTACTTTATTTCTTATATTAGAAAGTTAAAAAAAAAAAAAAAAAGGAAATAAAAAAGAGAGTTAAAAAAATAATAATAAAAAAAAAAGAGTTGAAAAAGAAAAGAAAAAGTAAAAAGAGAAATAGAAGAGAAAATAAAAGAAAAATGCGAAAAGAGTGAAAAAGAAAAAAAAAGAATTTTTGTTCATTCGGATTTATTGTATGAATGCATGATTTGATTCATAATTTATTTGTTTAAACTCATTTGTTTTAACTCATAATTTGATTGCATAAATTTGTTTAAACTATTCTATTAGTTTGTAAATTTGTTTCACCTAAATTGTGAGTTCTGTTATATCGTACATAAACGATATTGTATGTACGGTTCATTCAAAGGAGTTCTAGATAAAATCATTCATGCCACAAAAAAATCATCATCCATTTGCAACCAAAATGAAACGCGGTGCGTTGTGTTCATTGTTTCAACACATGGGTGAATTAGCTTTCCGTTTACTACATCGCTTTGATTGTTTGGATTTTATTTATGCGATTTGTTTGTTCTTTTATCCATCCAACCTTTCCTCCTCTTGCGTGTGACGTGTTAGGATTGTACCTTCGATTAAAAACATCGGGTGCACCCATTGTTCACACCACCTTTCCTCCTCTCGCATGTGATGCATTAGGATTGTACCTTCTATTAAAAACATCAGGTGCGCCCATTGTTCACATCACCTTTCCTCCTCTCGTGTGTGACGCCTTAGGATTGTACCTTCGGTTAAAAATATCGGGTGCGCCTGGTGCTCACACCACCTTTCCTCCTCTCGTGTGTGACGCGTTAGGATTGTACCTTTGGTTAAAAACATCGAGTGCGCCCGTTGTTCACACCACCTTTCCTCCTCTCGTGTGTGACGCGTTAGGATTGTACCTTCGGTTAAAAACATAGGGTGCGCCCAGTGTTCACACCACCTTTTCTCCTTTCGCGTGTGACACATTAGGATTGTACCTTCTATTAAAAACATCAAGTGCGCCCGTTGTTCACACCACCTTTACTCTTCTCGCGTATGACGCGTTAGGATTATACCTTCGGTTAAAAATATTAGGTGCACCTAGTGTTCACACCACCTTTCCTCCTCTTGCGTGTGACGCATTAGGATTCTACGGCCATATCCTCGGAGGCAACAGCATAACGTCAGGCTCATCCTCTACCCTCGGGGAGCCTCCGCCATACGGAATATCATCGGCCATCTGAAGAAGTCTGCAAAAATGAGCAAAAACGAGCGAAATGAGCCAAAATTGCAAAAAGTCAACAAAAGTCAACTCTCGGGAATAGAAAAAGTCAACAAAAGTCAACGCCCGTGAAAAGGTGCTAAACTTTTAGACAAACATACCTCAAGTGGTGGAAATGGAGTAAGAAGCTCCGAAAACAAATTCTAATCGGTTCAAAACGAAGAGAATCAAAAGTTTTCGTGAAACAACTTCGCGTGGGGCGTTGGAAAACGCGTATAAAGTGCAGATCTAAGAAAGAAAAGGGTCTAAGGATGGAGAGAAATGTATTTCGACCTTGGAGGTGTGAGAAAAAGCGATTTGGAGCTATCCATTTAAAGATCCGGCCTTGAAATGACAAATCGCCGGATTTTGTAAACCGGTGCCACCCGGTTCTTACTTGGCCGACCACTTTGGTAGGCAACAACTAATTGACATCGATATAACTGGTCGTCCACCCTCCTGACTGATCTTCTGAGCTGCACTGTTCTCCCTGTGTGTTTTGGTGGTGCTTGGAGCTCATGTTTCTCGAGAAAGTGCAAGGAAAGTACACTTTTGCGAAATTGTCCCCGCATGAACTTCAATTCAAGTCTTCAATGCATGGCTCATCATCACTTATCAAAGATTGAGGTGCATCCTTTTTAAGTATGTTGTGACCCCCTCGAGAGGTAAATCGGAGGTTCCGGTAAATTTGCTCGTGTTAAGGCTTATTTTTCTTTATCCGGCATTTTGTTTCAGGGCATTCTATCAAAGTTATACCACTCTTGCATTGTTATGCACACTTTCCTCTCTTGCTTTTGTTATGCACACCACTCGTTGCTTTGTTATGCATTCACTACTTGTGTTGTCACGCTCATTTTACTTATATTGCTATGTGTACTTCCGTTGCATTGTTATGCACCCACACTTTTTACCTACATTGTTATGCATTCTTCACTTGCATTGTCGCGTATATTTCGTCTGTTTGTTATGCACTCTTTTAGTGGCATTGTTATACACACTTCACTTGCATTGATATGCTTGTTTTACTCACATTGTTATGCTTCACACCTAGGTTGTATTGTCATGCACCCCTTCCGCATTGTTTTGTGTCACACTTAGGTTGCATTGTCATGCACCCCTCGCATTGTTATGCGCACACTTAGGTTGCATTGCCATGCACCCCTCCACTTGTGTTGTCACGCACTTTTCACTTGCATTGTTATACATGTGTTGCTAATTATATTGTACCTGTTGAGTTTCTCTCTTATGCAGGCACGATATTATATGTACGGTTCATTTGAAGCTGCTGCGACCAGACGAACCGGACGGTATTGTATGTACTCCGCGTGAGACGTAGCGAGAATTGTATAATTCTCTTACATCCTTTCTGCATGTAATGTAGTTTGATTTGTATTTGTTCGCTTAAACTGTTGCATTTATTGTGTATATTTGCTTCGTTACAGCTTTCTTTGCATAATCATAAGTTATGTTCGGCATCTTGCATGTCATTTGCATTTTGCCCTTGCTTGTGGGCACATCTTTTTGTTATCTTGCCTGTTTGTCTAGGTCTTCGGCCTTGTCAAAAATGGGTCGTCTCTAGACTTTGACGTTCACTCCCATCACTTATGACTTCCGAGTTCTGTCAAAGAGGGGCAACTGTAGACACCCTATTTTTGACCGACCTTAAGACTCAGACGTCATAGATTGAGCGCTCAGTGATAGTGCATGTTGTGCTCGTTTCGAGTTTCTGGAGTTTTGGCCGAGTGCCTTGCCTCCGGGCCTTTGAACTCTTTGTGCTTTGGCTCGGTTTGTGGACCAAGCCTTGTTTTCCTTGCCTGAGGGAAGGAGAGGTCTAGTAAACCCCTTCTTGTGGTCGTAGACCACTTTTTCTTGATCAGAGGCCACTTTTTCCCGCTTGGAGACTAGTTTAGGTTTTAGAGCCTTCACCGCTACTTTGTCTCGGGACTGCTTAACGTTCTCTGTTTGGCGTGGTTTTTGAACCACATCTTGTTTCCTTGGCCTAGAGGGCCACTCTGGTTTGGGAGACCACTTTTGTGGTCGTAAACAACTTTTGGTGCTTGTCAGCTAGTTTTCGAGGCTCTCGGCTGCGCGCTTTGCCTCCCGAACTTTCGTCTTGCATCCGTTTTGGTTTGTTTTTGGTACAAACCTTGTTTTCCTTGTTTGGAAGGTGGTACAGGGGTGGGAGACCAGTTTCTCTCCCCATAAACCACTTTTCTTCCTATCAACCAGTTTTCTAGTCTGACAATTGGTCTCCCTAGTCTTTGGACCATCAAAAGTGGTCGGCCACCACACCATTTGCTTGTTTTCATGCTTTAGATTCTCTCTCACCATGGCCGACCAGTTTTTGTTTTGGGAGACCACTTAAAGTGGTCGGTCGACCACTTAAAGTAATTGGCCGACCACTTCAAGTGGTCGGGCACTTTTTGTCACTTTTTTTAGAGATATTTTGGGCGGTGGCAGTGAGAGAAACAAGAACCATCCTCCATACACGTGTATGGAGGGATGGCCTTGAGCCTTAGCTTCTTTAAGAAGCTTGTGCTTTTTCTCTCTATAAGAGGGAGACTCCCCCTCCCTCCTCCAGGTTTAGAAATTTGTGGTTTGAGTTATACATACACACATGTATCTATATCTCTCTTTTGCTCTTGTTTTGTGCCTTAAAGTGTCATTTTGTCTCACTTTTGTACTCAAACACCATACTCTTGGAGCTGAGGTCCCTTGAAGTTGTTTTTGGAGTTCTTGGACTGGTTTGAGCTTAAAGAAGCTGCTGGTGTTGCAGCTTCGAAGGTGGTCTTCAAGGGTGAGCTTTTAACCCTTTAAACCCCCATTCTTGCTTAAGCTTTTAGCCTTACTTGCATGCTGTTTTAAGCTTAATTCTTAACTATAAAAGGTTCTAAATTTTGGTGCTTAAGATCTTTGTTTAAGGTCACTTTTGTATTTGGGGTTGTTTACCCCCTCTTAGACCTTGTTTAGCCTTGCTTTTATGCCTTCTTTGTGAGCTTTTGGGACCACCTTGTTTTGGCCTTCTCACGACTGAAATCCAGAGGAATTTTAGTGGTGGGGAGGGTGTTTTGAGGTCCCAAAAAGGAGAGGGTCATCCCCTCTCCTTGTGTCTTCAATACTTGTCTTGAATGCCTCATGTGTGAGCATGTTTGTTAAGTTTATGTTGGCCATATCTTAGCTTCTATTTGGGCTTATTTTGCTGAGGCATACCACTATTTTTACTTGGTTTAGTCACTCTATGCATGGTTTATACACTTGTAGTGTAAATCTCATAAACTAGCTTTGTATGCTTCATGAAGTAGCATATCATTCTAGCTTGCCTTGAGTCCATTTCAGCATGTTCTTGGTGTTGTTTTATCATGTCATACCTCTATTAGGGTTTGGTTTGGTCACCTCTTGCATGCCTCTTGCACTTGTAGTGCAATTCCATGAAATAGCCTAACATGCATCATGCTTTAACATGTCATTCTAGCATGCTTTTGGCTTAACTTCAAGAAGCTTTTGTCCGTGTTTTAGCATGCTCTAGCTCTGGTTTTGGTTGTTTTGGCCATGCATGACTTGCTTTGTATAGCCATGGTTCAATCTAGCTTGTTAGCTTTGTGCACCAAGTCCACTAGCATGCATTGCTTGGACTATTTGAATGATTTGGCATCATTTATTATGTGATTTCAGTCCATGTTTCATGCTCATGCACTTGCATTTATCACTCATTCAATGCGTTAGAGGGTTTGCCCCTTTATGCCTTAACATGAATCATTCCGTATGCCTTCATGCCTAACTTGTGAGCTATCATTTCAATGTGTTTTTGGGGTTATCTTGCCATGATATAACTCTGATTTTTGTTGGTTAAGTCATCCTATGCTTAGTCTTAATAGGTGTGGTGTAATCCACCTTATTTGCCTTGTATGCATCATGCCTTATGCCCTTCATGCTAGCTTATTTTGGCTTCCTTCCATGCATGTTTTAGTATCATTTTGACATCTTCTAGGACTTTTTTGGGTTGCCTTTGCCATATCCTTCATGCTTTGTATAGCTATAGTGCAATTGGCTTTGCTAGTTTTGTGTTTTGTTGACTCATGCATGCTATCTTTGAGCTATTTAGATGATTTGGCATCATCTAATACTTCATTGCAGAGCTTATAGCATTTCCATGTTCCCACTTCTTTCATGCTTTGAATGCCTTTAAGTGTTGTGCATTGTTGCCTTACTTATGGCCTAGCATGTATGCCATCTTGCCTAGGCCTTTGAGCCCCTAACTTAGCATGTTTTGGTCCATGTTTAGACCTACTTGAGCTCTGTTTATGGTTGGTTCTTGCATATTTTCCATGTATTGCATGCCTCCTTTGCAGTCCTCCTTAATAGCTTTCATGCTTTAGGACCTTTGCATGCCATGCTTGCATTGTTTGAATAATTTGGCATCATTTCTTACCTTATTTCAGTGCATTGAGTGTTGTCATACTTCCACATTTGTCACTTTTTGAGCACTCTTAAGAGTTGTGCTCTTAGGCCTAATTGGTGAGCCAATTGGCATGCATGCTTGTATATGTTTTTTGTGCCTTTGTTTTAGCATTATGGCCTCTATTTATGGCATGACCGAGGTCTATCCATTTTGGTTTCAGTCCATTGAACATTGTGTATGCCATGTAGTTCATCGGATTGAGTATGCCATGTTGTTTGCATGATGGGTTTAGCATTGTATATGCAATGTTGTTTGCATGCTTAGGTCACATTGCATCGAGTATGCCATATTGATCATTGCATTTGTGTATGCCATGTTCATTGCATTGTGTATACTAGTTGTCATGAGCATTGTGTATGCCATGTAGTTCATTCGCATTATGTATGCTAGTATGCTAATTGCATGTTTACACGCTTAAGTTATATTGCATTGAGTTGTATGCATGAGTCGCATTGTGTATGCCATGCTTTTGTTGCATTGTGTTTGGAAGAGGTTTTGATCCAAAGACGAGAAACGAGGGATGTTTCATATTTAAAGTGATGAAACGTGCCTCAATTCTCAGTCGTCGACGCTCTTGATCATACATGATAGAGTTCTAGGCATTTATGTGTTTATTTGTGCATTCATTTCATATTGAATTGCGCAAATTTGCCCCTCGGCCATCATGCATCGAGATGTGTGATTGGTGGCCCGAGAGTCGAGAACCACACCCCCTTGAGCTTATGAAATAATAGGGAGGGTGGTTGTGCACACATATCTTGCAAATACATTGCCATGCCCTTTCTTGCTCTCTGTTGTAGCAAAGTGGACAAATGCAGCAACAACTGGTCGGCTAGCCAGAAAAACTAGCTAGCCGACCACTTTTTCTAGTTTGCAGTAGCAAAAAGTGGTCGGCCAGTGGCTGGAGAGAGCAACAACTGGTCGGCCACCCTCCCACAGGTCCCCAAGATGTGTTAGAAACTATCTGGAGCTTGGTGGAAGTTTCTGAGAACAGTTGCAAACAGAGGCAAATCAGGGTATCGTGTTGGATTTCCGAACGAAGCGACGGAGCATGCATAAACTGCTCACCTCGAGGCTCCTGCTTTATTGCTTTCCTTAGCTGTCATGCTTAGATAGCTAGCTTATGCTTTGTTTTGTAACTTAAGTAGTTAATGCGTTTAGCTGCTTAATTGTTTTGTAATAGTTAGTTAACTAGGATTAGTTAATTAGCTTCGTTGTGTAATAATTAGTTTAATTAGCTTAGATTAGCTAGTTAGCTTTTTATTCGGACCCTTCCTCGAGAGGGCCAATTGTTGTAATAAGCGTGTGTGTGTGTGATGCATGTCTTCCAACCCCCATTTCTTTCTCCCTTTCACTTAACCGCTTACGATGGTTAGTTTTAGGGCATATTTCATTTAGCATTCCTTATGCTCGCATGCGTGCATCATTCATCTGTATTGCATGCACCGGGCTCGGCGCATCATACTAATTGCATTGTACTCTCAATTCCTATTTGAATACATGTACCAAGTTGCATTTCATATGCCATCTTAGAATAGCCGAGCCTATTTTAGTTGCATTCTCGCATGTGTCGCATTAGCCATCTTAACATGAACTAGGATCATGCACGATATCTAACTAGTTCTTTGTTTTGGCTCGGAGTATACTGTGAGTGTTTACGCTTTAGCATACTGCATGTGTGTTAGAGTTTCCATGAAAGCATGCTTACCATGAGGCTAACTGCTTACTTGATATAACTGCCTGAATGCCTGTAGGTGAAGGTTGGATTACTTGAATTGGAACAATTCATTAAAATCTTTGATTTAGCCTACTTACGAGTAGCAAACTCCAAACCATTTTCAAACGAATATGCAATGTTTTGTTCCAAATTAGGCGATCTAGTCTATACTTG
The DNA here is from genome assembly GCA_025200525.1 of Camellia lanceoleosa. Lineage (NCBI taxonomy): Eukaryota > Viridiplantae > Streptophyta > Magnoliopsida > Ericales > Theaceae > Camellia > Camellia lanceoleosa. Next base: position 43,457,311 of record CM045771.1, read on the forward strand.
TATGCTGTGCGCATCATGTAGTAAGATTAGCTAATTAACCGGAATAAGAGCACATGTGTTTTCTAAAACAAAATATCATGCTTAGTACAGGCCGATCTTTGATCGGGCGAGCGGGGGTGCGCATTGCATGACCTTCCCCTCTCATACCCAAGTTCCCGAGCCAAGGCAACTTTGGTGATGACGGACAGGAGGCCTTAGGCACAAGTCAGGGTTTCCTAAATTCTCCCAAAATAAAATATTTAGGTGGCGACTCTATATCTGGCAAAGCAGTCCATGTTTGGCATTTCTTTATAAAAATCAATTTTCCAAAACAATTTGCTAGATTTGGACTCTTTGGTGATTTATCAGTCTTGCATTGCACTTTGCGAGATTAGATTCAGAACCATGACATTGAGTCCGAACTGTGGTAGCTCGGAACAAAACGAGATCCGCGCCCATCGCAGGCGCGGATATCGAGGAGTTCCCGGGAGTGCGTCCCCAGTTTCTGGTGACTCTACTGGGGACTTTGAGAACTTGACTTGAACTCATGATATCTTGTTTTGACTACACTTATGTGTCTCTTTGCATTGCATTTGCATTGGTGCACCTAGGACACCGTGTTCGCCGTCTGCTATTCCTGAACGGTTAGCCTGAGGCTGTGTGCCGTAAGGTTGACCAGTTACGGGCTCTGCCATGATGGGAACACAAACCTCAATTGTTACCGAGGCACCCTTTTTGACCATTCGACCTAGTGTATGTCGGAATCCATAGTGACCATTCCAAACTAGAACAGGTTGTTTGAAACCGCTGTGTGCGTAGTGAAATCCTAGCTCCTGACAAAATAGGATAGGGAAACCCTACCCCAACATAGGGGTGTTTTGGCTCTCACTTGCATGATATGTGCTTTTAGAGTGCGTCTCTATAAGTTGTATGTATCAATTTGCAAGTCTGGGTATCAAGCCTGAGGGCATTAGTACTTGGGAAATCAGTTTTACCGGAGGGTATCAGATTCAGTTTTGGGGCAGTAATTTAGGGAACAGTGATCAGTGGTTGAGAACAGTTATTCCAGCTTGAGTTTTCCAACTGTGTGTTGTCTTTAATTTATCTAGCTCATAACATAGCAATCGCGTTAATTTGTTTTGTTTCCTTATTATACTTTATTTATCTTTTTGCAAGGTAGTTTAGCGCAATTGCATCCGACCAAGCAGATATTCCCCAATCACTCTGGGTTAGAGGTCAAAGACTTAATCGATCCAGGGATCTGATAGACAGACAAGCAGTGTTTCTTTCTTTACCCCTAGTTGCTAGGCGGAGGTCAAGAAGACGCAGTGTATCACTACAGAGGTTGCCAGATCAGCGGTCCTTGAACAGTTAGGCTGAGGTCTCAGTTTCTACTACAGAGTCAGATACACTGGTTATTCAGATAGATCAGTATAGTATGGCAGGTATAAAAGAGATGATGTGTCAGCTTCAGGAAAGTATGCAAGCCATGCAGCAGGATGCTACCCATCAGGCAGAAGTATCTGCACATCAAGCCGAGGTAGTAACCCAACAGGCAGAGTTAATTGCCAGACTACAGCAGCAAACCGGGGCATCTTCTTTACACACACCTCCTCCCCCACCCAAAGTTTCAATACTCGGGAAGATGCCAAATGTCCAGGAAAATACGGATATTCCAATGGGGCCAATTCCGCCTTCAATCCTACCCCAGCTATCTAAAGCGCCCACCAATATAGTTGATTCACCGTTTGAGTTCGAGGTGGATCCAACGGCACTAAAAGTGAGCAAGCTAGAAAAGCTTTTCAACAAGTCTCAAGGTGTGAAATCCATTCTAGATATAGAGGATGGATATACCGACTCGGCCGTGACGCTGCCAGATTGGTTTAAAATGTCGCACATCGACCGCTTTGATGGGTCTGGAGATCCTATGGTGCACCTGTGGTTGTTTTCAGACATCTTAAGGCCAATGGGCCTCACCAGATTGCAGAAGCTTTCCCTGTTTGGCCAGACCTTGTCGTGTGTAGTAGCCATTTGGTATGCAAAACTAGAGGACTCTGTTAAGATAAGTTAGGAGGAGATGGCTGACGTCTTCATAGCTCAATACTCCTACAATGCACAGATCGAGGTTACAACTCGTGATCTCGAGACCACCAGGCAAGAACCAAAGGAGAGCTTCTCCGATTTTGTGACCCGTTGGAGGGCTAAAGCCTCAATGATGACCATCAGGCCCGTTGACAAAGATCAGATTCAGATGGTTGTGTGCAACCTCCAACCCAAGCTCATGCAAAAGATGATCGTCCTCTCCCTACCCACCTTTGCAGATTTACATGAGATCGAGGTGCAGATCGAGGACGCCATGAAACAAAGTCTGATTGACCATGAGAGAGAGCTGCCTAAGAGGGCATTCAACCACAGTACGAATGCAGGAACAAGCAGTGCTACAGCTGCCAGATCTTCAGATGTGGGAATGGTCACTACCATCCCTCCCAAAACCCTTACAGCTACACCCTTTACCGGTGTGTTTAGAAGTAGCTCGCAAGCAGCCAGATATGCCCCTAGAGGCCAAAGAACCTTCACCCCACTATACATGCCTTTGTCCAAAGCTTTGGGGCTTTTGATGAAGAAAGGGCACTTAAAACCCCTAGAGTCGCGCCCTTACCAGAAAAACTTCCTCCTTCCCATAAGCCGGCGAAGTATTGCGCCTATCACCAACAGCATGGTCACGAAACCGACCAGTGCTTTCGATTGTGTCATGAGATTCAGGATCTCATTGACAATAGGGTGATTATGCCTCCGGATAAACCAAATGTCACAACCAACCCACTCCCACCACATAACCAAGCTCCACCTCCCAAACGCATCAACTTCATCCAAACTGGGGTTGTGTCATACGAACCTAGCATATATATCATCCCTTCTTACCTACCCAAGCCGGAGGTGTTCATTCCTGATAGCACTGACTTATGCATGTTGGACATCTCCCAAACCCAACCTAAACCAGTGGTGGTGACTACCGAAGATAGAGCAGAGATCACTTTGGGAACAGAGAAGAATGAGGAGTCAGAGCCTGAGGGGTCTGCAAACTTTGAGTACAACCAGAGCGGTTATATTACTTCAACGGATCAGTCTAGGCCAAGAGTAGAGCTCCCGGTTGGGGCAGAGATCTGTGTAGTTCAAGAGGATGGACCTAATCGGGGGCTAGATGACCTAGCGGAACTAGAAGAGGACATTACAAATCTGTAATTCTTTGAAGAACAGGATTCAGAGGACGTGACTGTCAACTGGTTCGACATGGAAGGGTCAGCAGAAGTTACTGGGTGGCTTAGTGACGAGCCGGATGTTATTGAGCAGCCTCAGCCAGAGCAGGATCCATCAGAGATGGGGACATTAGTAGTGGCCGGAGTGGTCGAGGAACAGAGAGAACCGCCGGAGAGCACCGGTGTTAAGAATTTTGCTCAGGATCAGAACAGTTTGAGTACAGAGGATGCTGAGCAGCAGGCTGCACTGAAACAGTTTGAGCAAGAGAAGATCGAAGATCTGGAGAGGGCTAGAAAGGCCAAAGCCCCTATGGGGACTGAATGTGCTGTGAGCACAGGAACGGAATGTGTTGTGCGTATAGGAACAATTGTGACAGAACCAAATAGTTGCTTGTCGATGGCCGATGGAATGTGGTGGGAAGATGACGACCTGTGTCTCGCCCACACAGACGAAGATTAGGAGAAAATCAACCGGATGATACCTGGTATCTTAGAGAGGTGGATCACATGACCAGGAGTGGGTGGTACTTCAAGCCCCCACACCTAGATCAACCAGAGGCGTTCGAAAAGGACAATGAAGCAGAAAGGCAGAAGGAAAAATTACTCAATGAGGAGGTTGCGCTGAAACAGCTTAAGAAGATACAAGCAGACATCTCCATTTGGGGACTGCTTATGGCCTCAAGAGTTCATAGACTGGCTGCCCTTTCTGCAATGGATAAGCCAAACTTTCAATCGACACCACGCTTTAACAGCTGGTAGGGTTGGTCTTTCCGGAAGGAGCTTCTCCAACGTTGACCTTTACTGACAAGAAGCTGCCGCCTGAGGGCGCAAATCGTAACAAACCTCTCTACATCTCTGTGGAGTGTAGAGACAAATAGATACCAATAGTTCTTGTCGATACAGGATCCGCCATTAACGTATGTCCGTCGAGGACGGCATATGCAATCGGGTTGAAGCCCGCGGACTTCATACCCACTGCCCAAGTAATTCGGGCATATGACAATACTAGCAGAGAAGTGATGGGGACTGTCTAGGTTCGCCTCAGGTTGGTCCAGGACAACACGTTATTGACTTTCATGTCTTGGACGTTCCCACAACCTTCAATCTACTCCTAGGCCGGCCATAGCTGCACCAGGTGAAGGCGGTCTCTTCCACTCTGCATCAAATGCTGAAATACCCCCACGGGAAGGGGGTGGCTATTGTTTTTGGGAATTCTTCAATCCATCCACCGCCAGAGGTTTCTACACCGATTTTGGAAATCGAGCATGGCGCAGAGGATGTTTTCTTGTCAGGATTTACCCTAGCTGAGGCTCAGGTTGTACAAAACATATTAGCTATTGACGAGGGGTTATATGTCAGTGTACAGTCAGTGTACCTCATGAACAAGCTCCAACACATCCCCAAGATGGGATTAGGGCGCAGTGGCCGGAAAGGCGTTGCAGCATCGGCCGAAGTGCCGCATAACCTACATACATTTGGCTTAGGTTACCTGCCTACCAAAGAGGACTGGGTGAGGAGAGGCAAAGAGATGGCCGGAAGGGCCAGAGCCAAGCAAATCAGGAAACCTTATGAGTTGGTGCACTGGCCCATTCAGGGCACCCTGAATGGACGTTTTGTCTGGGAGAAAGAAGACTTCGCGTTCTGCGGCTTCCCAGAGCCATGGCTAAACACAGAAAGGCGGCGGTTGCCGGGGTTTGAGATATTTTTTGACTTGCAATTGTCTGGGGATGATGTTGCTGAGAAGCAGACAGACCCACCAGCTGAGGTTGAGCAATGTAGGGAGGAGGATTCCGAGAGCGCAGAGATTGAAATGGAGGTAGCACTGGCTTGTCTACTTTCAGGTCCTCCGATCGTACATGAGTGCTTGGGGGATAACTTGTCGGTGTCCATGATCGGGAATGAAATGGCTGCGAGCCCATCTTCAAAAATTTTGGATGCATCCATCACACCCTCCCTTGTCTGGCAATATGAGGAGGGATTCTTATCGAGCAGCACCGGGTTACGTAGTGAGCCGGAACCTGATTCCACTGAGTCCGTAGAGTCAGAATCAGGTTCCAGCTCGTCTGAGTCTAAGTCCGGTATTCTTGGGGGTGACAACCCAGATACCAGTCTTGTCTAGGTCGTCTTTTTTTTTTTCTTCCTTTAAGTCTGTTGTAACAGAGGAATCAAACGATGTAGAAGTGATTAATAAGAATTGTGAGGCTATGGCCTTCCAGTACTTTTCTATGCCCTTAATTTATTGCATTAATCAAGACTTTCAAAATTTCGATGAAAATGATAAGAAAGAAATTCCTCCGGTTTTGAAGTATTTGCTTGATTAAGAGCAGGAGAGGCTTGTAAAACCCTTGGTTGATGAAATCACCACAATTATCGTTGGTACTAAGAAAGGACCCGTGGTTGGTCCAGATTGGGTCCACGTTGTCGTCGGAGGAGCGCAAGCACTTAGTCGCTTTATTAAAAGATTTCAAAGATGTTTTCGCGTGGTCCTACAAAGACATGCCTGGAATCGATCCTGAGATTGTACTGTACCGGATCCCTTTTGATCCAGAGGCTTGACCTGTTAAGCAGAAGCTCAGAAGGATCCGCCCTGACTGGGCTCTCAAGATCAAAGAAGAGGTCACTAAGCAAATTGACACAGGGTTCCTGCTTGTATTTGAATACCTAACTTGGTTGGCTAATATAGTTCCAGTGCCGAAGAAGGATGGCAGAATTCGAGTATGTGTGGACTTCAGGGATTTGAACAAAGCTAGTCCGAAGGACGACTTTCCTCTGCCGCATATCGATGAGTTAGTGGACTTCACTGTAGGGCATGCGTTGCCCTCATTCATGGATAGGTTTTTTTGCTACAATCAGATTCTGATGGCACCCAAAGACTGGGAGAAGACTGCTTTTACCACCCCGTGGGGGACCTATTGTTATAGGGTAATGTCGTTTGGGCTGAAGAATGCTGGAGCTACATACAACGGGCTGCGTCCACAATATTGCATGACATGATCCATAAAGAGGTGGAGGTATACGTGGACGACATGATTGTCAAGTCTAACGAAAGAGAGGGCCACTACACCGCCTTGCAGAAATTTTTCCAAAGGATCAGAGAGTATCGGTTGCGACTGAATCATCAGAAGTGTACGTTTGGTGTTACAGCAGAAAAAATGCTGGGGTTCTTGATCACACAAAGGGGCGTCGAGGTCGACCCTTCCAAAATCAAGGCCATCTTAGAAATGCCACCACCAAGGACTGAAAAGGAGGTGTGAGGCTTTCTGGGCAAAGTGTAATTCATAAGACGGTTTCTTACTAAATTAACCTTGACTTGTGAACCACTCTTTGGCCTCCTGAAGAAAGGAACGAAGTTCCAATGAGACGACTGATGCCAAGCTGCTTTTGAACAGATCAAACAATATTTAGAGAACCCACCTGTGTTGTCACCACATGAGCCGGGGAAACCGTTGATTCTGTACCTTTCAATGACTGAAACTACAATGGGCTGCATGCTTGCACAGGAGTCTGAGGACAAAATGGAGAGAGCTATCTACTACCTGAGCAAGAAGATGTTGGATTACGAGACTCGGTACACTCCGCTGGAGAAGACTTGTCTGGCCTTGGTATGGGCTACCAAGAAGCTGCGGCACTACCTGTTAGCTCACTCCGTAATACTGGTTTCAAGATTAGATCCCATTAAATATCTCTTCGAGAAACCAGCGCTTATGGGTAGGCTAGCTCGTTGGTTGCTTCTGCCTTCTGAATTTGATCTGAAGTACGTGATGCGCAAGTTAGTGAAAGAGAGAGCGGTAGCGGAGTTCCTAGCCGATCACCCAGTTGAAAGGGATGAAGTAGTTGAGTACCAATTCCCAGACGAGGCCATTTTGCATGTTGAAGACGAAACTTGGATGATGTACTTTGACGGAGCGTCAAACCAATACGAGTATGGGATAGGGGTGTTGTTGATAGCACCCGACAATTCCCGCATACCTTTAGCATTTAAACTTCGGTTCAGAGTGTCGAACAATGAGGTAGAATATAAGGCATGTATTGCCGGTTTAGAAGCCGCCCTAGAACTAGGGGCAAGACAGTTGGACGTCATCCGGGACTCAAACCTTGTTGTATCTCAAGCTAAAGGAGATTGGAAAGTCAAGGAAGAAAAGATGAGAATTTACCACCAGACCTTGGACGTGCTAATTCCTCAGTTTGAGAAACTGAACTTCGCCCATTTGCTAAGAAAGAACAACAAGTTCGCAGATTCATTGGCAACTTTATCTTCTATGATAGACATCCCTTTCGGAGTCCGGATGCGTCCGATCATCATTGAACAAAATTTTGTGCCAGCCTACGAGCTGATTGCTGCCATAGATGATGTACAAGATGAGAATCCTTGGTATTACGATGTCTGGAACTTCTTGGAAAAAGAGGCATATCCACCAAGGGCAAATGCCAAAGATAAGAGGGCAATTCGAAGAATGGCTGCTCAGTTCATCGTCTGTGGAGGAAAACTATACAAGAGAGGTCATCTCGGGATGCATAAGCTGTGTGTTGATGCTGAAGAGTCCAAGCGCCTGATGGAGGCCATCCATGGAGGAGAGTGCAGAGTGCACATAAACAGGGTGATGCTAGCCTGGAAGATCCTTAGACAGGGTTATTACTGGTCCGCCATGGAGGAGGATTGTATTGGCTTTGTTCGGCGATGTCACAAATGTCAGATCCATGCAAACCGCATGAACATTCTGCCATCGAAGCTGTACAACATGACTTCGCCATGGCCATTCTCAGTTTGGGGGATTGATGTGATTGGGGCTGTTACTCCAAAGGGGTCCAATGGGCATGAGTACATTCTGGTAGCAATAGACTACTTCACAAAGTGGGTTGAGGCCCAGTCTTCTGCAGTGTTGAGAGCTTCGCATGTTGCCAAGTTCATCAGGAACAACATCATCTGTCGTTACAGGGTCCCGAATGAGACCATTTCAGATAACGGTTCCCACTTCAAGAAGGAGGTGATCGACTTGTTGGAGAAGTACAACGTGGCTTTTCATAAGTCGTTTACATATTGGCCGTAGACCAACGGAGCAGTTGAGGCCACCAACAAGAACATCAAGCACATTCTGCAGAAGATGGTGGAAACCTACCGGGACTGGCCAGATAAGTTGTCATTTGCTCTGTGGGGCTACCGGACTTCCATTCGAACTTCTACTAGGGTGACTCCATATTCCTTGGTTTATGGGATGGAGGCTATTCTGCCTATTAAAGTTGAGGTTTCATCATTACGGGTATTGGCTGAGTGTCAAATAGCTGAGACAGATTGACAACAAAGTAGGTTCAAAGAACTTATGCTGTTTGATGAGAGAAGGCTGAAAGCACTGTACCATGTTCAGGGTTATCAATGAAGAATCACCAGGGCTTTCAACAAGAAGGTTAAGTCCAGGAATTTGAAGGAAGGGGATCTTGTGCTCAAAGACAACCGAGCTCCCATTCATGACCCTAGGGGCAAGTTCAGACCCAATTGGACTGGTCCTTACATTATTAAGTCCATCTGGTCTGGTGGAGCTGTCGTTCTGATGGACCTAGATGGCCTAGAGTTCTCCTAGCCGATCAACATGGACAAGTTCAAGAAATACTATCCCTGAGAGGCTCGCTAGGCCGAAAACTCAAAAGGGCGACCTAGGCAAAAGTTAGAGCACAGAAAATTTGAAATTATAAAAACTGAGCTCGCAAGGTTGAAAACCCAGAAAGGGCAGCCTTGGCAAAAGTTATAGCGCAAAAGGAGAGTGTTAATACACGAGTGAACCTGAGCCAAACTACGTAAGGCTTGATTCCCATCTTTGGGATACGTAGGCAACTTCATTCTGAAGTCCAGCCATAAACACTTCCTCTATCAATTTTGTCCATCTGATCATGTTTGGTCATCTTCGTCTATTCTGCATTCAAGAGCTTGGTTGTGATCTCCAGTACAGTGCTATTCAGACTAGGGGCAACTTTCTAGTTGCTGGGATCCGAGGTTGTACATCTCAGTGATAGATCCCAGGCGTGTCCAGTTCTGATCCATATCGAAAATGGTTTTGAAAAGTTTTAATAAAAGTTGATTTTGCTCAAATTAATCTTTTTACGACTTAGACCATTTTTTGGACCAAACGGAAAATTTTCAGTACCCACAACCTTCAATTGCATTGATTTCAATACAGAGTTTTCCTACTCTTGAATACAAATTGAAGTTGCTTTTTATTACATTCATAAAGAAAACTTGAAAGTACTGATTAAAGAAAATAAATTTGGGCATAGTCAAATGTTCCTGCGTTCCCTTCCAGAGCTGGTCGAAGCCTCTGATGCCAAAGTGGGCCCAACCTGCGCCTCCTCATCAAGACAAGCTATGCACTCATTAGAAAGGATGCAACTGAAAGTGAGAGCGGCGGCCAGAAGCTCTCTAGTCCTCCATGCCGTGGTATACCGAGCTAGTTGTGCGCCTCAGACCGAAAATGTAGCAGGGTACTCTATCCCCTCTTCCGGGCAGGTTTGATCATGTCCGAACAGGCGCTGGAATCGGAACGGAAATTAAAAAGCACAGTGAGTCAAACCGATCAACTGAATCCCGGGCTGGCGAGACATGTTGTAACTCATCGCTGGCAGGTTGAGCCAATGACAACGCCAAGCAATACTGGTAGCGGATAGATGGCACATCTATTCACACCACCATCCCTCATCAAGGGCATCGACTAAATGTCACCGGAAGAAATAGCTGCAAGCTGAATATGCTGGGTATGAGTCCACAACCCTTAATTTGTCCATCAACCATATCTGGGGAGGGATGAAAAATGAGAGATTAAAGAATAGAGAGGTGTACGTTAAAAGAAAAGTAAGAAAAGGGCTTTGAGAGAAAATCAAGCCTAAGGGCCGAGTGATATGAGCAATATATGTGAGATGGGATGGGAAACATTACCTGCAGCAGTAGTAGACTCCCCGTGAATCTAGTCGTCTCTCAGCGATGAAAAACGTCCAAACCCATCAATGTCTCTGCCAGTGTCATGGCAATGTAGCTCTTGCCCTCCTTTAAGCCTTGGGTGACCTCAATCAAACGGATGCTAGACCCTCCAGAGCCTGAGGTAAGCAAGAAGTAAGACAGCATGCATAAGCAAAGGGCGTGTCGCCAAAAACCCTGCCAGTGATGATTGCCACAGTCACGGGCATCAGAAAACCGATAAACCAAGCTGGGGATGTCCAATTCCCTATTGCAGATCAAAGACCGAGCGTCATGCATAGTGAGCCCGCACATCCGTCCTAAGGTTTAGATGTGGCCGAAGCAGAATTGCGGCAAAATCTCTTCTTCGCGTTCGGACTCCATCAAAGCTTGGAAGTCTTTGAAAGTGGGACACATCTCTTGCCCACCAAAGCTAAAGACATGTGTTACTAGATTCCAAAACCTTGCCGCGGCATGAAGGAACGGAAAACGCAGTGGGGTGTGACTCAACGTAAATAGTGCATTTATGCCAAAGCCCCAGAAATTCAACTTTTCGAAGCCATCCAAGGTAGCAATCCAATTTGTGAGATTTTTGACAAAAAACACCTCCATTTTGGTACAAAACTGAGTTAGAATGAGAGAACCACGAAGCTAGAACCTTTATGGAGGATAAGGCACTGTTTGGAGGACAAGTGTCAAAAAACTGGAGGTTCCCAGGTTAAGTGGTCGGCCGACCACTTTTTCTGGTCAGCAAGCTCTAAAAGTGGTTGGCCATGTGCAAAAAACTGGTCTCTAGCTTTTTCTTCTCTCCAGAAGGGAGTCTCTAGCTTTCCTGTGTGTTGAGAGTACTGAAGGTCTGAGTTTACCTCTATTTCGGATGCATTTGGTCACTTTGTTTCTCTCAAAATGCATTCGCTCTTCGAGTTGTTAAGTTTTGCTTATCAAGTTGTTGCTCTTTGTTTATCGAGTGGTTGCTCGTTGCTTATCGAGTTGTAAACTTGCTAAGGTTTTGTTGTTTCTTAGTAAGTTAGGTTGTTTCGTTTGTTTTGTCGGTTCACTACCTGACTTGGTAATACACGAGGTTCAATTTCCATTCAATTCCATTTTTTTTTTTTTTTTTGGGTGCAAAATGGTGCAATGCAATGCTTAGAATGTACAAGTACAACACTTTTCGAACAAAAAGCTATTTTCATTCCATCATAGCTTCTTTTTACAACATTTTACAACAGGGTACAAGTTTTGAAAATAAATAATAAAACTGCCTAAGCTGTACAATGTGCTACAACTACATGTAAAAAGAAAAATAAAGCAGAAACATCTACAACAGTGCCATCAAGCTCAAGACCGAGAGGCCCTCTTTGCCCTCTTCGGCTGAGCAGCCTTTGCACCACTGCCACCGGCACTGTCATTTCAATCGGAGTCACCGTCCTCGGAATCCTCATCGGCGTCACCTCCGTCCTCGACACCAAAACCAGAGTCGTCATCCTTGCCTGCAGATGTCTCTGACTGTGGATGTGCTGGCTTCTCCTCCTCGCTAGACTCCTCATCATGACTGATAGGTGCCCTACGCTCTCCTCGGCTACGTGCTGAAACCCCTCTCCTAGCTGCTCGAGAAGGCCTAGATGGCCCAGTCTGCAAAGGTGGGATATGAAAAAGGACAGTTTGAATGCATCAACTAGTATGTATATCAGATGCAGATGCAAGATTGATACATAGAGTGGGTGCATGTAGATATAGTATGTCAATGTGATGTGTCAGATGTGCTCTACACATGCGATGAATTAATACAGTGAAATGTTCAGTTTCCATATGTCATCAGAAGAATGATAAATGCAAGGAAATTGAAAAGTACCTGAACGCCGGAGGCATATAACAGTGTCTTCCTCCGTAGAACCATGCTCTCAAGTGAGGCCACCACTCCGAGCAACCCCTCGGTATACTCTCTGGAAGGCTGCAGATGCAAGCTCAAATCATCAGTGAATGAATGAATGTCTAAACATCTTAGTGATAAATGAAAACTGTGAAGCATACCGGTGGTGAGTCAGGGTCACTAACGTATCGATGGTCACGCATTGGAGGCTCCAGTGGAATCGGGTAAGAAGTCCCATACTACCAACCCGTCAGCTCGGTCGGAAGATCTGACCACCAGCATAATGACAAGTCGAAGGCATCCCTCCAACCCTACCTTCTGAACTGCTGGCCCTGCTAGTGGAAAGGATGTCTGCATCTTGAGCGCGACTCGACGACGGCATGGCAGTAGCCCTCCTCATAGGAGTACGGATACCTGTCAGTGGAGGCATCAAGAATGTATGGCGGTATGTCAAGTACTCCCCCTCCTCCAGGAAAAGAACTGCATCGGAGCCCAGCATAAGGTCGTCAACCTTCCGAGGAGTGAGGCTCTCTGTGGACCGCATGTCCAGTGGAGGTGCTGAGGGGATATCCTGAGTGGGATTGCCCATCGTCTGACGCATGAAGCAATCCCTGAGAAACCGGGCTCTGCTGATTGGTCCTTCAAACAAAACCTTGTAACGGGAGGCGCCCCATGCCCCAGCAAATTGGAACCGAGCATACCCTGATATGGCTATCCATGGCTAGTAAGTGATCTGCGGATAGCAAGTGCATAAACTGATTAGATGTCATAAATTTGCAAGATGAATCAAAGCTGAAAGCATGAAGAACTGAGAGTTTTGGTTTACCTTGGTCGCCCGCACCATGTCGAAATACTGCCAGAGATATGGTAGAGTCTCCCGGGGCCTAGACCGGAACCGACCATCGAATCTGCGTGAATAAGGGATGTCGGGAAGTAGGCATAAACCCACAGATGTAAAAGACAAGACAGTGGCTGTCAGAATACAGAATGTATAAAGAATGCAGAATCTTGAGTGCGAGAATCACGAATCTGAGAATGTATAAAGAATGCAGAATGCTGAGTGCAGAATGCGAGTACAAAATGTATAAAGAATGCAGAATGCTGAGTGCAGAATGCTGAGTGCAGAATGCGAGTATAGAATGTATAGAAAATGCAGAATGCCGAGTGTAGAAGGTAGAGTACAGAATGTAATATGTGCAATGTGTGCCATGCGCAGTGTACAAATAATGAAAAGCAAAAATGTAAATCAAGAGGGCAGAATGTACCTGCCAGGCCCGCCAGTATCCACCTACTATGGTCCCCCGCTCTCGGGAGGTCGCACTCATGTAGCAGTAAAGGGTAGCTAGGCCAGCGCCACCCCAATCATACTAACTGATCTGTGATAGGTCTACCAGAGCACTCAGCAAATACAGCCCGACAGTGTTCCCCCTGTCGGAGAACAGTGTGGTCCCGAGCAAGAACATCAAAAATCCCCGGGCATACTGCTGTATGGCCTCCATAGTCTCCGGTGTAGTCCTTCTGTACTGCTCCGCAAACCAGGTATACCTAACCATGCCCGGTGATTTACAGGATGGCGGATGAGCTCCAAGCAGGTAAGTCCAAGCTGTCTCCCACTCACCCATGTCCACGTCGTATGGGACCGGTCGGCCTGCCACGTCGACGCCCGTCAACATAGAGAAGTCATACAGGGTCATCGTCATGTCCCCGGTAGCTGAGAAATAGAATGAGTTGGTGGTGTCCCACCATCTCTCTACAAGTGCACCTAAAAGGGTCCTGCTCGCTGGGTGACGCGACAACCCCGCATAGAATAAGCCAAATCCTGCCTCATCCACAATATGCCGGACGGCATCTGGGAGCTCCATGTACCACTTCCTAGCAATGATCGACCCGTAGCCCCGTGTGAAACAGGAAAATACCTGCGTGTAGAAACAACAGATGTATTCAGTTTCAGAATGAACATAATATCATGTTAGCCGCGTGCAAAGTTAAAAGAATGCTATGTTATGAACTGAGTGTTCAGACTGAGCAGTGTTGTTAGCCATGTGCAAAGTTAAAAGAATGTTATGTTATAAACTACGCGTTCAAACTGAGCAGTGTTGTTAGCCGTGTGCAAAGTTAAAACAATGTTGTGTTATGAACTGTGTGTTCAGACTGAGCAGTGTTATTAGTCGTGTGCAAAGTTAAAAGAATGTTGTGTTATGAACTGCGTGTTCAGATTGAACAAAAACTACATTATGGACTGCATGTTCAGATTGAGCAAAAACTGCGTTATGGACTGTGTGTTCAGATTGAGCAAAAACTGCATTATGGACTGTGTGTTCAGATTGAGCAAAAACTGCGTTATGGACTACGTGTTCAGATTGAGCAAAAAAACTGCGTTATGGACTGTGTGTTCAGATTGAGCAAAAAACTACGTTATGGACTGTGTTCAGATTGAGCAAAAAATTGCATTATGGACTATGTGTTTAGATTGAACAAAAACTGCGTTATGAACTGTGTGTTCAGATTGAGCAAAAAACTGCGTTATGGACTATATGTTCAGATTGAGCAAAAACTGCGTCATGAACTGTGTGTTCAGATTGAGCAAAAACTGCGTTATGGACTGTGTGTTCAGATTGAGCAAAACTACTGCGTTATGAACTGTGTGTTCAGATTGAGCAAGATACTGTGTTATGAACTGCATGTTCAGATTGAACAGTGTGCTATGTTATGTGCTGTGTGCCAATTAAACCGAATATTGTGTTATGAACTGCATGTTCAGATTGAACAGTGTGCTATGTTATGAGCTGCGTGGCAAATAAACCAAACTACTGCGTTATGAACTGTGTGTTTAGATTGAACAAGATAATGTGCTATGAACTACATGTTCAGATTGAACAGTGTGCTATGTTATGTGCTGTGTGCCAATTAAACCGAATATTGTGTTATGAACTGTGTGTTCAGATTGAACAGTGTGCTATGTTATGAGCTGAGTGCCCAAAAGAGATGTGTGCCCAAAAGAGCTGCGTGCCAAATGAACAAAATATCGTGAAATGTGCAGTGTGCCCAAAATTAGCTGCGTGCCCAAAAGAGCTGTGTGCCCAAATGAGTTGTGTACCAAATGAATGGAATACTATGTCAAGAGTTGCGTGCCAGATGAGCAAAGTGTTACGTTGAAAGCTGCGTGCCAAGTGGACAAAATGTTGTGTGCAAGTTGTGTTCAAGTATGAGCAGAAGCATTGTGTATGTGAATATGTTAAGAACGAGCAGATAAAATACTTCGCAGAAAATGTAAAAGTGAAGTACGCACCTATCGCGCATGGTGAGATAGATGGGACTCAGGCTCCCGTAGCAGCAAGTTTGCAGGCGCCCGTCGCGCAAAATCCGTAAAATGATGGAAGGTCCTAGGAGGCAGGATGTGCTTCTGCGGGTGGTATCTATCTAGATCGAACGGCCGTATCCTCGGAGGCAACGGCATAACGTCAGGCTCATCCTCTACCCTCGGGGAGCCTCCGCCATACGGAATATCATCGGCCATCTGAAGATGTCTGCAAAAATGAGCAAAAACGAGCAAAATGAGCCAAAATTGCAAAAAGTCAACTCTCGGGAATAGGAAAAGTCAACAAAAGTCAACGCCCGTGAAAAGGTGCTAAACTTTGAGACAAACATACCTCAAGTGGTGGAAATGGAGAAAGAAGTTCCGAAAACAAATTCTAATCGGTTCAAAACGAAGAGAATCAAAAGTTTTCGTGAAATAACTTTGCGTGGGGCGTTGGAAAACGCATATAAAGTGCAGATCTAAGAGAGAAAAGGGTCTAAGGATGGAGAGAAATGTATTTCGACCTTGGAGGTGTGAGCAAAAGTGATTTGGAGCTATCTATTTAAAGATCCGGCCTTGAAATGACAAAACTGCCCCGGATTTTGTAAACTGGTCGGCCAGCCAGTTCTTCTGGTCGGCCGACCACTTTGGTAGGCAACAACTAGTCGGCCACTGATATAACTGGTCGTCCACCCTCCTGACTGATCTTCAGAGCTCCATTGTTCTCCCTGTGTGTTTTGGTGATGATTGGAGCTCTTGTTTCTCGGGAAAGTGCAAGAAAAGTACACTTTTTGCACGAAATTGTCCCCGCATGAACTTCAATTCAAGTCTTCAATGCATGGCTCATCGTCACTTATCAAAGATTGAGGTGCATCCTTTTTAAGTATGTTGTGACCCCCTCGAGAGGTAAATCGGAGGTTCCGGTAAATTTGCTCGTGTTAAGGCTTATTTTTCTTTATCCGGCATTTTGTTTCAGGGCATTCTATCAAAGTTATACCACTCTTGCATTGTTATGCACACTTTCCTCTCTTGCTTTTGTTATGCACACCACTCGTTGCTTTGTTATGCATTCACTACTTGTGTTGTCACGCTCATTTTACTTATATTGCTATGTGTACTTCCGTTGCATTGTTATGCACCCACACTTTTTACCTACATTGTTATGCATTCTTCACTTGCATTGTCGCGTATATTTCGTCTGTTTGTTATGCACTCTTTTAGTGGCATTGTTATACACACTTCACTTGCATTGATATGCTTGTTTTACTCACATTGTTATGCTTCACACCTAGGTTGTATTGTCATGCACCCCTTCCGCATTGTTTTGTGTCACACTTAGGTTGCATTGTCATGCACCCCTCGCATTGTTATGCGCACACTTAGGTTGCATTGCCATGCACCCCTCCACTTGTGTTGTCACGCACTTTTCACTTGCATTGTTATACATGTGTTGCTAACTATATTGTACCTGTTGAGTTTCTCTCTTATGCAGGCACGATATTATATGTACGGTTCATTTGAAGCTGCTGCGACCAGACGAACCGGACGGTATTGTATGTACTCCGCGTGAGACGTAGCGAGAATTGTATAATTCTCTTACATCCTTTCTGCATGTAATGTAGTTTGATTTGTATTTGTTCGCTTAAACTGTTGCATTTATTGTGTATATTTGCTTCGTTACAGCTTTCTTTGCATAATCATAAGTTATGTTCGGCATCTTGCATGTCATTTGCATTTTGCCCCTACCTACAAGCACATCTTTTTGTTATCTTGCATGTTTGTCTAAGTCTTCGGCCTTATCAAAAATGGGTTGTCTCTAGGCTTTGACATTCACTCCCGTCACTTATGACTTCCGAGTTCTGTCAAAGAGGGGCAACTGTAGACACCCCATTTTTAACCAACCTTAAGACTTAGACGTCATCGATTGAGTGCTCAGTGATAGTGCATGTTGTGCTCGTTTCGAGTTTCCAGAGTTTTGGCCGAGTGCCTTGCCTCCGGGCCTCTGAACTCTTTGTGCTTCGGCTCGGTTTGCGGACCAAGCCTTGTTTTTCTTGCCTGAGGGAAGGAGAGGTCTTGTAAACCCCTACTTGTGGTCGTAGACCACTTTTAGCGGTCGTAGGCCACTTTTCCCGTTTGGAGACTAGTTTCCGATTTTCAGAGCCTTCGGCCGCACACCTTCTTTCGGGACCGCTTAACGTTCTCCGTTTGGCGTGGTTTTTGAACCATATATTTTTTCCTTGGCCTAGAGGGCCACTGTGATTTGGGAGACCACTTTTGTGGTCGTAAACCACTTTTGGTGCTTGTCAGCTAGTTTTCGAGGCTCCCAACTGCGCGCTTTGCCTCCCGAACTTTCGTCTGGCATCTGTTTTGGTTTGTTTTTGGTACAAACCTTGTTTTCCTTTTTTGGAAGGTGGTACAGGGGTGGGAGACCAGTTTCTCTTCCTGCAAACCACTTTTCTTCCTGTCAACTAGTTTTCTGGTCTGACAACTGGTCTCCTTAGTCTTTGGACCATCAAAAGTGGTCGGCCACCACACCATTTGCTTGTTTTCATGCTTTAGATTCTCTCCCACCATGGCTGACTAGTTTTGTTCTGGGAGACTACTTAAAGTGGTCGGCCAACCACATAAAGAAGCTAGCCGACCACTTCAAGTGGTCGGCCACTTTTTGTCACTTTTTTAGAGATATTTTGGGCCAGCTGGCACAGCTGGAGAGCACGAGAACCATCCTCCATACACGTGTATGGAGGGATGGCCTTGAGCCTTAGCTTCTTCAAGAAGCTTGTGTTTTTGCTCTCTATAAGAGGGAGGCTCCCCCACCCTCCTCCAGGTTCAGAAATTTGTGGTTTGAGTTATACATACACACTTGTATCTATATCTCTCTTTTGCTCTTGTTTTGTGCCCTAAAGTGTCATTTTGTCTCACTTTTGTACACAAACACACACTCAAACACCATACTCTTGGAGCTGAGGTCCCTTGAAGTTATTTTTGGAGTTCTTGGATTGGTTTGAGCTTAAAGAAGTTGCTGGTGTTACAGCTTTGAAGGTGGTCTTCAAGGGTCAGCTTTTAACCCTTTAAACCCCCATTCTTGCTTAAGCTTTTAGCCTTACTTGCATGCCGTTTTAAGCTTCACTGTTAACTACAAAAGGTTCTGAATTTTGGTGCTTAAGATCTTTGTTCAATGTCACTTTTGTATTTGGGGTTGTTTACCCCCTCTTAGGCCTTGTTTGGCCTTGCTTTTGTGCCTTCTTTGTGAGCTTTTGGGACCACTTTGTTTTGGCCTTCTCACCACTGAAATCCAGAGGAATTTCAGTGGTGGGGAGGGTGTTTTGAGGTCCCCAAAAGGAGAGGGTCATCCCCTCTCCTTGTGTCTTCAATACTTGTCTTGAATGCCTCATGTGTGAGCATGTTTGTTAAGTTTATGTTGGCCATATCTTAGCTTCTATTTGGGCTTATTTTGCTGAGGCATACCACTGTTTTTACTTGGTTTAGTCACTCTATGCATGGTTTATACACTTGTAGTGTAAATCTCATAAACTAGCTTTGTACGCTTCATGAAGTAGCATGTCATTCTAGCTTGCCTTGAGTCCATTTCGGCATGTTTTTGGTGTTGTTTTACCATGTCATACCTCTTTTAGGGTTTGGTTTTGTAGACAGGCCCGCGGGGGACCTCGCTACAACTCGGACTCGATTTTTGTGGCGCGGTTCTTAATCTTGAACCAAAGAGTCCAAATCCGGCAAATCGTTTTGAGAAAACAGATTTTTAGAAAAGAAGCGTCAAACATGGACTGCTTTGCCAGATACAGAGTTGCCACCTAAATATTTTATTTTTGGGAAATTTGGGAAACCCTGACTCGTTGCCTAAGGCCACGTGTCCGTCATCACCAAAGTTGCCTCGGCTCGGGAACTTGGGTACGATTAGGGAAGGTCACTTCGTGAGCACCCCCGCTCGCCCGATCAAAGATCGGCCTCTACTAACCACGATATCTAGTTTTGAAAAGATTGTGTGCTCTTATTCCGGTTATTAGCCTAGATTTACTATGTGATGCGCACAGCATACAAGTATAGACCGGGTCGCCTGAATTGGAACAAAACATTTCATGTTTGTTTTTGAAAATGGTTTGATGGTGCTACTCGCAAGTAGGCTCAGACGTGGATTTGCCACCCTCAGGTGGGCTTTAGAAAACATGATTTTGCCACTATCTACTGGGCTTAAAACACACATTTGATGAACTGTTCCAATTCAAATAACCCAACATTCACCCACAAGCATTTAGGCAGTTATATCACATAAGCAGTTAGCCTCATGGTAAACATGCTATTCATGGCAGTCACTCACACGCATGCAAGGATGCTAAAGCATAAAACTCACCGAGTACTCCAAGCCAAAACAGAAACCGATTAGAAATCCATGCATGATCTTAAATATACAGAAATGCCTAATGCAACACATGCAAAGATGCAAACTATAGTAGGCTCGGCTATTCTAAACATGGCATATGGAATGCTACAGCTAACATGTATTCAACTTGGAATTAAAATACAAATGCAGTTAGTATGATGCGCCAAGCCCGGTGCATGCAAAACAGATGAATGAATGCAAACATGCTATCATACTGTATGCTAATTGAAACATGCCCTAATCTAACCATCGTAAGCTGGTAAATAAAAGGGAAGAAAGACGTGGAGTTGGAAGACATACATCACACTCACGCACACTTATTACAACATTGCCCTCGCGCAGAGGGTCCAAATAAATAGTACAGTCCAAATAATACAATCCAAATAATACAGTCCAAATATGTACAAATCCCTAATTAATTTACAAATTAACTAAGAAAAATAATAAACTGCCATGCAAGCCAAGGACTGTCTTGACTCTTCTCCAGATGATGAATGATGCATGTCCCGGTTGCCTTTGCGCGGAAATCCACTGTGATGCCCCAATTAGCCTCTGTTTTGCAATAATTCTTGGAAAGCGCGCCAAGCCTAAGATCGCGATTCTTGATTTCTTTGCAGAAGCGAGCAGGAAAGGGGCATGGCAATGTATTTTCACAAATGTATGCATGCCTCGATCCTCATGCCACCAATCACACATCTCGATGCATGATGGCCGAGGAATCGAATTGCACTACTCAACATAGAATGAATGCACATGAAAACACAACAAGACCTAACTCCATCATGGATAATCTGGAGTGTCGGTGACTGGGAAATTGAGACACGTTCCGTCACTCGGAGTACGAAATGCCCCTCGTTTCCCGTGCTCGGGCTAACCCCTATCCCGAACACAATGCAATATGCATGACATGCATGAAATGCAACTAAGATACATCCTAACATGCAGCATGCTATGAAATGGCGTACACGATGCACGAGGTAACATGGCATACACAATGCACTAACATACAACTTAACATACACAATGCTATGGAATGAAATGGCATACACAATGCAATATGGACTTACACTAACACAAGTGGACCTCAGCCACACTCACATAAGAGGCCATTAGATGAAAATGAGACACTCGAAATGCGTGCACGCGTGCACACAAATCGAGGACCGACCCTAAGGCACCGAATGCCACTCTAACAAGACATGGCAAAACATGGAATATGGCATACTAGCATGCAATTTTCATAGGCAATAAATGATGCAAAACAGCCCCGAAAGATGACAAAATGACATCTGATGCATGGAATAGGTCCCGAAACATGAAATTAGGCATACCGAATGACCTATAACTATGCAATGCATGCATTATTTGAACATGGAATGTGAAGACAGAGTCAAGACAGCCCAAAAATAAGCATATTTATAGTTTTAAGCAAGGCCAAAAAGCGAACGGAAATGGGGATAAACTAGCATGCAAAAATGGCCCCGAAAGCAAGATAATGAAGCAAGTGACAGCTGCTGACCCTAAACATAGAAGGGCCCTTCTAAAATGTTGAATAGGGGCCCAAAATATGATGTTTTACAGTTTACCACAAACCACAAAAACAGACACAAGTATGGCAAAACTCTCATGCAAAAAGTGGGCCTAAAGGAGGACAAAGAAGTAAGTGATGCATGCTAGCCCCAAACAGATGAAGGTCCTTCAACAAAGTTGAAGAGGGACCTAAAATATGACTTTTTACAGTTGATTATCAAACCCAAAACAGTGTACAAGCATGCTCAAAATACTATGCAAGATAAGGCCAAAAAGAGAGCTATAACACAAAGTATAAAAAGGATGATTCCAAAGCAAAAGACCCTTAATGAAACATGAAGAGGGGGTCAAAATCAGGCCATTTACAGTTCGGACCACAGTCCAAAAACAGAAGCAGAAGAGTCTAACAAATCATGCAAAAAATGGGGCCAAAAGAGGGATACAAAGGCAAGTGACAAAAGGGGGGCCCAAACAGTGATGAGCCCTTCAACAATGTTGAAGAAGGGCTCAAAATAAGCCACTTTACAGTTTACAACATGCCTCAAAACAATTTACATATAGGCCAAAAATACTACACAAGAAATAGGCATACAAGAGAGGTAATGAAGCAAGTGCAATAAGGAGGCCTAAAACAGTGAGAGGCCCTTAAACAAACATAAAATAGAGCTCAAGAAAATTCCATTTAAAGTTAAGGCCAGAGCTCAAATATGCAAGCAAGTATGGCTAATGTATTGAGCAAGAATAGGACCAAAAGGAGGAGAAATGTACTCACCCTTGTAGACTAGTCTTGGACAGCTTCTTGGCACAAGAAATGGTCTTCCTAAGCTCTGGAAAGTAGCTCCAAGTGATTGCAATGGAGGTGGTGGTATGGTGCTAGGTGGTGGTGTAGAAAGGGTGTAGGACTTGGATGTTTTGGAGGATTGAAGTGAGGAAGAGAGGGAAATGCAATACAAGGCTCCAAGAGAATTTTTTCTAACCCCTTAACCAGAGCTGGAGGCTAGTTTATATAGGAAAAAGAGGGGGAGAAAGAGGGGGGAAAAATGGAGGGGGGGAAACAATTCAAGTTTCCCCCCAAAAGTTGGCCCCCCGGATACAAAATATGGAGGGAAAAAAAGTGTATTTTTGTAATGTACCAACTGTAAGGATTCTGGCCGGCCAGGTATTGGATTTGCAGATGGCCGGCCGGCTCTCCCCATGGCCGGCCGGCCAGGGGTCAAAAAGGCCAAGTGTAATTAGTGGCCGGCCACCACAAATTGGTGGCCTCCCATGTGTTCTCAACACAACCCTGTGGTCAAAAATTGGAAACAGTGAATCAGGAGAGAGAACAACCCACTTTTCAAAGGGGTTCAAAAGGTTCAAACACAATTACTGGCCGGCCACCAAATATTGGTGGCCTCCCAGGTGTGTATAACACAAATATGGGGGTTAGGGTTGAAGAAAAAGGCCCAAGGGTGGTCAACATTGGCTTTGAAGTGAGAGAAATCGGGCGACGGAGGGCGATGAAGGAATATAACTGGTTGCTAAAACAATTACTGGCCTCCCACCCTTCTATGACCTTCCTGGTGATGAAACAGAGGTCCCTGCCAAAAATGAACGCAAACCGATGCAAAATGAAGGTTCGGGGGCGGAAGCAGCGTGGCCGGGCCGATCGAACCACGGAAGTGGTGTTCGACCACGAAGTTGGTCTCTCGGACCACAGTGTCCCTCAAAAGGGAGTAAATAAAATGCATGCCAAAAATCGGAGCAAACGGAGGTGGTTAGGCGGTCCCGAACCGAGGCACTCGGCTGGCCTCAAAATCGGAACCGGCTCGAAATGGGCAAAATGGCCTACGACCATGAAATGTAGCCCACGGCCACTGAGAGATGATCTACGAGACCTCTCCCTCCCTTTGGGAAGAGAAACAGAGAAAACCGAGCCTGGTTCGCAAACCGAGGCAAAGCACAGAAAAGCCCGGAAGTCCGGAGGCAAGGCTCGCAGCCAGGACTCCGCAACCTCAGAACGAGCACAATATGCAACATCACCAAGCGCTCAATCGGTGACATCTGAGTCTTAAGGTCGGTCAAAAATGGGGTGTCTACAGCTTTGGTCACCTCTTACATGCCTCGTGCACTTGTAGTGCAATTCCATGAAATAGCCTAACATGCATCATGCTTTAACATGTCATTCTAGCATGCTTTTGGCTTAACTTCAAGAAGCTTTTGTCCATTTTTTAGCATGCTCTAGCTCTGGTTTTGGTTGTTTTGGCCATGCATGACTTGCTTTGTATAGCCATGGTTCAATCTAGCTTGTTAACTTTGTGCACCAAGTCCACTAGCATGCATTGCTTGGACTATTTGAATGATTTGGCATCATTTATTATGTGATTTCAGTCCATGTTTCATGCTCATGCACTTGCATTTATCACTCATTCAATGCGTTAGAGGGTTTGCCCCTTTATGCCTTAACATGAATCATTGCGTATGCCTTCATGCCTAAGCTTGCAACCTATCATTTCAATGTGTTTTTGGGGTTATCTTGCCATGATATAACTCTGATTTTTGTTGGTTAAGTCATCCTATGCTTGGTCTTAATAGGTGTAGTGTAATCTACCTTATTTGCCTTGTATACATCATGCCTTATGCCCTTCATGCTAGCTTATTTTGGCCTCCTGCCATGCATGTTTTAGTATCATTTTGACATCTTCTAGGACTATTTTGGGTTTCCTTTGCCATATCCTTCATGCTTTGTATAGCTGTAGTGCAATTGGCTTTGCTAGCTTTGTGTTTTGTTGACTCATGCATGCTATGTTTGAGCTATTTAGATGATTTGGCATCATTCAATACTTCATTTCAGAACTTATAGCATTGCCATGTTTCCACTTCTTTCATGCTTTGAATGCCTTTAAGTGTTGTGCATTGTTGTCTTACTTATGGCCTAGCATGTATGCCATCTTGCCTAGGCCTTTGAGCCCCTAACTTAGCATGTTTTGGTCCATGTTTAGACCTACTTAAGCTCTGTTCATGGTTGGTTCATGCATATTTTCCATGTATTGCATGCCTCCTTTGCAGTCCTCCTTAATAGCTTTTATGCTTTAGGACCTTTGCATGCCATGCTTGCATTATTTGAATGATTTGGCATCATTTCTTAACTTATTTCAGTGCATTTAGTGTTGTCACACTTCCACATTTGTCACTTTTTGAGCACTGTTGAGAGTTATGCTCTTAGGCCTAATTGGTGAGCCAATTGGCATGCATGCTTGTATATGCTTTTTGTGCCTTTGTTTTAGCATTATGGCCTCTATTTATGGCATGACCGAGGTCTGTCCATTTTGGTTTAAGTCCATTGAGCATTGTGTATGCCATGTAGTTCATCGCATTGAGTATGCCATGTTGTTTGCATGATGGGTTTAGCATTGTATATGCCATGTTGTTTGCATGCTTAGGTCACATTGCATCGAGTATGCCATATTGATCATTGCATTTGTGTATGCCATGTTCATTGCATTGTGTATGCTAGTTGCCATTTGCATTGTGTATGCTAGTTGTCATGAGCATTGTGTTTGCCATGTAGTTCATTCGCATTGTGTATGCTAGTATGTTAATTGCATGTTTGCATGCTTGTCCCTTGCATGTTTGCATGCTTAAGTTATATTGCATTGAGTTGCATGCATGAGTCGCATTGTGTATGCCATGCTTTTATTGCATTGTGTTTGGAATAGGTGTTGGTCCAAACACGAGAAACGAGGGACGTTTCATATTTAAAGTGATAAAACGTGCCTCAATTCTCGGTCGCCGACACTCTTGATCATACATGATAGAGTTCTAGGCATTTATGTGTTTATTTGTGCATTCATTTCATATTGAATTGCGCAAATTTGCCTCTCGGCCATCATGCATCGAGATGCATGATTGGTGGCCCGAGGGTCAAGAACCACACCCCCTTGAGCTTATGAAATAATAGGGAGGGTGGTTGTGCACACATATCTTGCAAATACATTGCCATGCCCTTTCTTGCTCTCTGTTGTAGCAAAGTGGACAAATGCAGCAACAACTGGTTGGCCAGCCAGAAAAACTAGCTGGCCGAACACTTTTTCTGGTTTGCAGTAGCAAAAAGTGGTCGGCCAGTGGCTGGAGAGAGCAACAACTGGTCAGCCACCCTCCCACAGGTCCCCAAGATGTGTTAGAAGCTATCTGGAGCTTGGTGCAAGTTTCTGAGAACAGTTGCAAACAGAGGCAAATCGGGGCATCGCATTGGATTTCCGAACGAAGCGACCAAGCATGC
The DNA here is from genome assembly GCA_025200525.1 of Camellia lanceoleosa. Lineage (NCBI taxonomy): Eukaryota > Viridiplantae > Streptophyta > Magnoliopsida > Ericales > Theaceae > Camellia > Camellia lanceoleosa. Next base: position 43,482,845 of record CM045771.1, read on the forward strand.
ATAAACTCCTCGCCTCGAGGCTCCTGCTTTATTACTTTCCTTAGCTGCCATGCTTAGATAGCTAGCTTATGCTTTGTTTTGTAACTTAAGTAGTTAATGCGTTTAGCTGCTTAATTGTTTTGTAATAGTTAGTTAACTAGGATTAGTTAATTAGCTTCGTTGTGTAATAATTAATTTAATTAGCTTAGATTAGCTAGTTAGCTTTTTATTCGGACCCTTCCTCGAGAGGGCCAATTGTTGTAATAAGCCTGTATATGTGTGATGCATGTCTTCCAACCCCCATTTCTTTCTCCCTTTTACTTAACCGCTTACGATAGTTAGTTTCAGGGCATATTTCATTTAGCATCCTTATGCTCGCATGCGTGCATCATTCATCTGTATTGCATGCACCGAGCTCGGCGCATCATACTAATTGCATTGTACTCTCAATTCCTATTTGAATACATGTACCAAGTTGCATTTCATATGCCATCTTAGAATAGTCAAGCCTATTTTAGTTGCATTCTCGCATGTGTCGCATTAGCCATCTTAACATGAACTAGGATCACGTATGATTTCTAACTAGTTCTTTGTTTTGGCTCGGAGTATACTGTGAGTGTTTACGCTTTAGCATACTGCATGTGTGTTAGTGTTGCCATGAAAGCATGCTTACCATGAGGCTAACTGCTTACTTGATATAACTGCCTGAATGCCTGCAGGTGAAGGTTGGATTACTTGAATGGGAACAATTCATTAAAATCTCTGATTTAGCCTACTTACGAGTAGCAAACTCCAAACCATTTTCAAATGAATATGCAATGTTTTGTTCCAAATTAGGCGATCTAGTCTATACTTGTATGATGTGCGCATCATGTAGTAAGATTAGCTAATTAACCGGAATAAGAGTACATGTGTTTTCAAAAACAAAATATCATGCTTAGTACAGGCCGATCTTTGATCGAGCGAGCGGGGGTGCTCATTGCATGACCTTCCCCTCTCATACCCAAGTTTCCGAGCCGAGGCAACTTTGGTGATGACGGACAGGTGGCCTTAGGCACGAGTCAGGGTTTCCCAAATTCTCCCAAAATAAAATATTTAGGTGGCGACTCTGTATCTGCAAAGCAGTCCATGTTTGTCACTTCTTTATAAAAATCAATTTTCCAAAATAAATTTGCCAGATTTGGACTCTTTGGTGATTTATCAGTCTTGCATTGCACTTTGCAAGATTAGATTCAGAACCATGACATTGAGTCCGAATTGTGGTAGCTTGGAACAAAACGAGATTCGCGCCCGTCGCAGGCGCGGATATCGGGGAGTTCCCGGGAGCATGTCCACAATAGGCTGGTTTCTGCTTCCTTTATGCTTTTCACGCGAGGCATGCCTGTTTATTCATTGCTTTCCATGTGAAACACGGCAAGGTGCAGACACCCCATTTTTGACCTACCTCAAGACTTAGACGTCATTGTTTGTGCACTCGATGATTGTGCATGTTTGTGCTTGTTTTGAGTGCCCAAAGTTCTCAGCGGAACGTCTTGTCTCTGGGCCTCTAAACCCTCTTTGTTTTGTGCTTGTTTTTGGACCAAACCTTGGTGCCTCTTGCTTGGAGGGGAGAAGGGCCTTCCCCGTCACTTTTGGCACTTGTCAGCTACTTTACCCCTTTGTCGGCCACTTCAAGTAGTCGATCAGCTAGGGGAGGTGGCCGACGACTATTTTTCTCTTTTTTTAGATATTTTCTTTGCCAGCTGTGCCAGCTGTTGATCACTAAAGGCCATCTCCATACACATGTATGGAGGGATGAAAGCAAGTTTTTGGCTTGCATTTCTATATAAGGGGAGGTCTCTCCCCTATTTGAGGGGTTACAAAAATTTGTGAGCAAATTTCCTCTCTGTCTCTCTCTAGAATTCTCTTTCTTCCCCTATCTTGTGCTTAAAAGTGGGAATTCTCTACATATTTGCATACAACCCCTTGACCAAACACCTTCATCTTGGAGCTGTGGTTCTTGGAAGCCTTGTTTGAGCTTCTAAGGTTGGTTGTAGCTCAGAATTTTGGCTGTTTGTTGCTGTGCTTCAAAGGTATAAGGCGTACCTCTTTAAAGCTTTGTTTTAATCAATTGCTTGGCCATCTTTTTACACTGTTTTGACCTGGTTTTTCAACCATAAAAAACTCTATTTTTAAGGTTCCAAAATGGTGGTTTAAGCCTTGTTGAGTTAGGGGGGTTGTCTCCTCTTTTGCTCTTTGGCTTGTGAAGCCTTTTGTGCCATTTTTCAAGCCTTTAAAACAACTTGTTTTTAGCCTTTTAACCACTGAATTCTAGGGGAATTTTAGTGGTAAAAACTTGGTTTTGAAGTCCAAAATAGGAGGGGGTGGCCTTCCCTCCTTGTGTCTTGTTTGCAAGTGTAGATAGCCTAACATGTGAGCATGTTTTTCTACCCTTTTGTGACTTGATCTCAGCATGTTTTAGGCTCTGATTTGGCATGCTTTAGCTCTGTTTTGGACTGCTTTGATCATATGAGCCATGTTTTGTATAGCTATAGTGCAAATGCCTTTACTAGCTCAGTGTTTTAAGGCCTCTAACATGTTGTGCATGAGATGGTTGCATGTTGTGGCATCATTTAACATGTGATTTTAGTACATATAGCTCTATCACACTCTCACTTATTTCACTCTTTCATTACTTTTGAGAGTTGTGCTTTGAGCCTTGTTCGCAAGCTAGCATGTGAGCATGTTTTCCTAGCCTTTTATGCTTCAATCTCAGTATGTTTTAGCCACTATTTTGGCATGTTTTGGCTCTGTCCAGAGCTGGTTTGGTCAATTGAGCTTGATATTGCATGCCTCTAGTGTAGTGCTCTTCACTAGCGTTAATGCTTTAGGCTCTTAAACATGTTGTGCATGTGTTGCTTGCATGATTTAGTGCCATTTTCCATGCCATTTTAGCACTGATAAGTCTGCAACCTCCCTCTATTCTTCACTTTTTAATTTTCTTTAAAAGTGGTCTTGAGCCCCTTGTTGGCTTGAGTGTGAACTTAAGGCTCTCATGCCTAATGGTTTTAACCCTTTCTTGAGGGTTCCTCCTAACCAACAGCATGAGACCTCTTTCATGCTCAAGGCACTTGTGGCTTAGGCCATCTTTCAAATTAGAGGACTTTTCACATTGAACTTAATCGGTTAAGGGATTAATCAACAATGTAAAATGTATAAACAAAATGAGCAAAGTAAAACATGAACAAGATAAGCATTTGTGTTGCATTGCATTTGTTTGGATCGGACGTTAATCCAAACACAAGAAATAGGGGACGTTTCATACTCAAAGTGATGAAACGTGTCACGTTTCTTGGTCGTCGTCACCCTTGATCATGCATGATAGGGTGGTGGTCCTTTGAGTCTTATTTGTGCATTCATTAAGCTTGTACAAGCTTGACTCTTTGGCCATCATGCATTGAAAATGCTTGATTGGTGGCTTGAGAGCCAAGTGCTATACTCCTTTGAGCTTGAGAAATGATAAGGAGGGTGGCAGTATACACATTCCTTGAGAAATGTATTGCTTTGCCTCTGTTGCTCTCTATTACAGCAAAAACAGCAGTCTGGAAAAAGCAGTGGCCGATCGGCCACTTGAAGTAGCCGACCGGCCACTTAAACTAGCCGACTGGCCACCAACCAATTTTTTAGCAAAGTGTTCCTGTTTTGAAGCAAAGGCAGTCTGGAAGCTGGTACAGTGTTCAAAGATCAAGTCAAGTGCAAACAAAGGCAACCGATGGCAAGGCAATGGATTTTCGAGAAGAAGCTAACCGAACATGCAAGCATCCCTCGCTTCCCGAGGCCGTTCATTTAAATTGTCTAGCTAATTAGTTCATTAGCTTAATCTTTTTGTAATTAATTAGTTAAGTGTTTAATTAATTAATTCGGTTTGTAATTAATTAGCTAGAATAGTTAATTAGTTCGTTTTGTAATAATTAGCTTAGCTTATTCATTCGGACCCTCCTTCGCGAGGGTGCAATGTTGTAATAAGCATGCATGTGTGTGTGCATGTCTTCCAACCCCACTTCTTTCTCCCTTTTACTTAACCGCTTTCGATGGTTAGATTAGGGCACGTTTTGATTAGCATACATTATGCTTACATGTTTGCATCATTCATTTGTCTTGCATGCATTGGGCTCGGCACATCATTCAAACTGCATTGTCAATTCAATATACTTATTTGAATACGTGTTTCAAAGCATGTTATCAAATTGTTGCATTCATATGCCATCTTAGATAGCCGAGCCTATTTAGTTGCATTATTGCATGTGTTGCATTAGGCATCTTAGCATAGTTAGGATCATGCATATTTCTAACTAGGTTTTGTTTTGGCTTGGAGTACACTGTAAGTTTTACGCTTTAGCATACTTGCATGAGTGTGAGTGTTGCCATGATAGCATGCTTGCCATGAGGCTATTTGCTTAAGTGATTAACTGTATGAATGCCTGTGGATGAAGGCTTTGTTGCTTGAATTGGAACAATTCAACAAATGTGAGTTTTAAGCCCACTTTGTGAAGTGGCAAATCGTGTTTTAAGCCCACTTGAGGGTGGCACTTTCAAACCATTTTCGAAAACAAACATGAGTCGATTTGTTCCAAGTCTCGCGATTTAGTCTATACTTGTATGTGTGCGTAACATAGTAAAGTTAGATTAATAATCAGAATAAGAACACATGAAGTTTATAAAACAACATAACATCATAGTAGAGGCCGATCTTTGATCGGGCAAGCGGGGGTGCTCATTTCAGGACCTTCCCCTTTCGTATCCAAGTTCCTGAGCCGAGGCAACTTTGGTAATGACAGACACGTGGCCTTTGCCACGAGTCAGGGTTTCCTAAATTTCCCAAAAATAAAATATTAGGTGGCGACTCTGTGATCTGGCAAAGCAATCCAGTTTTAGCATTATTTGATTTAAAATCGATTTTCCAAAATGATTTGCCGGATTGGACTCTTTGGTATTTATCAGTCTCACATTGCACTTTGTGAGATTAGATTCAGAACTGTGACAGGAGTCTGAACTGTAGGACCAATTCGAGCTCTCCGAAAGGGGGCACAAAGAAAGTCTAGTCCACACGAGCTCATTCACTTCTTTCCGTGTGAAACACAGCAAGGTTTATTTTGCTTTCATTTGCATTTTCCTTCAAATGCTGCATTCTTGTCAATATTGTAGCATTGTTTCATTGCTTCATTTACATTGTGTTTCATTGCGTTGCTTCATTGCATGATCATAAGTTATTTGTTGCATTTCATTGTTGCATTTTGCCCTCAAGTTCAATCTTTGCATTTATGTCTTGATTTCTTGCCCGAGCCTTGCGGCCTCGTCAAATGGGTCATCTCCGAGCTTTGAAATTCACTCATGTCACTATATGACTTTGAGCTCTATCAAAGAGGGGCAACTGTGGACACCCTATTTTTTACTGCCCGCAAGGCTCGAGCGCTTTGTCCGGTACACTCGATGATGAAATTGGTGTTGTGCGTGGTTCGAGGTCTCAACGAAGGGGCCATGTTTTAAGTTCCAAAACAATCCCAAACCTCCCATATTTCCACTGATTATACCCAAGAAATCCATTTTTATACATTGTGCCACCCTTTGCTAGGGCTGAAACAGAAAAACAGGGGAACACATTGAGGCCCGGTCGTGTCTCATTGAGAGTCGGCCGTGGCTATTGAGGGTCGGCCGGGCCTTGGTAACGAGAAACACTATTTTGGACAGGAGGCCACCAGCAGTCCATTTTTGAAGATATTTATGATATTTCTAGCTTAAATTCTATCAAAACGACCATATATCTTTGTTTTAAGGGTTAAAGAATTTCAAGAAAGCCATTATATCACCTTGAGAGCTCATTCTTCTCCTTCTTCTTGTGCAAGCAACACTTTGAACTAACCTACCACCTTGAACCTATATCCATATATCATATACACCTTTATACTTTAGCCTAGGAACCTTGGTTAAGCCTTGAATACCATAATTCAAGCTTGAGAGTGTGTTGAGACTTGGCTTGGGTCATAATCAAACACTAACTTCTTTGAGAGGTATAAGCCTGTTATCTTCCCTTTTGCTTTCATTTCTTTCATTTGCTATATAGTTCTTATTGTTTTGTGTTGCTTTGATCTTCTTCCAAGTGTTTAAGTTGGGTTTGGAGAGCTACCAAAAGGATAGAGAGAGTTTACACTCTTTCTATACCTTTACCTATAGCTCAAACCCTTACCTTTACACCCTTTTTCTTTGTTCTCTACACTAATTTTCAGAGTTAAAAAAAGGCTAAAAATCATGCTTTGAGGTTTCAAAAATGGAGGGGTTAGCCACCCCTCCTTGTTCTTGCTTACTAGTCTTGTTTCTTCTCTTTCTTGTTTAGAATTTTTAAGCATTTTTCATGCATTTTAGCCACTATATTTCATCTGTTTAAGGTTGTTTTAGGGTTGTTCTAAGTTATTTAAATAGCTCATGCTTTGATTAGTTTAGTTGTTGTCTCATAAATTTGCCTATATAGTTTGTTGTGTATTGTTCTTGGCTTTTCTTCAACTCATTTCCAAGTTTAAAAACCTCATTTTAAAAATCAACTTGTCATTCATCTCTTTCATTTGAGAGTTGTTTCAAGCGGTCGACGGTTATTCAAAACGTGAACTAGTGATTTACACTTAATGGCTTAATCTCTATAGAGATTCATTGCCAACGGTGTAGTCTCTTTTTTATGTTGAGAATCACCTCTCGTTTGACATATTTCTCACTTAGTAGACGTAATCTTTAGTGGACGTAACGATTATCTTGGAGTTAATGGATTAAAGGATGGCAATGACTAATGAATTTGGCTTAAAATGAACCAACTCACATAAAGAAAATGAGTTATCTTGCTTGGGATTCGGCCGAACGTTATGCCAAATTCGTTGTATCCGGAGTTGTCTTATATCAATTTATGATGTTTTGATGGATCTTGATGCATCTTTACCTCCCTCTTTGAGTTCACTCCATGATAGGAGGGAGGGGTGGTTGTTATTCATTTCATTGATTGATTTTTGTCCAAATTGTGCATCAAAATCATCAAGCAATCAATCTATTCATTGATGGTTTTGGGAACAATTCTAACCTTCTCTCAAGGCTTTCCAATAACAGAGAAGTGTGAGAGGGACAAACAAAGTCTAGAACACTTTGTCTACACTGTTTTCACTTCAGAGCACAAAATAGAATTTTGCACGAAATTGAGGCACGACCGGCCTTCTTTAGGCCCGGCCGGGAATCACTGAGGGCCGGCCGGTCATCAATGTTTGGTCAGCAGTATTTTTGTAGAAAATAGAAGACAGTGGCTGAAGGTGAAATAAAGCAAGCCAAGGCAGACAGTGTTGTTCTGGGACCTTGTGCATGCAAACATTGTGTATTAATGCTCCGTGTATTGTTGTAATTAATTTATTTATTTAATATTGTTTGTTGTAATTAGTCTTGTTAATTATTAATGTTGTAATTAATTGATTATTATTATTTTATTTTATTTTTTTGTAATTATTGTAGTTAATTAGTTTAGATAGTCAATTTTACTTACCATGGCTATCCTTGTTGTAATAGCCTAGTTAGCCAATTAATTCTTTCATTCATTCGATTTTGTAATTAGTAGTTTAATTCAAACTTTCGGACTATGATTCGCACCCTCTTGCACGAGGGCAATGTTGTAATAAATTGTATGTCTTCCAACCCCACATCTTTCTCCCTTTTACATACTTGCTTATGATGTTTAGTTTAGAAATATCACGTTTTGTTAGCATACTCCATGTTTCACATCCATTTGTCTTACATGCATCCAAGGTTTGGCTCATCATGCTAACCTAATATCAAATGTTCAAATTCATTACTTGACTATATGCTCTCTCACATGTCTTGAATGGAATCATATGTCATGCTCATAGCCAAGCCTATAAAATACATAATGTATGCGGTGCATTAGTCATATTGCATTAATTAGGAACATGCATATTTTTCTAATCATTTTTGCTTTGTTTTGGCTCGGAGTACTAGGTGAGCTATTTTGAGCTTTAGCATATTACATGAATGTGGTTGTTGTCGTATCAAAGCATACTTCCATGAAGCTAATTGCTTAAATTATATAACTGTTTGAATGCCTGTGGATGAAGGGTAGTTGATTGAACTGGGATGGTTTGATCAAATATCCACTTTAGCCCACTTTTTCAAAGTGGCAAATTCACAAAACAATTTTAAAACAAAACATGAGATCAAGTGTTCCAATTCTTGCAAATTAGTCTATACCTTGTGTGCGCTTCACATAGTAATATAGCTAATAAATCGGAATAAGAGCATATAATGTAAATAAGAATCACATCATGATTAGTAGAGGCCGATCTTTGATCGGGCGAGTGGGGTGCTCAATTAATGACCTTTCCCTCTCGTACCTAAGCTCCCGAGAAGAGACACTTTGGTGATGACAGACTAATGGCCTTTGGCACGAGTCTTGGGTTTCCTAAATTTTCCAAAAATATTTATTTGGCGACTCTATAATTTGGCAAAGCAGTTCATTTTTGGCATTTTATTCAAACATTGATTTTCCAAAAAGAATTGCCGGATTTGGACTCTTTTGAGTTTTCACTATTTCACATTGCACTTGTGAAATCAGATTCAGAACCACGGGTGGAGTCCAAACTGTAGAGCTATTCGCCTTTCGAAAGGAGCACAAAAAGCTGAGTTATAGCCATTTATAGTTGACTACCATTCTGGCGTTTCCTCTTTTAATTTCAGTTTGGTTTCTTACTATAAAGTTGGACTATAGTGAGGGCTTCTAGTTTCTTCAATTAACTTTTTTCAAAAAGTTCCTGAAGTTGAATATCAAATTAATCTATATCTTGTCTAGTATAGATCATTGATCTTACTCTAATGATAACATTAGGGTCTTCTAATTTCAAACTACAATAACGTGGACTACGTTGCCATAGTTTTAATGGATTTTCACTAAAATTTTCTTCTAGAATTTTATAAATCCAATGTGATTCATCAATAGTTTTGATGATGGGAGTTAAATCACCATGCGGAACGGGTGCAAACTCTTTATCACAAATATTTATGTTTTAACAATGGAATATGAATTAAGACATTATTTATGCTTAATGAAATAGTTTTTTCCTGTATTTGCATTGGAAGGTATTTATATATAAAATTATTTCCAAGGAAGTCTCCATGCATATAAGGAAAATATAGAACTTTTGGTATAATGAACTACCATTTAACCAAATAGCTATATTCTTAGCCTTGAATTATATGGAAGTATGGTTTCTATCAATTCCAGTAACCAAAATTGGATATTTCATTAATGTCCATTTTTCTTTTGGTATGGCATTCCATTTACATGAGCTGATTGTAGCTCCTGTGTCTATGAGAACACTGAGGCTATAGGGTTTATAACCTGCAAAATTAAATGTTCCCAATACATATGTGTATCTTCTTTTTCCTTGGCTAGGAGAAAAAATAATGTCATCATTTTTTTTTTTGTTTGAAAATGATACATATATGCAGACTTAATATGTTCAGATTGTCTTCTTGTTCCTGGAAAAATAGGAATCTGAGCATTTGTTGAAGTTATAAATTCTTGATTAGAATTATTACTCGATTCACCAATGCTTAATTTTAAAAATACTTTGTTAGGAAAATATTTTTCAAATATAGAAGTTGACCTTCTAATTTTTGGAACTGTATTTTGAATATATAAATTTTTTCTTGATGCTTGCATTTGTATTTGTGCAGGATTTATTTGTTTTAGACGATTCACCTTGTCCCACTAGGTCACAGATTAACCATTGTCAATGAACTTCTAAATCACTCCAATTCATTAGACGCGATTGGATTGCCGTGTCAAATGGTCTTGGTTCAAAGATTTCAATGATTTTATTATCGTTTGATCTTGTTTTTGTTTCAGGAAATTTGGTCATTTTGTGAATTATTTTCCAACAAATAGCCAAATCATGGGAATTTAATTTCGTTCCTAATCCTTGTGTTTTAATTCTTATTCTGACTATGTCTTCAAGATTAGGATCATTTATGGAAATAAAAAAATTTGGTCTAACATTAAACCAAACTATTCCATTAGCCAAATTAGAATGAATTCCTCCAATGATTTCTTTCATTGGGTCGGAAAATCTTTTATCAAAAATTATTGCCAAAATAGGAGCATTTATCCATTGGCGAAATAAGGCTATTATGGTTACTTATATTAATCCAATATGAATATATTGAATCTCATGATATTTCTTTTTCCATTTTGCAACCTTTTTCTTATCAAAAAAAGAATATCAATATTTTCTTCTTCTGACCATTTCGCTTGAGTGTTACCACTATATTGTTCAAACACTCTTGCTGAAAAGAAGTTGAATTTTGAAAGTTTGTAAATTTCTGGCACAACTTCTTGCATTTTTTCGACATTTGCTAATTCTTCTTCAGTAAAAGTTTTTTCTTCTCCGATTAAATTTCCAAATCAAATGGCTTGTAATTTTTCTTGAGATATACTATCTGCTTTTTGAGATATTTCTTGACTATCTATATTAGTCATCATGAAGATTAGTTCTTCATCTGAACTTTCTTCATTACTAGAAATTTCGTACAAAATTTTTTTCTTCATCAGAAATTTCTTCGCCATATATTATTTCAAAATCTTCTTCTTCAAGAATTTTGATCATTTTCTTTGCACTTTTTCCTTTTTTTGGGCATTCAGGTGCATAGTGACCCTCTTCGTTACAAATGTGACATTTACAAGTTTTTTTTTTTTTTGAAACACTTATTGGTTTCTTTTTTTGAATATACTTTTTCTTTTTTGAAATTTTTTTTCTCTTTTGCCAAAGTTTCCATTTACATTTTCTGGGTTTTTTGGAAAATTCTTTTCGCTTGGGAAATGTATTACAACCAATTTTCCAATTTTCTTTCAAAATTTTATCACAAATTTTTTGACTGTATTATGAGATGAAAAATTGATTTTTTATTTGTTTTTTATCTTTTGCTTCTAGACACCGATCTGCTAACAGTCTTAGAACATAATTAATGAGAAAACCAAGATTATCATATTCTTCTTTCTCTATTTTTTTTAGAAAGTCAGGATATGTTTTAATACATAACTTATCCCATTGATTAGGGAGTGTTAGGTTTTATTCTTGGCAATCCCGTTTGACAAAATTCCTTTCCGTTGTACTTGTTTTCGCACTTTTATTTCAATGAGGCTATGAGTTTATTAGATGCGAATCCAACCCGAATTGTGCCGTGTAGAGAAGTTTGTGATGTTAGTTCTTTCAAGATTGCCACTTCACTGATTATGACAAGGATCGAGCAAAGGATGCGTGGCTCGAGCGAAGCCACTTATGGAAAACACGCGTTTTTGGTTCCTCGCTCGAGCGAGAGAGTCTTCGCTCGAGCGAGCCTCGCAGTTCCAAATTTCTATAAGTACGGGTTTCTATCAGATTTTAGGATTACTTCTCCAGATCTTCTTCTTGGGTTCTAGGGTTTATATCTGGAGATATTTTGCTAGTTTTCTTTGATGTTTTGATTGAGTATTCAACTCATGGTTTAAAGAGTTTACATCAAAGGATTATTTGTTTGTTCTACACAAAAGAGAGAGTTGTTCTTTGGTGGATTCTGAAGAATTTGAGCCTGAAGCTTTGGTGGATTCTGGAGTGGCTCATCGTCAAGACAATTCCGAGGTGAAGATAGGGTTAGAAGAGGTACATAGGGGTTGGTTCAATTCGGGCGTGGATTCGCTAAGTAATTGAGAGTATACCTGTGTAATTCCTTTATATCTTCTTAGTGGATTGTTTTGTGGCTGTTGCCCGTGGTTTTTTTATCACAATTGGAGGTGTCCAATTGTGGTTTTTTCACGTAAAATCGTTGTGTCGATTTGTCTTGATTGTTTGATTGGGATTGTTGTTTACTGCTTAAAATTGATACATAATCACAAATCAACATATAGGGGATTTCTAGATTTTTCAGGGAGTTTATGAAAAATTTGATTTAACCAGGGTTGATTTGCTGGTGGATCAATAAGATAATAATATTTTTTTAAAATTTGAACATAGTTTTCAAAAAGACAAATATTACATAATTCTAATTTAGTCAAAATATAATTTACATCTGCTTGCAAATTAGTATCTCCTGCAAAACTACATAAATTTTCTTTTATAATTTTTGCAAACTCAGCTAATATTGTATCAAATGTGAGAAAATTTGTCAACAAAGCTGTTTTTTGACTTCTTTCAATTTCAGATTTTTTCCACTGTCTTAACCATTGCAACATATCTCCCTGGAGAGTTCCTAGAATACAATCAAGAAATTTTTCTTTTGACCAACTATTTTTATAACTGGTAATTATAATGGACAATGATTGTGCCCAATCATCAATTGCTTGTGGTTGATCCTTAAATAGAAAATGAGACAAGTCTAAATAAATACCATTCTGAACTATTGGATACTTATGATTATTATATTTCTAGATATTATTGGCTCAGGTGTAGGATTGGAGGTACTTTCAGTGTTAGTATCATTTTTAACTTCATTTGTTTGAATAAAGTCAAAATTTTCTCCATCTCCCCATGTGCCAAACCATTCGAGATCAATTGGTTCTTCTGCCTTTCTTTTCCCCTTATTTATTTCTAGTAAAACATCTTGATCTAATGTTTCTTCAGATGAGGATGCGTGGCTATCATCATCATTAGTTGACATATTAATATCATAATTAAAGTGTTGTAAAAGGGCTTTATGTTTTAGATAAGTTTCTCTTATCTGATCTAGTAGCCTATTTCTTTCATCAATATCTAAATATAGATATTTACATAATTTTCTCCAAGAATCCAATATTTCAAAAATATTTTCATATTCAGTCCTATTATAGGTATAGGTTTGAAGTACCAAAATATCTTATGTACCATAAAATAGCCTAGGAATTGAGTTATCTCCTGGACTATTCATTCCATCATTGTTTATGAAGGATATAGTTTCTAATTTTGTCACCAAATTATTTATTTGGGTTTTTGCTTCTTTGTTTAAGTCAAAATTTATTATAGAACCTAAATTGTCTATTTTAGATTCTATAGACTCCACTTTGGATTCTAGAGAATTTTGATTTTTTTTTATTTCATTTTTATCTAATTTAGAAAACCAAGAGCACATAATATCAGTAATATTATTTAAACTAAAACACGCGCTATTTATATTTGCTCACTCTTTAGTAATATGTAAACTATGGTCATATTTATTATTAACATTATTTTTTGTATTTTCAAAGCATATTATATCTTCAGAGTTAATTGTCATTATAGATTTTTGTTGGTACTTAAGACCCTCCTAGTGTGTTTATCTGGTGCCTAAAACCTCTCTTTATGATCTTAAAGACTTAAAAATGCCTAATTATGGCTAATAGTCAAAAGATCATAATGAATATATGGGTTTTGACATGCACTAAGCATATATGTTTGACAACTATAAATGAAACAAATAATTATGAAGATATAAAATACAAAGGATACATAATTAAAGACTAAACTTGATTAATTTTTTTTTTATATATCATTAAGCACACAAAACACACTTATCAAAATTTATACATAGATAGAAATACTTACATAGCTTGATCTTGCTTTCAAAAGCTCTTCACCAAGTTCTAATACCAATTACAAAATCTCAAAAGGAACGGAGCTTTCTTTCTCCTATTTTTATTTTGGAGTTATGGAATTAAGAGAAAGTTAGAGAAAGCTTTCTTTCTACTATTTTTATTATGGAGTTATGCAGTTATGGAGTTAAGAGAAAGTTAGGGAAGTTAGGCAAAGATGTAGGCAACAAAGAGACGGTGAGAATTTACATTGTTGTATTATGTTGGCTTAAAAGTCAATTTATAGAATGCAACTCCATAAACAAACAAAACAAAAAAACTCTAGTCTAAATTTAATACATACCTAATTGGTTGGACTATCAAATACAATTAATCACCAAATGTGATCCATCAATAGTTTTGATGATAGGAGTTAAATCACCACGCGGAACAGACGCAAACTCTTTATCACAAATATATTTATATTGTTCTAACAATGGAACATGAAATTGGAAATAGAGCTGGATATTCGACCTCCTCATAGGGTCTACATCTTCCAGCTTATCCATCAACCACACCTAGGAAGGGATAAAAAAGAAGAGAGATTAAAGAATAGAGAGATGTGCACTGAGAGAAAAAGTAAGGAAAGGGCTTTTTAGAGAAAATAGAGATTGAGCGCTAGAGTGATGTGAGAATCATAAATAAGAAAGGATGGGAAACAATACTTGGAGAAGCAGTGGTCTCGCCATAAACCAAGAGGTCTCTCGCTAGTAACAAACATCCAAGTGTTATATTTGTTGTTTTTGTTTGTTTTTATTCTTGTTTTGAGTCGTTTTGATTTCAATGAGTGTAAATAGGTGTGTTTATGTTGTTTTTACTTTGTTTTCCCTTTGGTGAGTTGTACTGTAGTCAATCGTAGACTCAATACTCGGTTAAGAACTCATTCTCGATGTCAATTTCAAAAATAAATCATTTTGTGCTCAAAGTGCCGTGTTATTCCCAACATGATATGCAAAACAGAATGCTTTCTTTCATAAATTGCAGGGTTCAACCCTGATCAAGAGAGGGAGCAACAGAACAAGGGACCTATTTGAAGCTACATAGGTTCCAAACTGCAAAGCAAAAGAGAAAAAGGAAAATTGGAGCATCTGAGTTTGTTTCAACTTCAAGAAAATTGTGAGATTGCATTCTGGTTGCACCTTTTCAGATCTTACCATTTCTCTGGAATATGAGTATACCTCGACCTTGAGCTCAAGCCAACTTTAAGTCAGAATGGCAATCAAAAGTGCTCTCCCTGAACACCATTCCTTACCAGAGGCATCTTGGCTATGTTTGCAATGAGTTCCTAGGAAGCCAATTGCGACAGTGGAAACTAGTGTTTGAATGACGATGCCTAGAACACAAAGGTTTGGAATTTCCGAGACTAAAGTCTGGTTTAAATACCCAGGGGTGTATCCTCGGTTTGAAATTTGTATGGTAGCCCCATAGGTTGAGGTAGCATGTATATGTCTCAATTCTGGACACTGAATCAACCTAGTCTGTCTCCCCGTTAGAGAATAGGGAAAGTTGTAAGTATGATTAGAGAGAAAAGCGGCATCCATGGTTTTTGCATGCGTATTTTACGCCTTGTCAGCATTTGAGGACCTTTGAACTATGAGTTGAAGGTGGAAGTTTGAAAAACTCAAAATGGGAGATTCCCATCCAAGTAGAGCGGTTCATCTTCACTCACCTAATGAGGTGCTTTCTAAAGCGCCACTTTGTTTGTTTATTGCATTTCCGTATAGCACGATCAAACCACTATCGTGCATCTATCGCATGGTCAGATCGTTCATGTGTATCTATTGCACAATGTCATCATACTCTTTGCATCTATCGCATCATCACATTTCCTTTTCTCATGATTTTAGCGTGGTTAGACTATCTCAGGATGTGTAGGAACATGACCCTAAGCGATTTTCTCAAAACCTCTTCTTACGATTTCAGCGTGGTTAGAGTATCTCAGGGCGTGCAAGAACACGACCCTGAGTGATTTTCTCAGGATACGTGAGACGCATTCCAGAGCGGTTTTTATCTCAGAGTGTGTAGGAACATGACCCTAAGCAGTTTAGATCCTCTTCTCACGATTTCAGTATGGTTATAGTGTTCTTCCTCCTCTCACAATTCCAGCGTGGTTGGAGTCTCTTCATCTTCTCACGATTCAGCATGGTTAAAGTGTTCTTCCTCCTCTCACAATTCTAGTGTGATTAGAGTCTCTTCATCTTCTCATAATTTCAGTGTGGTTAGAGTGTGTCATTCCTCACTTGTTCTTCCTCCTCTCACGATTCTGGCGTGATTGGAGTATGTTACCCTACCCATTATATCCATTGCATCCATTGCATCATACTTTCTCTTGTTGCATTTATCTTTTTCGCGTAAGTGCATTTAAGATCATTAGCATCCCATTGCATTGTTATTTCCCAATAGATCATTACCCACATATATCATCTCATCCAATCACTTGTACTCTTTCTGTGAAAGACATAGTTTTGCACGTGCTTGCACCCCTTTCACGTTGAAACATGGTTCTGTTATGTGTAAGCACTCATGTTGTGCTGAGACCAGTATTGAGGGTGTAGGCACTTAGCCTGTGTTAGGCGTCGTTTGGCTCGTGCCCATTTTTTTTTCTATGTAAAACATAGCTTGATTTGCATTCTCATTCCTTTATGATATTTGCATGGTAAGCACTAATCTTGGTTTTGATTGTTGCATTACATTGTGTATCATTTGTATCCTGCCCTTGAACTACACTGGTTTGATTCCTTACAAAAGGATGCGTAAGCAACTTTCGAGTTCAACCAACTACATCTGCATTTTGATTGCTTGCCCAAGTCTTACGGCCTCATCAAAACGGGTCATCTTCAGGCTTTAACATTCACTCACGTCATTTTATGACTATTCGAGTTCTGTCAAAGCGGGACAACTGTAAACACCCATTTTTTTACCGCCCTTTAGACTTGGGCGCTTCAATCTGAACACTCGATGATGAAAGTTACATTACGCAAATCTTTCGAATCTTCAGCAAAAGAATTCGGTTTCGAGCTGCAAACCCAAGCCTTCCATCTCATTTGGACCAAAATGCTTTTTTTAGCCTGACCACTCAGTGAACAATAGGGCCAAAGTAATTGGCTGGCCTACAAATCTATGAGTAGGCCGTACAATAAATTGGCCGGCCGGCCATGTTTACCGAGAGCATATATTTTGACAGTTGTAGTACTATGCGCGAGGTCCCAGCTAGCTGTCCTTTTTCAGGCATTTCCAACGTGAGAAGGTGAAAGTCTATAAATAGAGGGCCTGCCCTCAATGTTTGAGAGAAAAAAAATGACCAAAGAGTGGAGAAACTTAGTGAGCAAGCCATATTCTCATCTTCACTACCCTTTTGCTATAGATACACTATAGATACACCATTAACACCTGGTTCTGAAGCTTTTGCTGAAGCTTTGAGAGTGATTACAAATACTTGAGAGTATTTGGATTAGAGTTTGTGAACCAAGAAACTCTTTCTCTTCTCAAGAGGTTGATTCTTTAACTCTTTTCATTTCTTTTTCTTTAAAGTTCATTGTTCTTCATTTCAATATTGTTTTTTAGATTATTTTGGCTTTTCAAATGTGATTTGAAATCTTGTTTTAAAGATGGAAGGGTTAGCCACCCTTCCATAGGCTTGTTCTTTAGCTTCGCTCTCTTATTGTTCTTCATGTTTTGGCCTCATTTCTTTCATTTCTAGCACTATTTTTAGATAGATTTTGATTTAATAAGAGCTGTATGTATGTATTTAAAGCTTACATAAATAGTTTGATTCTTGTATCATATTCTTCTCTTGTTGTTCTTCATATTTAGGCTTCATTTCCTTCATTTTCAACACTGTTTTAGTTAGATTTTGATTAAATATAAGATGTATATATGTGTTTAAAGCTTACATAGATAGTTTGATTCTTGTCTCATATCTCTGTTTTTTGAAGATATTGCATAGCTCTCTTCTAGTTCCTTTTTTGTAACATAGAAATAGATGTTTCATCTATGTTCTATGAGTAGGAAGATGAACTTGCGATCATCTCTCCATAGCTTTCATTTCTTGCTTTTAGTTAGTCTAGTTTTGTCTTTGTTTTAAAGCTACATGAGAGCTCTTTATCAAGACCATTAGAAGCTCTCTTCTATTTCCTTTGAAGCATGGAAACGGAGGTTTTAATCCATCTTCCATGAGTAAGAAGATAAGTCTCTTTGGTTTTCTTTATGATGGAATCTCTTGTGTATATGTTTTGCCTTCAAGAATGGCTTCTTTTAAACCTATTATCTCTAAGCTTGAGTATTCACTTGCTCTTGTTTTTCATGAGATTCAATAGGTTTTGACCATGTCTTTGATTGTATCTTTCAAATTTGGCCTTAGTTAGCTTTGCTTCCATTAATTACCATCTCTTTGCTTTACTAATCATCATTTAAATAACGTTGGTATGTTTAATGATTTGTGAAGCAAACCTACTCTCTCCTTTAGAAATTTTCATGATAGGAGAGAGAAGGAAAGATGAACATCTTTTGGAAACCCCCTGTTTGTGCTCTGTTCTAGTTCTGTTGCAACAGATTCTCCCACAGAACCAATGGCCAACCGACCAAGCCTCTGTACGGCCAACCACTTCTTAAAGCCGGTCGACCCCTTCTTTTGGACGTCCATGGTGCATTTCCAGTGAAACAGAGAAGATCCAGAGGCCTAAAACAAAGTGATTTTTAGACTGCGAATAGAGTAACTTCCAACAATGAGCAGTAGGGTTTCCGGAGGATGTTCTCGCCCTTGACCGCTTGATTCGATCCCTTTAATTTACCTCCTTTGAGTTGTATTTTGTAAATAATTAGTTAGCTAATTCACTTATATTTGTAATTAATTAGTTCATTTGCTTGTATTGTAATAATTAGTAGTTTTCATTTGGGTTTGTAATAATTAGTTAAAAGTAGGACATTCGAACTCTCTCTTGGATAGAAAGTAAATATGTAACACTTGATATATGTCTTCCAACCCCCCCTTTTTTTTTCCCTTTTATTTACTTACCTACCGTATATACCATATTTGTTTAGCATCGTATTTTCTTTAATCATTCCCATGACTTGTATCTATTTTTGCATGCATTAGGGTTTGGCTCATCATATTTGATACCATCAATTATTTCTTGCTGGAATACGTGCACTATCGCATGCCTTGAATTGATTCATATGTCATGTTAAAAAGCCAAATCCGATAGTTGCATTTTTTTATGTGTTGCATTAGTCATGTACATAGTTAGGGTCATGCATTATTTTAACTAACTTCTTTCTTTGGCTTACTCGGAGTACTAGGTGAGCATTTCTTGCTTTAGCATGTTCATGTGTGTGATTTTTTCCATATTTAGCATTTTAGCATGAGGCTATGTGCTTACTCGAAATAAACAGTTTGAATGCCGGCAGATGAAGGTTATTTTACTTGCATTGGTGATGATTTTGATCAAGTGTATGTATGAGCTCATTACTTTCCTTTTGAGTTGTGTGCACTCAAAAACCCTTTCAAAAATCACATAAAATTAAGTCATTTCCAAAGCAAGCAAAATAGTCTATACTTGTGTACCTCACATAGTAAGTTAGCATATTAATAATCAGAACAAGAGCATATAATATTGATAAAATTCACATCATGATTAGTAGAGACCGATCTTTGATAAGGTGAAATGGGTGCTCAATTCATGACTTTCCCCTCTCATACCTAAGTTCCCGAACTGAGACACTTTGATTATGACGGACAAGTGGCCTTTGGCACGAGTCACAGGTTTCCTAAATTTTTCAAAAATATTTAGGTAGCAACTCTGAAATCTATTAACACAGTTTATTTTTGGCATCTGTGATGATTAATGGATTTTCTAAGATTTGCCGGACTTGGACTTTCATTTATTTTTTTTTGTTTTACATTGCACTTATGAAACCAGATTCAGAACCACGGGAGTCCGAACTATAGGGTTATCGTACCCAAGAAGACTAAACCCCTCAAAGGGGCACGAAAAACCAGCTACATTTGTATCTTTCTCCTACATACCTATTTGTATCCACCTACATTTCTATAATTTCAAATGTTGCATTGCATGATCATAATTCTTTCAATTGGCTATATAACTAGTTAAAGTTATCGCCTACTAAGTTCATGCTCACCCCAAAGCTAACAATTTTCAAGAAGTGAAGACGAAGTGCCCACCAAGTGATCGTTTTGATAAGAATGAACATTTTTGGGAGTTTGATGGCTTGTTCAGTCATATTTTGGTTGAACTTGTTTTGCAAGGGTTGTAATTATATGTTGATATATTTTGAAGATGTAAATTTGTAAGGAGTTCAGTTGGGGTTTTAATTGTTGTATACATTTCTCGCTTTTTAAACTATTTTGTTTTATTTGGAATGTAATGGAACAATACTGTAAATGTTGAAGAATAGTTCAAAGGGATAGAAATACAATGAATATTATATTCTTATTATTATTCTCCTGTTATTTGTATGAGTTGTGCGGTAGTAATGCCTAGTGGACAGGGTTGGGAAGGTTCTTCCAGGGCATTACAACGATTTTCCAAAATCTCAACGATTCCCAAAAAAATAACATTCACACTCACTAAGAATCTCATGAATCTCAACATCTCAAAACCAATTTCCAAAAATTTATATAATTTTCCCAACACACTCAATATTTCAAAAAGAGTAATCAATACCCATTGTTTCCAAAGATTCAATAAATCTTTCCAACCAAGCCTCTTCCCAAAAGCTTCAAAATAAAACTAGGTTTTCATAGAAAATTTGGGATTTCTTTTTCAAAATATCATTTTCTTCCAAAACCAAGTCACAATTTAACCAAAAGAACATTTATTCACCAACAAGCAAATTCCAAGAGGAAAACCCCCTTTTTATGCACTAATACATTACTTAAATAAAACCCTAGCTTTCCAAAATCATTTACTTTACAAAATAACACATAACAAAGTTAAAGAACATATGAGACATCAAGAAAATCTCTACCTCAAAGAAAAAGTGGATTTAGGAAGAAACCCCCAAAAGTCCAATGGTGAAGAAAACACTACCCACTCAAATTAAAACAAAGCCCTCAACACACTCAACAATCTACCTCAAATGAGCAAGGTGAGGGGATTACCCGATGTGAGTAAATATGAGGATCTACATGAAAAAGCTAGAGTCTAGAGAGAAATGGTGGGTTATGGGTGTAAGAGAAGAAAAAAAGAGAGGAAGAAAAAAAGAAAAGTTAGGAAAGAGAATGTTTGGAGGCCTATTTATAGAGCTAAGGTAAAAATAAAATATTAACCCCAAAGTCAACTAAAAGAATGAGTCAAAAACCCTAAAAAGTAGGACCCAAAAAGCAACAAAAAAATCTAATTTTTTTTCAAGTGTCGACACCTAGAGTAGGGGTGTCGACCCTGAGAAGCAATAGTGAAACATCAATATTTGCAACAGACAGTGTGTCGATACTAGAAGGTCGTGGTGTTGACCCCAGAAACGAGTGGTGTTTCACATAACACCCAACACACACGATGTCGACCCCAGAAACAGTGGTGTCGACACCCAAAAATAGAAACAAAGGGAAGAAATAAGAAAGGAGCAAGTGTCAACCCCCAAGAATAATAGAGTTAACCCCCAGAACATAATCTCAAAGTCAAAACTCCTATTTTGACAAAATTAAACACAAAAGAACAATCCAATCAAATTTAGATCAAATTTCAACAACCCAAAACTTTGATACAGTAACCCCGAGACCCTAATAACAAAAGTAATGGAAATAAAATACACTCTCCAATGACTTAAAGAACACAAGTGTTACAAAATTAGTCACTAAAGGATATTTTGGTTATGGTAGTGTGTGCTGGACTTTTTAAGAAAATCTTTTTGTACTTATCCTTAATGCATTAAAATTTTATTATGAAGGAATTTTGACCAAATCTCCAAACATATATATAGTAACATGCATAAGCTCTACTATCTTACATTATGATCAATAATATTTTTTTCTTTACTTCCCTAATTTTGGGAAAAAGTTTTATATCGCGTAGTGGAAGACATTACTTTGGAACAATTTCTAAATGATACAGTGCAAAGATTTTACAACTAGCTTAATATAATGCCTCTCCTATGTTGTAATTAATGACATTTCACTATTTATGTTTTGATGTGTAAAATTTTTTAGGAAAGCTTTTAACCTAAAGGCATTAGGATAAGTATACACTTGATGATTTTTTTATATCATATTCATAATTTAATGTATATAATAATGTTTACTAAACCAAACCAAGCCTTAAGTCCCATCAAATGAAGTCGACTGCATGAATCCTTCTTCTCCACTTGACTCTATCCAAGGCTATTTCGTTAGTCAAATTAAAGAGATTCATATCTCTATTTTACTACACTAGTCCACATCAATCTAAGTCTACCCTTTTCCCTAAGACTACAATCTACCATCATTATATCGCATCTCTTCACTACTGCTTTTGTTGGTCTTCGTTATGTATAACCAAACCATCTCAATCTATTCTCTCTCAACTTATCTTCTATCTGTACTACTCCTACCCATTCTCAAATATACTCATTCCTAACTTTGTCTTTGTTAGTCTTGCCAGACATCCACCTTAGCATCCTCATCTAAGCAACACTCATCTTGTCTACATGTTGTTTCTTAGTTGCCCAATATTCTGTCCCATACAATATCGCTGGTCTAATAGTCGTTCTATAAAACTTCCCTTTTAGTCTAATGGGTACTCGTTTATCACATAATACTCCAAACGCACTCCTCTACTTAAGCCACTCTGCATTGATTCTATGAACCACATCTGCTCCAATCTTCCTAGTCGTTGAGATAATTGATCCTAAATAACGAAAATGTTTATTCTTAGGTAGTTCTTGGTTCTTAATCTTCACTTCTCATCTGCTTCTATTGTGTCTGTTACTAAAATTACACTCCATATACTCTGTCTTAATTCTGTTTATCTTAAATCTTTTAAATTTAAGTGTTTTTCTCCAAATCTCCAACTTATTAGTAACTCCTTCTCTAGTCTCATCTACTAACACAATAACATCTGCAAAAAGCATATACTATGGCACATCATCCTAAATATTGCGTGTCGACTCATCCATAACTAAAGTGAAAAGATAAGAACTTAAGGTTGATGCTTGGTGTAACCCTACAATAATTGGAAATTCACTCGTCTCTCCAGCAGGCAATCTAATAGTGGTCACCATACCTTCATACATATCTCTAATCACATCGATGTAACCTTTTATCACTCACTTCTTCTCTAACACCCACCAGATTATATCTTGAGGCACTCTATCACATGTTTTCTCAAGATCAATAAAAACCATATAAATATCTCTTTTCTTTTCTCTATATTTTTCTATTACTCTCTTTAAAAGATAGATTGCTTCTATTGTTGACCTACTAGGCATAAACCCAAATTGATTCTCTGACACCTTTGTTATATCTTGCAATCGACGTTCCATCACTCTCTCCCACACTTTCATGTTGTGACACATTAACTTGATTCATCTATAGTTGTTGCAATTCTAGACATCTCCTTTATTCTTATATATTAGTACTAAAATACTCTTCCTCCACTCCTCTAGCATTTTTCTAGTCAACAAAATCTTACTAAATAACCTAGTCAACCAAGCAACCCCCTTCTTACCCAAACATTTCCACACTTCAACCCAAACATTTCCACTCTTCAACAGGTATATCATCGGGTCCTAAAGCGTTATTCAATTTCATCTTCTTAAGTACAAACTCCACTTCAAAGTTCTTAATCCTACAATAGAATCTATAGTCCTAGTTTTCCTTATTACAACCCACTTCCTCCCCTTTTGACCTACCTTCATGTTTCTCATTTAACAACTTTTTAAAATAGTTCTTTCACTTCTCCTTAATCTCTTCATCCTTTACCAACACCTTAGAGTTCTCACCCTTGATGCACTTAACCTGATTAAAATCTCTTGTTTTCCTCTCTCTTATCTTAGCAAGTTTGTATATCCTCTTCTCTCCCTCCTTACTATCTAGTCTAGTGTATAAGTCATCATAGGCTTTCAACTTGGTCTCTCTTACTACTTTTTTAAACTCCTTATTGGCCAATCTATAGCGCTTAAAGTTTTCCTCTATTCTATCATTCTGCCATTTTTTAGAGACCACTTTTCTCGTCTTTATTACCATTTAAACCTCCTTCCTCCACCACTAAGTTTCCCTAACGTTAGGTCCCTTTTCTTTCAACTTTCCAAGAACTTTCCTTGAGATTCTCCTCATATAATTGGCCATCAAGTTTTACATAGTATTAGCATCATTTTCCATGTCACAACTACCTTCTTTATCCTTTATATTCTTAAATGTGTCTAGTTTATCCCTTTTTAGGTCCCACCATCTAGTCATGCAACATTCATTATCTTTTCAAGCTTGGTATTGCCCTTTTAAAGCATAAATTTAGTACCAAAATCCTATTTTGAGACGTCAATCTCTCTCCAAGAATCACCTTTCAGTCGTTGCATTTTAGACAGTCCCCTTTTTTTTACTAGAAAGTAATCTATTTTTGGATCCTAATTGACCCACTATTGAAGGTTATCAAATGTTCCTCTCTATTTTTATACATAATATTGGCCATCACTAGGTTAGAAACCAACGCAAAATTTAAAATACTCTCTCCAGCCTCATTTCTATCACCAAAACCATACCTACCATGCACCCTCTCATAACCTAATTTATCTACTCTTACATAGCCATTGAAATCACAACCTATAAATAGGTTCTCTCATACGGGTATCTCTCGTAATATCTCATCGATTTGGTCCAAAAAAACTCTCTTAATCTGATTATCTAATCCTACTTGGAGGGGTGTATGCACTAATAACATTCACTATATTCTCTCCAATAACTAGTTTAACTAACGTAATCTTATCACCTTTCCTAATGACTACAACTATATTTTCTACAGGACCCTTAGCAACTATTATTCCTACCACATTCTTGTATCTATCCTTGCCACCATAATATAGCTTAAAATCAGTATTCTCTATTTCCCGAGTTTTCTCACCCGTCCACTTAGTTTCTTGTACCCAAGTTATACTAATTCTCCTTCTAATCATGACATCTACAAATTCTAACATCTTACCAGTTAAAGTTCCTATATTCCATGTGGCTACTCTAAACCTATAATCTTGGACTAGCTTCTTTATCCATGCTCGTCCAGAAAACGTAGAAACATTTTCCCATTTTTCACCGCACCCAGGCATCAATGTGATGCTTCTTGCTCACTTTTCGAAACACCCAGAAGCAGGCGCAACACATCACTTAAAGGGAATGACCTAGTATTTAGTTGATTCAGAGTATTAGGTTTCATGTCATAAAGGATCTGAGAGACTTTTTTACGCGTTGGTTGTCAACTATTTAACACACAACCCTCCTCCTTTACTCGGACTTGAGACCGGCAAAGTTGTTAAGCAACCCCAGCGGAGTTATATAATAATGTTTATTTTTATTTACTAATTATACTTTTGTATGAATTTTTTTATTAAATTATTGTTGGCCCCCTTAAAATAAAATATTAGCTTCACCTTGTTGCTGTGTTTATTTTGACATGTATTGTTTTTATATTTTATACGTAATTAATCTGAAGAAAAAAAAATCTGAAAGATGAACAATTGTGGACTTATCAATTATGCACATAAATTTGTCTAAAAATTAATATATACCTATAAAGTTCAAATTCAATTCTTATAAAATGGGGCACACAATAAATTTATAACACGCATTCTTTTTCTAAATATTTTTAAGAGTAAATTATATTTTATCTTTTTTATGTTTGGTCATTTTTTACTTTAACCTATTAAGTTTGTTTGTTTGTTTGTTTTTTTTTTTTTTTTTTTATACACTTTGACCCTTCGTATTTCAAGTATTTTATAGTTTACTCATAAAATTAACTTTTATCCAAAATTAAACCAAAAAAAAATGTCACGTTAACTGTCACATAATATAAAAAATATATTATTATATTAGAGTTTGAATTTATGTAAGATGTGTGAGTTATACATAATAAAATATTTTATGACACGTGACCGTCATTGTGTCATTTTCTCTCTAATTTTGAACACAAGTTAACTTTTGGAATAAATTAAGAAAAACTTAAAACTTGAAGAGCTAAAATGAGGAGGAAAAAAACAAAACAAAAACTTAAAGAGCTAAAGTGAAGACTAAACACAAAGAGGGAAAGTGTAATTTATCCATTTTTATTTATTTATTTTTTTTTTTTTAAGATTTTAGATCCATATAGTATTGCTCATACACAAATTTACAATAGATTGACAAATCTTACAAGACGTACTAGACCTCAAAAGTGTTTACTAATTATTTATGAGAGATATCTAAATTTTTTGAAAACATCTTGTCGTTATATATCCCAACTAATAGCGTTTGTGATTTCTCCATATTATTTTTATTTTTTTGAGACTATGTAAATTCATAGTCTCTTGCATTTCACATATTTACAATAAAAATAAAAATTATGAGTAAAATGGTAAATACTCAAAAAACAATTATTTGCTAGTATCCGCACAAAGTTTACCTGCATATATAATTTCCAAAATTTACTTGCATAGATTAATATGAGAAGAAACCATTATAATAATTCAAAAATAAAATTGGTGTATTGTTGTTTATTATTTAGCAAAATCTAGTTTACAATAAAATAAAATAAAAAAACATCCAACAAAATATAAAGATACAATACCAAATAAAAATTGAACTAACAATAAAATGTCACTTAAAAATTACTCTTGTATTTTAACTGCAAAGTTACTAAATAAGTTTGCATGATATCATTTACACTGTTTTGCCACGTTTGTATGTATATATAAAACAAAGTATATATATTTGTTTTATATGAGTTTTGCAAAATTAATTAAAGAGGGTTTTATTTGCTAAAATTCTTTGCTGGAAATCAAATTAAAATTAAAGATTGGGGATTGTTTTGCCATGTTTTAGCTTTGACCTTGAGTTAGGGCTTTTGCTCTTGGATGGTTGAACCAAGGGGTGTGTGTGTGTTTGGAATCAACACTGACGAGAAAGAAGAATGAATTTGAAGAGTCTACCACAAGGCTTGATGTACGCAGCCTTACCCCAGCAAGCGGAGAGGCTATTTCCGTGACTCAAACCCGTGACCTCCAGGTTACACATTCTGTGCATCTGGGGCAAAAAAAAAAAAGAACATAATTGGTAGAGATCATATGGTTATACAAGATAGGACATTCTTTATTACCACATTCTTTATTTTGATTTGCCATTTGTATTGCAGATGTCATCTTCTAGTGTTAACAGGATTAACTTCAATGAATTGACAAATGTTAACAAGAATTGTGGATGTGGTAAAAGAGCAACTATTTGGAAATCTGAGTCCGATAGAAATAGACACAAATTATACTATTGTTGTGAAGATAAGGTTTGTAATTATTTCGGATGGCGCTTGCCTACAAATGCAAGAACTGATAAAATTAGAAGAGAGGTACAAAGAGATGATTGCCTATAGTTTCAAGTTCAGGCACTTGAAACTGTACATGAACAACTTCGATCTATCACCGCGAAGATGCAAGAAATGAAACTTTTGAATTTGTTAATTTTGGTAATTGTAATTGGTATTTGACTAGACTTCAATGTTGTTGTAAGTAACTATGCAACTTGTGGAGAATATTGAATGTCTTTGTAATTGAATGTTGTTGTTCTAAGATGTGATCCAGAAATTGACAAATCTTGCTTGAATGCATGGACAAGTGATGCTGTAATGCGTGATAACCGTGAAATTGATATCAATGTTTGTTGATCACTTGTTCTTAGGTTGCCTAGTTATGGAACACCAACCTCAAGCAAGATTGGCCTGTCTAGAACTTCCAAGCATTCAATACAACTTTTCATCAACCCTATCACATTGATCTCTCATAACTTTAAAAAAAAAAAAAAAAAAAAAAAAAAAAAAAAAAAAAAAAAAAAGCAGGATAAATTCTCATGCTTTCAGACAGCATAAGCATTTGGACCCAAAAGAGATTGCCACATTGAAGAGCATTTGGACCCAAAAGGGATTGCCACATTGAAAGCTTTAGAATTGCTGGTACATGTTATATATATGGAACAAAGTAATAAACAAAACCAATGAGCATACACATTACCCTCAAACAAAGGCACCATTTTAGACAAATTGCTCTAAAAACATAACAGGATAACCAACCTAAATTGGGTCAGCTTTTCAAATGGAGAAAAGGAAGGAAAAAATTAATCAAACATTTAAACATATCCTATGTATACAAGCCCAATCCAATTTAGTGGTCATTTTCATTGCAAAAAATAACAGAACAAATTCACTGCCATTAGTTCAAAA
Organism: Camellia lanceoleosa; assembly: GCA_025200525.1. NCBI lineage: Eukaryota > Viridiplantae > Streptophyta > Magnoliopsida > Ericales > Theaceae > Camellia > Camellia lanceoleosa. Next base: position 43,510,835 of record CM045771.1, read on the forward strand.
AAAAATCACTGCCATTGAAACACTAACAGTCCCATGGATCTTTTTCAAATTAGAGTTGGCCATGATCAAAATAACATCCAACTAGAATAACCAAAATAACATTAACATCCAACTAGCATAATATCCAACTAATAAAATAAAATCCAAATTGTAGCTTTCATTGCACCATTGTATCATTTGAAGCGACCTCCATCTACATGTCTGCTATCAAGACTGGTTGAGGCTTGCGAGTCTTGGACTCAAAAGTGCATACAAACACTTGAACCTCAAAGCAACTCCTTGAAGGATGTGTGACTAAGATAGACAAATGGCATTGATTGAGACGTGTTATTTCTCTGCAATAGTGCTAAATTTATTAAAATTTGATTTCAATCTATAGCACTTTTAATGTAAAGTAAGTAATCAATTCTAACCTATTCATATGGCTACTTCAAAAAATATGCCGTATCCATACCGGGTACTTAATGGCGTGTGGTACCTCGTATGGTTCTTCTATATACGTACCGAGTATACGAAACACGTACCTAAATTTTTTCTTCTTAATTTTTTGCGTACCCAGACGTACTTACTATATACCCAAGCCATGTCGTACCATACCTCAGTTGAAATAATATTTTCTTTTAATACAGAGATAAAATTCTTTTCACTAGATTTCTTTTTTATTTTTAGCTTTATGCTTAGCACATTTTTAAAATTAAACGATGGTTTGTAAAATAAATTGACATTTAATTTTGATTTATATCTTTACTTTTGCCATTAAATGTTAGTTGTAGGTTAAATCTTAACAAATTAAACCATTTAATTAAGTTTTGCATTACTCTAAATTAAAACTAAATATTTTTTTACAAGCGTACAAAGTCGTACCCATACCCTACTTTTTTTTAATTTTACCGTATCAATGTACCCGTATCATACAGTACCCGTACCCGTGCTTCATAGATTCTAAGTCACATCATATGTAGGATACATAAGAGGAGAAACATTTGTACCACCCATGACAAAGTGAGGTTGAGTTTAAGGTTGAGAAATATAAACACTGTGACCCTAATTACAACCAATATAGACAAAGTAAAATATAAAATATAAAATAAGAACAAATGATATAATCCATTTTCCTAAACAAATTGAACACAATATTGAATTTACCTTAGTAGAATTAGCACCCATGGTAAAAGGAGGTTGAGATTGAGTTTGGAAAGTATAAACAACATGGCCCCAAATACAACCAGAATATAAACAAAAAAAATTCCATCATAAGAACAAATGATGTAATGCATTTTTCTAAAAAATTGAACGCAATATTAAATTTACTTGAATAGAATTAGTACCCATGGCAAAAGGAGGATGAGATTGAGTTTGGAGAGTATAAACAACGGGGCCCTAAATACAACCACCAATATAAACAAAAAAATTATATAAAATAAGAACAAACGAATACAAATAAATAAATTGGAGACAATTTTTCATATAATTAGCTGGCTAGAATTAGCACGCTCAATCCTTTTCTTCTTCGTAATAGATTTTTCCATTGCACCTTTGACCCTCCTTCTTTCCTTACTAGTTGATTCTATTTTCTTCATTCCCCTCACTTGGATAGGACAATGTATTTCATCACTCAGTGGGCAAGTGTTACATGGGGAATTTCCAAATTCAGTGACCTCCATTTGATCACAAATATGCATACTTAACTTCTCTTCAACCATACTACTCAATACATTACCTTTTGAAATTGACAAATGATATGTTTCACCACTTTCTGCGGCTCTACTTGCTATTACTCGAAACATAGCCATTAATGGCCTATATTGCTCACTTTGATATAGTTTCACATCAATCTTGATATCATACCCACGACTAATTTTTTTTTTTTTTTTTGGGATAAATAATCAGATTTATTAGAAAGCATCAAGACGATGCAAAGAATACAAAGATGCGGCCCAAAAAGAGACTGAAACGAAACTAACTAATCAAATCCTCTACAAAATCTATGAAGACCAAAAACATTGGGATCAACTGTACCCGTAACCCAACTATGCAACACCCTCAGTAGCCTACGCTCTAACCAAGAGACAGAATGACACACATCCTGAAACACTCGCCTGTTACGTTCTAGTCAGACTAACCAAAACAAACAATGAGAAGCAAGCACCCAAGCCTTCCGGCACCTCTTCCCCACTCTAGCCCCACCCCAACTCTGTAACACCCCCAAAAGAGACCTCGGTTGCACCCACACTAAGCCAAACAGAGCAACAATATAATTCCACAATCTCAACGCAACCGGGCAAAGAAGAAGCAAATGATCCACCGATTCTGCATTCCTACAACACATACAACACCAATTCACTAACACATGTCGACGCCAAATCAAATTATCAATAGTAAGGATACCATCCAAAGCAGTTGTCCAAACAAAGAACGCAACCTTGGAAGGAGAACCTGCTGCCCAAATAGATTTCGAAGGAAACACACCACCAACACCCCCTAAAAGCACCCCATAAAATGAGGATACGGAGAAAACACCTTTGGACCTGCGAACATCCCAAACCAAAGAATCCGTCCCTTCCTCCCCAGTCTGCAAACCATACAAGAAACCTAGAAAATCCACTAAGTAGTCGAGCTCCCAATCCTAAACATGACGTCGTAAACGAACATTCCAAATAACTGAATCCCCTTGCTTCACCCTGACCGAAGCAACTAAATCCTCTGTATCAGTAGCAATAGCAAAAATGAGCGAGAACCTGACCGCCAAAGACAAATCATCACATCACCAATCTTGCCAAAAGCGAACTCAATCACCAATCCCCACTTGGAACCGAACCCTCTTCCAAAACACCTCCCTCTCCAACCAAATCCCCTTCTACAACCCACGACCATGAGATTGAATCACCCTCTTCGAGTGCCAACCCCCTTGGGCCTTCCCATACTTAGCCACCACCACCCTCCTCCATAACCTCTCTCGTTCCCCCACAAAGTGCCACAACCACTTGCCCAATAAAGCCTGATTAAAAGCCACCAATTTCCATACGCCCAAACCCCCTCTCTCTTTCAAATTACACACCCTCTCCCAAGCCACCAAATGATAATGAAAACCCTCCACACCCCCACTTCACAAAAAATCCCGTTGTAACTTCTCCAACCTCTTAGCCACCCCCACAGGGATCACATGCACAGACATAAAGTACGTCGGAATATTGGAGAGAACGTTCTTAATCAAAGTAATCTATCCTCCTTTTCACAAATATTGGCGCTTCCACCCTACTAGCCATCGCTGAACTCTATCCACCATAGAATCCCACACTTTAGACTCCTTAAAAGAAGCCCCCAAAGGAAGTCCCAAATAAGAAACTGGCAACTGTGCCACTTTACAGCCTAAGATGGCTGCCAACACCGGTAACCGAGCCACCACACCCACAGGAATTAATTTTGATTTTGACAAATTAACCCACAACCCTGACACCACCTCAAAACATAACAGAACACACCACAAGTGACCAATCTGAGTAGCATTCGCATCGCAAAAAATCAACGCATCATCCACATAGAATAGATGAGAAACCCGCAAACAAGCAGGCACCTCCCCCACTACAAAGCCCAATAATAAACCCCCTTGGACCGCCTTAGACAAGAAATGACTCAACACTTCCATAACCAAAATAAACAGTAATTGGGACAATGGGTCTCCCTGCCGTAAGCCTCTCCAAGTGGGGAAGAAACCCGCCGGTGTCCCATTAACTAGGACAGACATCCGAATGATGGAAATACAAAAATGTGTCCACCTCCGCCATCGTGCTCCAAAAACCAACCTTTCCAACATGTACATCAAAAACTCTCAATTTACATTGTCATAAGCCTTCTCAATATCCAACTTATAAATTAGTCCCTCTTTCCCTTGCCAAAGCCGCAAGTCCACACACTCATTTGCCACCAAAACAGCATCCAAAATATGTCGCCCACCCACAAAAGCATTCTGAGATTCTGAAACGACCTCCTCCAACACCCCTCGAAACCTGTTAGCCAACACCTTGGCCAATAATTTGTAAACACTGCCCAAAAGACTTATAGGCCGAAAGTCACGAATATCCTCTGCCCCCCCTCCTTCTTGGGAATCAAAGCTATGAAAGTGGCATTCAGACTCCTCTCAAATTGCCTAGATTGATGAAATTGCACAAACACATCCAACACCTTCCCTTTGACCACTTTCCAGCACTGCTGAAAGAAAGCAATAAAGAAACCATCCGAACCCTGTGCCTTGTCCCCAAGCATACTCCTCAACACACCTAAGATCTCTTCCTTAGTGAAAGGCCTCTTCAACAAGATCTCATACTCTGCAAAGATAGAATCGAAAGCTACACCCTCCAACCCCGATCTTCAAATCTGGCCCTCATCACGGAACAAATGTTGGTAAAATGCCACTATACCATTCCTGACCTCCTCTTCTGAAGAAAGCATCACCCCATTCACCCGCATTCTCCCAATCTGGTTCACCCGCCGATGAGCATTAGCTATATGATGAAAGAACTTTGTGTTATGGTCCCCATCTTTCAACCACAAACATCGAGATTTCTACCGGAAACTAATCTCCTCCGTCTGGGCTACCCGCGCATAATCTCTCCGAGCCTCCTCCCTAACTGTCACATTCTCCTCAATAAGCTCTCCATCCAGTTCCTGCGCATCCAAACCCTGCAAAACTGACAAGATATTTGACTTCTGAACCTCCAAGCAGCAAAAAACCTCTAAATCCCACCTCTTCAAATCAAACTTAAGAAGTTTCAATTTCTGAGTTAATCTATAACTGAGGGAACCCACCACATTATAACTCTCCCATCAACCACCTACCATCTCAACAAAACCATTTACTTGTAACCACATGTTCTCAAACCAAAAAGGCGAAGGACCACTCCGGACTCCCCCACTATCCAACAAAACTGGCCAATGGTCAAAAGTCGACCGATGTAATCAGCATTGAAGCATCTGAAAAAAAAAATGCTCCTTCCTGTCACGACCCAAACCCGGCCCTATGGGTTTAGCACCGTAACTGGCCAATAATCCAAGATTACAAGGCCACCACGATAATACAATAATCTGATCACGGGGCTTGGCGGAAGCCAATACAAGAATTAAACAATGTCCAATGAGTCAGGATCAGTATGCCAAAAAGATTTTTCATACATATTTACTGAACAGTACATATACACACATATCAATCAGTGAAACAGGGACCTAATCTCTATTACAGTACAGTACGGTGCAAACATACAATCTTTACAACATTACAAAACAGTACGGAAGGGGGAATTGCTAAAATACCCCTAAGCCTTAGCTTGGTAGGCTCAGAACCTCGCAGTGAGGCACATCGGTTGGCTTGACAAAACTAGAGTTAACCCTGACGCCTCTAGCTTTGATCCGGTGCCTGTACACCTACATATATATATGAGCAGTGAGTTAAAGCCCAGTGAATAACATAATGCGTAAAGGGGTTTAGAATGAATGTCCTTACAGTAATGAAAACGGTTCATTTCAATCAGTATATCAGTTATTCAAGACAAGAAATCATATGTGGTACATCCATTAGCATAACAAGAAATGAGGTCTTAAAAGACCGAATAAAGTGATGGCCATCAATCAAGAACGTAGTGGTTCCAACGAGGGAACCGACAGAGATCTCTGAATAAGAATAATGAGATGAGGTGCTAAGGATGCCACAAAGACAGATTCGTAATATAGGACATATATTCATTCGGTGAACGATAGCTTGAAAAAATGCAGATCAAGATTCAAAAATAATCATTTGAACATATCTTTACACAATTGTTACTCACAGAGTTACGGGCTACTGAAGCTAGAGCGTCTCTAATGCCAACCCTATACGCTAATGATTGAACACACACTAAGTTTCACAGTGGGAAAGATAACCATTTAATCCCTAATTTGCCTCGGTGTGTTCTACATCTATACCCTCATTAAGATGTCTTAAACTAGGCCTAAGAATGCCTAGGATGGGATGAGGATGCAAAGATGTATTGAAAACATTTTCGTAATTTCGTGAAACAGGCCCTCGCCGAGCGCAGGTTTCGCCGAGCGAATATGCAAACAAAGGACCCGCCGAAGGCCAACTTCGCCGGCGACCAAAAGTACCGGATAGGTGAAATTTCGCCGACGCCCGCCGGCGTGTCACCCAATCCTCCGCCGGCGCATTGATGAACAAAGGTAAATATCGATGCTCGATTTCGCCGAGCGGTACTTCCCGCCGAGCGAAAAACCAAAATCTAGAATTCCCAGATTTGAGCTCCAAGTTCCAAATCAAGTTTAAATGCACTAAATTCGATCCTCTTGGGCCAATTTTCTGGAAAACATTTGCAAACTCATAGAACAACATGTTTCAAAGGTCAATTTGAAAAATCAAGGCCCAAGGGTGTTTCAATTAAACTCATTTTCAAACCAATTTCCATGAACAATCTTCAAATATGGCATGCATGGACCTTAAACAACTTTCATGCTCAAAACATGCTCTAATGAGCTCTTTCTTTTCAAAACATGAGAGATTCATGGACTTAAACATAATGATGAGCATGCATGTAACAATTTGCCATGAAAACAACTCATAAATCAACAATACAACCATGCATGCAAGAATTAGGCTATAATTCAACATGTTTGAACTAAATCAAGACTTAGCTCTACATTGAAGCATGAACCTTGTAAGAATCAACCTAAGGACAACAATGGAAGGTTGAATTTCCTTACCTAGGTCTTCAATTACAAGTGTGGAAGTTCAATTTATCAATCTACACTTCAATTCCTCAAGTTCACAAGCAAGACACAAGAACAAACCAACTCTCCCTCTTTCTCTCTCTCTAGTTCGGTGGTGAGACAACAAATGAGCTGATGAAATGTTTTGTATAAGGTGTAATGAAGCTCACAATGGTTTGAGGTAGTAGGCCACTACATGGCAATTAAGTAAATAAGTCCATTTCATGGAATTTGACATCATTTAATCTACTTTAATCATACCTAATCAGTTTTCAGGTAATTACACCATAAATTCGCATAAATTATGATGATCATAAAGCATCAGTCAATTTTAGATTCGGCCACCGAGAAGGCCTTCAATTAGTTTAAACATAACAACATAAACATGTAATCAAATAGTCAAACAGATAAAATGCAATTCAAACAGATACAGGTAACCAATTCGCCAGATTTTAGTCATCAATTGAATTGATCGGTTAATTACTTTTCATATTCGATTTCCGTTTAGCAGTAATCGGTAATCAATCAGTCATTAATCAGTAAACAGTATGAGGGTTGTTACAGTCTCCCCTCCTTATAAAGAGTTTACTCCTCTGAACTCGAATTACCTTCATTCTGGAAGAAAACAGGGTTCAGTGGAAACAGTTCAGGATATCTCTTGGCCATGTCATCTTCCCTTTCCCAGGTGGCATACACACCACCATGGTTTTGCCAGTCAACTTTCACTAACGGGATCTCTTTGTTCCTCAATTTCTTGATCCGTCTGTTCACAATCTGTATGGGCCGTTCCTCGTAAGTGTAGTCATCACTCAGCACTACACGAGTAGGCTCAATCACATGGAATGGATCCCAGAGATAATCTCTCAACATCGAAATGTGGAAGACGTTATGCATATGCTCCATTTCAGGAGGAAGCACAACTTGATACGCCACCGGATTGATTTTCTCAATAATCTCATACGGTCCGACATATCTCGGCGCTAACTTGCCTTTGACTCCAAAACGAGTCTGGCCTTTCATCGGTGTCACTTTCACAAAAACGTGATCACCCACTTCATATTCTCTGTCTCGCCTTCTGACATCCGCATAACTTTTCAGTCGGCTTTGTGCAGTTTTCAGTCTCTGTTGTATCAGTTTCACTTTTTCAGTTGTTTCATAAACAATCTCGGGCCCAAGCAAAGGCCCATCTCCAACTTCTGCCCAGCAAATCGGAAATCTACATTTTCTGCCATACAATGCCTCGAAAGGGGCCAAACCAATACTTGAATGATAACTATTGTTGTAGGCGAATTCAGCTAAGGGCAAATGGCTTTCCCAGTTTCCCTGAAAATCAAGGACACACATTCTCAATAAATCCTCCAGAGTTTGGATGGTCCTTTCTGACTGTCCATCTGTCTGAGGATGATAGGCACCGATCTCAATTCAAGACCCAAGCGTCAGAGGCTTTGCCAAAACCTCGATGTAAACTTCGAATCCCTGTTAGAAACAATAGACACAGGCACTCCATGCAGTCTAACAATTTCATCAATATAGAGTATAGCCAACTTGTCCGCATTATAAATTGTCTTGACAGGTAAGAAGTGAGCAGATTTAGTCAGTCTATCAACAATAACCCAAATTGAGTCCATACCTTTACTGGAGCGAGGCAATCCCACAATAAAATCCATAGTAATATGCTCCCATTTCCACTCCGGTATGGGTAAGAGTTGCAGTAGGCCTGCAGGTCGCTGATGTTCAGCTTTGACTTGTTGGCAATGAAGACATTTTGACACAAAATTAGCTATTTCTTTCTTCATTCCTGGCCACCAGAAATTCAGTTTCAAATCTTGATACATCTTCGTATTCCTTGAGTGGATAGAAAATTTTGAGTTGTGGCCCTCTTGCAAAACTCTTCTTTTCAATTCAGAATCATTCGGTACACACAGTCTTTCCTGAAATTTCAGTACATTGCTTTCAAATTTGAACCCCGGTCTCGGTTTAGATTCCCTTTCTTCGATGATCTTCTTCAAGAAATCATCCTGTTGCTGTTTCTTTTTAATTTCTTCAATCAGTGCCGGTTGAGCAGAAATTGCAGCTATTGTTCCACCTTGTTCTTTCAAAACAACTTCAATTTCAAATTTTTCAAGGTCACAAAGCAACTCTTTCTGTCCAGTGAGCAAACAAGCTAAATTTGCAATCGATTTCCGGCTCAGTGCATCGGCAACAGTGTTGGCTTTTCCCAGATGGTACAAAATCTGTAGGTCATAATCTTTAATCAGTTCTAGCCATCTCCGCTGCCTCATATTCAGTTCTTTCTGGGTGAAGAAATATTTTAAACTCTTGTGGTTGGTGTATACTTCACATGTCACCCCATAGAGGTAGTGACGCTAGATTTTTAGTGCAAACACTACTGCAGCAAGTTCTAGATCATGGGTCGGGTAATTCTTTTCATGTGGTCTCAATTGTCGGGAAGCATAAGCAATAACTCTCTCATTCTACATTAAAACACACCCCAAACCCTTATGAGAAGCATCACTAAATACAGTATAACCATCCATACCTGAAGGTAAAGTCAGAACCGGTGCAGTCACAAGTTGAGTTTTCAATTCTTGAAATGCTGATTCCCTTTGGTCAGTCCAGTCAAATGATATCCCCTTCTGTGTCAATTGAGTCAATGGTAAGGCAATTTTGGAGAAATCCTTGACAAATCTTCTGTAATATCCGGCCAATCCCAAAAAGCTTCGGACTTCTATTACATTTGTTGGTCTAGGCCAGTTCACTACAGCTTCAATTTTCTGCGGATCAACAGAAATCCCATCTTTGCTAATAACATGTCCCAAAAACATAACATGATCAAGCCAAAACTCACATTTAGACAGTTTAGCATACAGTTTCTGTTCTCTTAGGGTCTGTAGGGCAAGTCTCAGATGATGTTCATGTTCTTCTCTAGTCTTGGAATAAATCAAGATGTCATCAATGAATACAACAATAAAGTCATCAAGGTATGGTTTAAAAATCCTGTTCATGAGGTCCATAAATGCAGCAAGTGCATTGGTAACTCCGAAAGGCATAACTAAAAATTCGTAATGGCCATACCTCGTTCTAAAAGCAGTTTTATCAATGTCTTCTGGTTTAACTTTCAGTTGATGGTACCCGATCGAGATCAATCTTGAAAACACTTGGGCACCTCAGAATCGATCAAACAAATCATCAATACGCGGTAATGGGTATTTATTTTTCACAGTTACCTTGTTCAATTCACAGTAATCAATACACAGTCTCAGTGAGCCGTCTTTCTTCTTTACAAACAAAACCGATGCGCCCCATGGTGAGGTACTGGGCCTGATGAACTTTTTGTCTAGCAGTTCTTGGAGTTGCACTTTCAGTTCTTTCAGTTCAATTGGAGCCATTCTGTAAGGAGCTTTCGATATAGGCTGTGTACCCGGAATCACATCCACAGCAAACTCAATTTCCCTGTCAATCAAATCCCCTGGCAGATCATCCGGAAAAACATCTGGGAATTCTATGACTATAGGAATACAGTTCACATCAGTTTTAACATTAGTAGGCACAGTCAACACAGAACACAGATATCCCTTACACCCCTTTCTAATCAATTTAACGGCTTTCACAGAGGAAATCAAATACGGATGAGGTACTACTCCAACCCCATTAAACACAAATTCAGGCAAACCAGGTGGACAAAAAACAACTTGCTTTGTTACACAATCAATGGTAGCATGATACTTTTGTAACCAGTCCATCCCCAATATTACATCGAAATGATCAATGTTCAATGGCAGTAAATCAATAAACAGATGCATATCCCCAACGATGATTTCACATGTAGGGTACAGATATGCACATGTCATGAATCCCCCAATAGGTGATGATACAGCTAACAAGTAATTCATGGGTTCTAAGGGTCTATTCAATTTCCGTGAGAAAGCATGCGATACATATGAGTGTGTAGACCCCGAATCAATCAGTACATATGCATTTTGAGCACAAATAGAAAGGATACCTGACACAACGGTTTCAATATTTTGCACGTCTCCCAGTACTAGGGCGAACACTCGGCCCTGCTTCATAGGCTCTTTCCCGGTAGCTTTGGGGTTAGGCTTTGGTGCTACTGTGATCTTCTGCGCGCTTGGTGACTTTACTCTCGCTCGCAGAGGAGGGGCGATCTTTAACCATGTGGCCCACCTTGCCACACCTGTAACAAGCACCAGAAATTTTATAACAAACTCTCTTATGGTTCTTACCACATACAGAACAGGGTGGTATGGGACCACTCCTTTGGCTGGGGCTAATTGTTGACCCCGTATTCTGTTTCTTATTTGATGAGTTATGCTTGCCTTTCTTGAACTTGAAATTCTGTCTTTTCCCACGCCATTCAGATACCGGCGTTTCAGATTGTTTCACAACGTCGATGTTTGACTCAGCCATCAATGCTCGGTCAAGAACACCTACATAGGTCGGTAGCTTTAAAACACTTATTCTGTCCAGTATTGCAACATTCAGGCCGCCTTCAAATTTTCTGGCCTTCTTGTAGTCAGTGTCCACCATATGTGGAGCATATCTAGCAAGCTCGGTGAACTTTGTCTCATATTCAGCAACGGACATTGTGCCCTGTCTCTCGCTTGTTCAAATTCGATTACTTTCTGCCCTCGACATTTGGGAAAAATACTTTTCAAAGAAGGACTCCTTAAACTGAGCCCATATCGCTACAGTGTTGGTGTCACAGACCAGCATCCACCACCTTCTAGCCTCTTCTTACAAGGTGAAGGTAGCTAACAGTACTTTATTTGCTTCCGAACACGGAAACACTTCAAATAGTTTTTCAGTCTCAAGAACCCACGCTTAAGCTTTTAGTGGTTCAAGGCCTCTCTGAAAGGATGGCGGTTTCATTTTGCTGAACTTCTGGGTGAGAGCAATTATGTCCCCATCATTAACATTTACATTCTGTACGTTCACATTCTGTTCCAGTACAGCCGGAGGAGGAGGTGGGGGCTGCTGGTTCTGTTGTTGTTCAAGTCTAGCAGTTATCAGTTCCATCATCCTTTCCATTCTTGCCATTCTTGCCTCCGTAGATGAGGATTTAGATTCATTTGCATTATCCATTTCACTATAAGCAGTTATAACAATTATAAACATAAATAGTTGCATACTTAAGCAGTTTAACACATTAGCATACATTCAGTCATGTCATAACCACACACTTTTCATGTTCATGCAATGCCCTAATCACCTTTCTAGGACACCCTATAGCTCATTTGGACACGTGTGTGCAGTATAACTCGTGGTTAAGTATCGCTCTGATACCACTCTGTCACAACCCAAACCCGCCCCTATGGGTTTAGCATCAGAATCGCCAAGAATCCAAGATTACCAAGGCCCGCTAATAAGAATACAATATCTGATACAGGGGCTTGGCGGAAGCCAATACAGTAATTAAACAATGTCCAATGAGCTGTGACAGTCTGTATGCCAAAAAGATTTTTCATACTTATTTACTGAATAGTACATATACACACATATCAATCAGTGAAACAGGGACCTAATCTGTATTACAGTACAGTACGGTGCAAACATACAATCTTTACAACATTACAAAACAGTACGGAAGGGGGAATTGCTAAAACACCCCTAAGCCTTAGCTTGGTAGGCTCGGAACCTCGCAGTGAGGCACATCGGTTGGCTTGACAAAACTGGAGTTAACCCTGACGCCTCTAGCTTTGATCCGGTGCCTATACACCTACATATATATATGAGCAGTGAGTTAAAGCCCAGTGAATAACATAATGCGTAAAGGAGTTTAGAATGAATGTCCTTACAATAATGAAAACGGTTCATTTCAATCAGTATATCAGTTGTTCAGTACAGTAAACAGTCATATGTGGTACATCCATTAGCATAACAAGAAATGAGAGGTCTTAAAAGACCGAATAAAGTGATGGCCATCAATCAAGATGATGGTAGTGGTTCCAACGAGGGAACCGACAGAGATCTTTAACAAGAATAAAGAGACAAGAGGGTGCTAAGGATGCCTGATGCAGTTCGTAATATAGGACATATATTCATTTGGTGAGCGACAAGAAACAGCTCTGCAGTCAAGATTCAAAAAATAATCATTTCGAATATATCTTTACACAATTGTTACTCACAGAGTTCTGGGCTACAGTAAGCTAGAGCGTCTCCTCGGAATGCCAACCCTATACAGTTAACAGATTGAACACACACTAAGTTTCACAGTTGGGAAAGATAACCATTTAATCCCTAATTTGCCTCGGTGTGTTCTACATCTATACCCTCATTAAGATGTCTTAAACTAGGCCTAAGAATGCCTAGGATGGGATGAGGATGCAAAGATGTATTCAAAAAACATTTTCAAAATTTTCAGTGAAACAGAGCCCCGCTCGAGCGCAGGTTTCCCCGCTCGAGCGTCAACTTTCCCGCTCGAGCGGACCAAAAAGTACTGGATAAGTGAAATTCCCGATCGACGCCCGCTCGAGCGTGTCACCCAATCCTCCATTCGAGCGTACAATCCTCCGCTCGAGCGGACTGATGAACAGTGCAAATACTAGATGCTCAATTTCCCCGCTCGAGCGGCACTTCCCCCGCTTGAGCGGAAAACCAAAATTTGGAATTCCCAGATTTGAGCTCCAAGTTCCAAATCAAGTTCAAATGCACTAAATTCGATCCTCTTGGGCCAATTTTCTGGAAAACATTTGCAAACTCATAAAACAACATGTTTCAAAGGTCAATTTGAAAAATCAAGGCCCAATGGTGTTTTAATTAAACTCATTTTCAAACCAATTTCCATGAACAATCTTCAAATATGGCATGCATGAACCTTAAACAACTTTCATGCTCAAAACATGCTCTAATGAGCTCTTTCTTTTCAAAACATGAGAGATTCATGGACTTAAACATAATGATGAGCATGCATGTAACAATTTGCCATGAAAACAACTCATAAATCAACAATACAACCATGCATGCAAGAATTAGGCTATAATTCAACATGTTTGAACTAAATCAAGACTTAGCTCTACATTGAAGCATGAACCTTGTAAGAATCAACCTAAGGACAACAATAGAAGGTTGAATTTCCTTACCTAGATCTTCAATTACAAGTGTGGAAGTTCAATTTAGCAATCTACACTTCAATTCCTCAAGTTCACAAGCAAGACACAAGAACAAACCAACTCTCCCTCTTCCTCTCTCTCTAGTTCGGTGGTGAGACAACAAATGAGCTGATGAAATGTTTTGTATAAGGTGTAATGAAGCTCATAATGGTTTGAGGCAGTGGGCCACTACATGGCAATTAAGTAAATAAGTCCATTTCATGGAATTTGACATCATTTAATCTACTTTAATCATACCTAATCAGTTTTCAGGTAATTACACCATATATTCGCATAAATTATGATGATCATAAAGCATCAGTCAATTTCAGATTCGGCCGCCGAGAAGGCCTTCAATTAGTTTAAACATAACAACATAAACAGGTAATCAAATAGTCAAACAGATTAAATGCAATTCAAACAGATACAAGCAACCAATTCAGTTTTAGATTTTAGTCAGTCAGTTCAGTAATTCAGTCAGTTCAATTACTTTTCATATTCGACCTCCGTTTAGCAGTAATCGGTAATCAATCAGTCATTAATCGGTAAACAGTATGAGAGTTGTTACACTCCCAAACCCCAGACACCAAGAATCTATCAAGCCGAGAACTAGCTCGGCCACCTAACTAGGTAAAATCGGCCCCCTGTAATGACAGATTTACCAACTCCATCTCATCAATAAAAGTTGCAAAATCCCTCATAGACCTCCCCACTGGACTTTCCCCAATCCTTTCCACCAGGCTCCTTACGACATTAAAATCTCCGCCAACACACTACGGCAATCCCCATCTGAAAGTAGTATACTGCAACTCCTCCCAGAAAGTGACCCGCTCTGAACCCCGAACTGGGCCATAAACCCCAGTGAACACTTACCGAAAATCATCCTCAAGGCATCTGAACAAACAAGACAGTGAGAAACCCCCTACTTCTACCTCCTCCATCATCACCACTCTATTATCCAAACACATGAGAATACCTCCAACCACCCTAATAGTTGGTTGGAACGCCCACTCTACATGCCTCCCACCCCATAACTCTCGCACAAACACCGGCTCAACAATCTCCATTTTAATCTCCTGAAGAAATACCACATCTGCCCTAGCAGTCCTTAATAAGGACTTAACGACCATTTGTTTAACCCGATCATTTAGTCCCCTCACATTCCAAGTCAAAATTTTTAGGCGCATGACAACAAAAGGGGACCACCCCACTCCCTTCTGACTCGTCGTTCTTCGTCTTTCATTGGTCGATCATAATTAATTGAGCACTCAAGTCTCCGCAACTCCCGAACCCCTTTTTCTGATGGACCTAAAGATTCTCTGTATATCCCCTCCCTTCCATGACATTTCAATTGAGGGAAGTAACTTCAAAGCCTCAGCCTTATGCCCAACAAATGAAACTCCTAGAAATTTACTAACCTCAGTAATACGGGTCAACACCCAGTCCAACACGTCATCTGTAGACGGTGGTAGATCAGCTGGAAAAGCTTCTTGTAAGTCAATGTCAAACTCTGGCTCTGAGTTTGGCAAACCGAGAACCGCATCCTCTGTGGCCAAAGGTCTAACCACTATAGCCATGTCATCGCCGGAAAACCCCCATCTCTCCTTATTTGCCACCAGAAAACCCTCACCCCCCAGTGACTGGACCACGACTTCCATAGGTAGGTCATCCCTGACCTGTCCATCAATGGAATAAGGTGTAGCGTTAGCCTTCGCCGCCGACTGACCAGGACAAAGCCTTCTTTCCGAAACAGTGAGCTGCTCCGGCGATGACCACGACCCCATTCCGTCTGACGACCAACCCCCAGCAAGGCCGATTGGCAACTGCAAGCCAATACCCTTACACAGAGATCCGAAAACCCGTTCGAGAGATGGGTTTGAACAAACCCCAGCCTCCAACCATGAGCTGGGTACTCTCTCTACAGTAACACCTAGGCCTAAAATAGTACATCTTTCCCCTCACTTAGCCCAAACCCTTCACCATAGACTTGGTCTGGCCCAGTCCCCTACTATGAACCACCCACAGTTTATTGAGGCCCAAACGTGACTGCCCCGCAGCCCAAACCCTTTGCCTAAAATGCTTCAACCTACCTTGATGTCGAAACCCTACATCATCTCCCCCAAATTTGTGACCTGACCCATCAAATCCTCCATTTCCAAAATTTCACCTATTATTACGCCGTTGTTACCGATTTTCGTTCCCTAGCCACACTCTCTTATGATCTCCCCCCGCCGGCAAGACCGTGGCAACCGTAGGCCCAACTTCCGACCACAGAGGGATCACATACAACCAATCCTCCCATCGCAACGGAATCTTATTCGGAATGGTGCCATGACGCCGAACTTGCAATCAAACCACGCCAAGATCCGCCAAAGCTCATCGGCCTGCACGAAACCACCACAACGATCACCGATAGCCCTGTACACTGCCAGGCCTTGAAGATGAATGGGTAGGCCCAACACCCTCACCCATACAAGCACCTCCAATGGCGTTTGGTTACCCTTATCACACAAAACTGTCGGTAAACACCATCGCAGACGAAGGTTGCGCCCGTCAACAACACCAACGTCGCAACACAACACAGTTTCAACGTCTTGACACGAAGGGAACACAAAAAGAAATTCTTGTCCCCCTACTAGCTAGATCTCCACCTTGCGTGACGATCCGCACCACCGACCAACCCACTCTGCCATCACAGAAAACCCCACACACTTTTCCCCCACCAAACCCATTACGTCCACCAAAGCCTTATTCAACATATCAGACCACCCCTATTCAGCCATCACCTGAACTGAAGTAGCCGAGACAACCAGAGTTTCCACTGGTGTTCTCTTCCCCTCTAATACCCTCGTCCCAACACGAACCTTCGCAACCCAACTTTCACCTCTGGCAAAACCCTCAATAACCAACGCCACACTCTCCCAGCCATCTCCAAATTCAGAGACGGGAAGAAAAACCTGATGCCGATGACCTACAATAGTGACCACAATCTGAAATGACTGGCCACCATCCTCCTCATCACAAACCCAGATCGCCACACTCCGACTCCTACGATCCAAACGACTTAAAAAGGATTGGGTTCGGATGTTACTTGAGGCCAATAGCAACTTGGTAATAACCCAACTCACCTCGAAACCGACCAAAGTAACTTCCCGCCAAAGGCCTGAGCCACGTTCCACAATACCCAAACGTCGATGCCCTCTCTGATCCACTGCTTTCTCCTAGAACTCAAAGGACCGACCACCGAGGAAACGGATTCGACATCGTGGGCCAACCTCCGCTCTCACCAGAAACATCCTTGGTGAGTTTACACCATTTATCAGAAATCGGCTCTATTTTTGGAAATAGTAGAGAGCGTTTTTTATTTTCCTGATTCAATATTGAATTTCTTTTTCTCTCCATACCCACGACTATTTTTCACACTTTCGGCCCTTGCTTTTTTAGTCCATCACTTGAGTATATATTGGTTAGCAAGTTCCAAAGCATGCAATATATCTCTAAGCACCTTCACACAATGTCGGCACAATATGCCCTTCACTTCAAACTTTCTGCAACTACAACTCAAAGAGCCATCTCTCTCTATTGTCATATTCTTATCTTTTTTTCCATTTGTCATTTTGATTGTGTATACGGTACTCTCACCATCATAAATAGTGCCTATAATCTTCACTTCAATGGACAACAGATATTCAACTTGGAATTCCATAAAAATTGTTTTGGTGTAAATCTCTGCCACTTGCTTTAACATCAACATTGGAACTATCACTCTCAGCAACTTTTGGCACAAATTATATTCAGCTTCCAATTTCTTATACCTTTTCTCATAGAGTACCCTCTCAAAATGCCAAAAAAAAATTCCATCAAATTATGAAAACAATTGAGATAATCCTTTAAAAAAGAATTGAAAGATTCACTAAGTTAAATAATACCCATTCCAGTTGCCCAAAAATTCATAATATATGGCCATCCCCAATTATCATTGAAACGAAAAGTCTGTTCCAACCAATGATTGTCACATGCATTGTACTTGTCAAGCATTTGCTCCCATTGTAATATGAATTCTTCTTCTTCATCAATGTCATGCATGAATTTTGATAACACAACCTTCACCCCATCACCTTCAAATATAGAACTTACATGTTTCACAGCATTTTGCATCAAATGCCATGTGCAAAGTCACTGATTTGTATTAGGTATCACAATTGGAAGGGCTTTAACCATCGTAGCATCTTGATCCGTGAAAAAAAAATTTAGATCTTTGTTTGACATTGCCTCTAAAAAAATCCAAAACACCTATGTAAAAGATTCAATAGTCTCATCATACATCAACGCCACACCGAATATGACTGTTTCTTAATGATGATTAAATCCAACAAATGTTCCAAAAGATCTATGCTCACTATTTAATTCGTAAGTAGTATCAAAGGTCACTACATCACCAAATTGACCATAGTCCATGACCATTTGAGCATCGGCCCAAAATATGTTAGTTATTTGCTCTTCATAATTTAATTGGACTACATAATAAAATGATGGATTTTTCAAAAACTTTTTTGAAAGTAATGCAATGTACTATCCGCTTCTCCATATGCCAAATCATTTTGTCTCTCTGACCTCAAATAATTTTTTTGGTCCAATTTCGTGAAGCCAAGTGATGATCTTCCACTAGATTCCCTACCAAATAACTCATAAGTAGACCTTAGAGGAATTCCAAATTTTGAAGCTAATTCTACTTCAACTGCTTGTGAAGTAAATATTTTTCTTTGGGATGGCAACATATGAGTGCACTCTGGTCGGACAAAGTTATGATTATGATGTTCAACAAAATCATCAATAATAAATTTTCCAATATTCCTATCTAAGTTGATCATAAGTTGGGTACCACAACCACATCTTACTTCTTGTCTAGGATTTTTTACTAGTGAATCTCGCTTGCCAACACCCCGAGTTCCCTCCTTTTAACACACAAAAAATCCTTGAAGTTAATTCCTTGGTATTTTTGTTCTCATTTGCATATGTCTTTCTAATGCTAAAGCCCATATTTCCTCCATAGGTATTGTAAAAATCATACAAAGCTTGTTCTGAATCAAACGACATCTCCAGTTTTGGCTTCCAATCACAACTATCCAGCTCATCAACAACATTGTTTCATCCTATTTCCTACAATTCAGATTATACATATAATTCTCAATATATTGAACATTAAACTAAAAATTAAAAGATTCGGCAAAAGCGCAAAATTTGGGATTGAATTAAGCCAACCCATCATCATCATTAACAACAACAATCCTATGACTCTCACAACAAATCAATACTCTAGGATCAACTGCAAACAAACACTAATACCATAATTGCATATTCATACTATAGCACATTCAAAGCGATCAATAAAGATAGAACAAACTAAAGAGCTATTTTGGGAAGATGGTTATAATCAGTTTTTTGGTGAAAGCTGCTTATAAGCAGCTTTTTTGTGAGAGAGGAAGTGGGTTATAATCTGGGAAGTGGATTATAACCCACTTCCCAAAATAGGCAAAGCACAACAATAAAGATAGAACAAACTAAGGTTCTTTTTTTTCTTTTTTTTTTTAACTTTTTCTTATCTTATAACTTATGAAAATTTTCTAAGCCCCTGTTGGGGATACTAGTTTGAGCTAAAATAGCCATATAGGCCTCGTTTGGCAAGTGACTAGTTTGGCTAAAACAGCCATATAGGTCTTGTTTGGC
The DNA here is from genome assembly GCA_025200525.1 of Camellia lanceoleosa. Lineage (NCBI taxonomy): Eukaryota > Viridiplantae > Streptophyta > Magnoliopsida > Ericales > Theaceae > Camellia > Camellia lanceoleosa. The sequence goes on from CM045771.1 coordinate 43,530,421, forward strand.
AAGTGACTTTGTTAGTCAAAAAGCCACTAAAAAAATCAAAAAATCAACAACTTATACCAAAAAGTCAAAGATTCGTTTTTCTCTCTACTTTTTGCACATCTTTTCGTAAAAAATTAAAAAGTTATTCAAAATCTACTAATTTTTTTTACATCATATTTTAACTAAAAAGTCAAAAAGTTACTAAAAACACATATTCCCAAACGAGGCCATAGGATAAAATAAGTTATTTTAGTCATAAAAGACAAAATGTCATATGGTAATCATAATCATTTCATATTTTCACTCACAAAACTCAAAAAAACTAAAAAGCCTATCACAAACGAGACTTTTTAATCTCATACTAAAATAGCAAAAAAGCTAACCCACATCCAAATGAATCCTAAATTGCTCATAAATTTTGTTGTATTATACCACAGACCCAAAAATGTTCCTAAAACTAATTGTAATTGGGCTGTATATAATCATTGGAATTTTGACAACTCCATCAACTCAGAATCAATTCATTACAATTAACAAACTACAAGATTTAAAATAAAATAAAAAAATGAGTACTTCAATTTACCATTCTCTGGAGGGTAAGCTCAAGCACGAAAGAGTAGAACCAACTCGAAGAAACCCTACATTTTCCGCAAGAAATGTTGAGAGATGAGAGAATCTGGATGGAGAGAGAGAGAGAGTTTGTGTATATATAAAGAGGGCTTGTCTGCTTGAAGGAGAAGGTGAGTTGTGATATCGTGAGAGAATCAAATGGCTTTTAATGGGTTAGGGTTCAACACAACAAGAGGAGAGGGGGGAGAACGGGAGCCCAAATTTTTTTTGAATAATGCCCAAAACGAAGTCGTTTTGGCTACACGGAAAGGCCTACAGGTGTAGCCCAGCAGAGGATCCGTATTCGGTTGGTCTTATTTTCAACTTTGGTTGTTTTTATTTTCAACTTGGTTGTTTTTTAAAGTAGGTTAAAAGTTAATTTTTTTATTTATTTTTTATTTTTTGATTTTTTTGAAAAAATGTATAAACAATTAGAGAGTTGGTTGATGTGACTCAAAAGAAATTAAAAATCAAAAAAATTACTTTAAACCTCTTATCAAAAGAGGCATTTCTATTACTATAAGCCCCATTTGTTTTTAGAAACAGAATGGAGGGGATTTATAGTAAGTGAATTGATAGTAAGGGAATTAAGTAAAATTGTGTTTGTTTTGATGATAGTTGTTAGTGTAGGAATTGTTAAATTATTTTCATATAAAATAATAAAAAAAATACAAAAAATTAAACACTAATGTTAAAAAAAAAATGGCTAACATGTAAAAAATAAAAAATTCTAGTCCTCACTATTTTTCTAAAACCACCTCCACCTCTTCTATCCCAATCCCCTTCCAGCTTTCATCCTAATCCCCTCTTCCATCCTAATCCCTTTCTCAACTCTACAAACAAACATAACACTAAATGACCCCCCACCTCCATCCTAATCTCATCCCACCCTCTACACTCCAAAACAAACGAGCCCATAGTAACTTGTATAATTTGGTAACCCTATTTTTTTCAAAATCGAGGGGAAAGGCAATTTGCCTTTGGTGGCTTCTCCAGAGCCAACTCTGATTGTAGAAATAAAATAAAAATTAAAAAAAAAATAGAATGAAAAACCTACTTAGTCGCACCATAAGAAGAAAAATAGCTAATAGAGGAACAAATGCGTCTCTTTTAAAAAGTGATATCTTCATAAAAAAAAATTCTTCAAAGTGATATATGTTCATATTAATGTTATTTTTTTCAAAGATCATATAAATATTCATATTGAATGATCACATCGCTAGCGTAAAATTTTTTAAAAAACTAAATAATTGGTCGCACAAGAGGGAGAAAGATAGCTGGTAAAGGGACAAATACATATCTTTTGGAAAGTGATTTCTTCATTAAAATTCTTCGAAGTATTTGTGTAAAGAATTAATGGTCGGTCTTTGTCTGCATATCAGCAAGCACAAATATCCTATCATCATGATCCACCTAAAACAAGTAAAAGACAACATGAAGATTTAATGAAGAGAAAGTCAAAAAATCAAGGCTTATTTATATTAGGATTAAAATAGAAGACTGATTATCATGATATGAGAAATAAGAGTTCAACACGCATCTTCTGCTCTAATTTTTACACAATAAATTTAAGAACGTCTCAGTTACATAATAATTAGACACAAAATATATAGGGTTAATAAGTGAAAAGTTCATTTTCTATAGGGTCATATGGTATTTAGTCAATTTTAATCTTTTTTAATGATGAAGATATGTATTGAAAAGTTGTCGGAAGTAGCCAAGTTGGTGATAGTGACGTAGACAGATAGGTGATATTAAACAGATATATAAATAAATAAGTGATTCGTATACATAGTGTGACATTTGAATATATATAGTTGAATAGATAGGTGACATGTATACAAATAGTAAGACATTTGAATACATTATTGACAGATAGATGACAAGCACTCTGCAGACTCCAGTTAGGGTGACCCCATCACCCCACATACACATGGAGACCAAAGAGAGGAAAAAAAAATAAAAATTTTGGACCAATCAACATCCACTAAAAGTCTTTGAGTCTCCTCATTTTCCGCTAGATGACATCCATACATATAAGTAACATTGAATAGATAGATAAATAGGTAAACCTTAAGCAGATATGTGTTCTAGCCTTTTGTTCAAGCGATAAATTTTAATTTTAACCATTTTAATTAACCGTGTATAAATTTTAATTATTTTCATGACAAATACAATTAAAGCCTTTTTTTATGGTCTTGTCATCAATGATGTGTTTTATGTATTAAATATAAATTCATAAATTACAAATATGTCCCTTAAAATTTGTTTAAAATATGAATTGTTCCTTGTGATTTAAAAAATTACAAATACCCCATTGTCAGACTTTTTTATTTAACATAATTAACTAAAAATATAAAATTCTTAATTGTTCACTTATACAATAATAAAATTATCTAAATTATTAATTGAAATATATTTCTGACATTATTAAAAACTATTAATTGAATTGATGATTTATCTATAAAATGGGCAATTTGTCATGCAATTAAAAAAGAAAAATAATATAATAAAGGGTAAATTACAAATACACCCCTTGAAATTTGCTTAAAGTACAGATTACCCCCTGTGGTTTGGAAAATTACAAATACCTCATTGTTAATATTTTTTATTTAATAGAATTAACTAAAAAAAATAAAATTCATAATTGTTCTCCTATACAATAATAAAATTACCTAAATTATTAATTGAAACATATTTCTAAGATCATTAAAAACTATTAATTGACTTAATGATTTATTAATAAAATGGGCAATTTGTTATGAAATTAGAAATCTCAAAGAGTGGAATGTAATTTTCAAAATCACAGGAAGCGATTCGTATTTTAATCAAACCTCAGGAGGTGTATTTGTAATTTACCCTAAAATAAATTAAGATAAAACATAAATAAATTATGTCATTGAGTTTTTATAATTGTAATTCATCTGACATTGGCTCATTTTGAAAAGTGGGTTAAAAGTCACTTCCCAACTTTTAACTCGCTTCCTCTCTCACATAAAAAAACAAAAAAGTCAAAAAAAAAAATCAAAAAATCAACTTTTAACAATCTTTTCAAAACATTCCAAGTTCCTCTAATAATATAATAAATCACATGTGCCAATTAATTTTTAACCTTTATTTTTCTTGTAAAACTCGATAAAAATAGTTAAACTAAAATTAATTTATAAAATAAAATAACAAAGGGAGTAGTCCCTTTCTCAGTCACTCCTCAAATTAATCTCTCTCTTGTTAAGAATAGTTGCAAGTTCTCCCCTCGAATATTTCAATTATAATAAAATTAACCATTGAAAATAAAAATTGAAGTTTTCAAACTTAGAGTAGGCCAGTTTGGCATTTAACTCAATTCAAAGTCATTCTTTTGATCTGATTTCACCATCAAGACCATTATTTTCTTAATTTTAAAATTAAAATATATTTTTAAAAATTCATATTAAAAAAGTTAAATTACATCAATACCCCTTCAACTACTTACCAATATTAACTTATCTCCTAAAACGATTTTTGTTGGTCCATACCTAATAAAATATTTATCATTGTTTAAATTATATGTCACTATTAAAATTAGTCTATTAAATAAATAAATAAAATATATTTATATATAAAATGATTTTGAGTTTGCCCACAAACTAATAAAATAATTATCATTGTCTGACTTCAACTTTTCTCGGTCTATACCTAATAAAATAATAGTTTTTTTTTTGGCTTATTTTTTAATTGAACCACTTTCGTGTTCGGTGTAGATGAGATGACTTATTTTTGAGTGCCAATCTAATTGAGAACGTCTAGTTTTATTTTGAAATTTTATGCATTTATCTTTTTTGTATGGAGTATCTATACATATGTCATGATTTATGAATATATTTTATTAAGTCCTACTTAAAAAATTTTGAACTTTAAAATCTCTTTAAATTTTTAATAATGAGAATTATTTTTCAAACAATAATTATTGATCATTTATGATTATCTTTAGATGACTATGTTGATTTGATATTTATTTTGATTTTCAAAATTTTAAAACATCAATTTTCAAATTGAAAAAATAAAAAAAAAAAAAAATTATGTGCAAAAAAAAAAAAAACTACTTTTCTTGGTTTGGGTTTTCCAAAAACACTTTTCAAAAAATTCTACTTTCTTGTTTTTCATATTTTTTTTGTTTTTATTGAATTTTTTTAATATTTTAAACAATTTTTAAAATTTTTAGACACACATAACATAAATACACTTCAAAAGTATAATTTTTATATAAAAAAAAAATCTTTAAAAAATTCACCAAATACCAAAAATATAAAAAAAATACAAAATTATCTGAAATATTACTCTGTTTTTTTTCATCGGTTAGTGAAACAATTATCTGAAATATTACTATACAAAATTAATAATGTTCTTAATTTTAAAATTGAAAAAAGCTGATAATATTTTTAATTTTATTAAATAGGACTTATTGGTTCAAAAAAATTTAATTAGGACCTGAGCTACCATAACATTTGTAAATAAGACTTTTAGATAATTAACTCTTTCTTTATTGATGTTTGTTTACATATTAATTTTTATCAATAAAGATTTTTTTTTTTTTTTTTTTTTTGCTGATTGAAAAAAGACCCAACTTATTGATAAAAACTCAAATCTAGACTTATTTTATTTTTTTTCGGGGACCTACAGTTACCATTAGATGATAAAGTTTATTATGGTTTATCTTAAGATTAGTTTGATAATCTACCTAAAATTTATATATATTTTTATTTTAATAATTATGTATAACTCACACCTCCATTATATTTTTATATAGATTTTTAAAATGAATAATATTATGTGATCATATTTTAACATTAGATTTAGTATATGTATTGTAACACATTATATAACATTAATCATACTATTCGATAGGTGTCACATGATATATGTAATTATTGTTTTTAAATCGTCACATCAAATACTATATAATAGGGCCTGGCTTTGGTCCAGTCCACCATCGGACTGGACCGTATTGTTGGGCTCGTGGGAGTCCACCACGGGTCCCGTTTTAAAAATCTAAACCATTTAATGTATAGAACTCGTCGAGTACTATGTACCTATGAAAAATCACATTGATTGAATATCGATAGCTATGTGATCAAAACAGTTTTTTATCAACCGTTAATTTATTCACCGTCCATTTTTTTGTACAAAACTGATTTGATCACATAGTTATCGATATCCGATCTAACAAGAAATGAGAATATTCAGAAATTATATTTCATTCACTACACCTTTTACATTTAGGCAGACACTTCTTTATAGCTAATACAGAAGAGTTGGTTAGGAGTTTGTTACAACAAACTCTAACTGAGATAACAAACTCCTAACTGAATCTAAACTAACAGACTGAATCTAATACACTGAATCTAATGCACTAAGCCGTGGCTTTACTGACTACTGATGTGTCTTCAATGGTTGCAGCTGCTGCTGGGTCAATGGTAAATGATTCAATGGTGCTGCTGCTTCAATGGCTCAATGGTAAGCTGCATACTCTGTTTCTTATCAGTCCCCCGCAAGACACAAGAGACCACTGATTTTGAAGGGCAAGACACAAGAGAATCCGAATAGTAGGTTGCTTAGCAACGGGACTGAAAGTTTCATCATAATCAATGCCCTCTTGTTGCAAGTATCCCTTAGCAACTAAGCGAGCCTTGTAACGAGCAATGGTACCATCTGAATTTTTTTTAACACGAAAAACCCACTTGCAGCCTATAGCAGATTTGGTGGAAGAAGGAGGAACAAGGGTCCAAGTACCTTGTTTTTGGAGAGCTTGAAACTCCTCATTCATAGCTTTAAGCCAGAGAGGAGAAGTTAAAGCTTGAGCAGCATTTTGAGGCTCAGTGCTAGTAAGATCCACTGGAGGAGTGTGAGTAAGAAGACAAGAAGGAGGTACAATATTCTGGGAAAGAGAAGAAGCTGCATTATGCTGAGAAAGAGAACCTTTAGATCTAGTAGTCATAGGATGAGTACTACAAGAAGTAGAGTGAGAAGGTAGAGGTGGAAGGTGAATAGAAATAGAGTTAATAGGAACAGAAGAAGAAATAGGAAGATGAGTAGAGGCTGCAGGAAAACCGATGTGGATGCTTTAGTAATAATAGGATCAAGTCTTTGCAGAGGAATAGAAAAGAAAGCGAGGAACAGGAGAGACTGCAGAAAACCCGAGTAGATCTGCAGAAAGATAGGAGCAGTCTTTGTAGGAAGAACAAAGAGTGCATCGGGAAAAAAAAAGCTTGATGGGTGAAACATTTGTAGGGACAGAACTGGTAGATGGAGTAGAAAATGATGAGGAAGGAACAGGAGAAAAAGATGAGGAAGATGTGGTAGATGGAGAAGAAGACCAGAAAAAAGGATGTGAGATTAGGTAGAGTAGGAGGAGAAGGTGTTTGAATAGCAAATGGGAAGCAAGACTCATTGAACAAGACATGTCTAGACAACACAATTTTTCCAGTAGAGGGATCCAAACACCTGTAGCCTTTAATGGAGGGATGGTAACCTAAGAAGACACAAGGTGAAGATCTTGGTTGAAGCTTATGATCAATATAAGGTCGAAGCCATGGAAAACATTGGCAACCAAATACTTTGAAAAATTCATAATCTGGAAGAGCATGAAAGAGTAACTGAAAAGGTGATTTATGATGAAGAGACAAACTAGGCATCCTATTGATAAGAAACACAGCTGTAGCTAGAGCTTCAAACCAGTAGGTGAGAGGCATGCTAGATTGATACATTAATGCAATAGCTGTTTCAACAATATGTTGATGTTTTCTCTCAGCAATACCATTTTGTTCGGGAGTGTAAGGACAAGTGAGATGATGTAGAATACCATTTTCAGCAAGATAATTATCCATTTTATGATTGACAAATTCAGTTCCATTATCAGTTCGGAGAATTTTCAAGAAAGTATCAAATTGTTTTTCCACATAAGCTTTAAACAAAAGAAATGTAGAAAAGACTTCACTCTTAACATAAAGAGGATAGATCCAAGTAAATCTTGTGAAATCATCAACAAACAAAAGATAGTATTTATAACCCGATGAGAGAAGCATGAAATGGGCCCCAAACATCACTATGCACAAGAGAAAATGGCTTATTAACTGTGGAAGTAGACAGTTTAAAGGGCAACCTATGTATCTTAGCAACACTACAAGAAGTGCAAACTAATGAATTACAATCTTTATTTGATAAAGGGGCAGGTAAATGTTGAAGAAGATGATGAAATTTTAGTGCAGAATGATGACCAAGTCTTTGATGCCAGGTAGACACAGAGACTTGTGAATTTGTCTTAGCAACATGAGCTTGAGGAATCATGGAAGAGGATGAATCAGCAAAATGGTAAAGTCCATGAATATTAGGTCTTTTATGTAGAATCTTGTTTGTATGCTTGTCCTGAACCACAAAGGAATTAGAATCAAATGTTACAGAACAGTTATTATCCTTAGTAAGTTGATGAACAGATAAGAGGTTAGAGGAAATGTTAGGCACATGAAGAAGGTTATTGAGAGAAAAAGAATATTGAGGAGTAGGGAGTAATCCCTTACCAATGTGTTGAATGGAACAACTGACCATTACCAACGATGACTTGGTGCGAGCCTTGGTAAGGTTGATAGAGTTGAAGATTAGCCAAATCATTTGTGATATGATTGGTGGCGCAGAGTCTATGTACCATGGTGTGGATGAATCGGATGAAGCAAAACACCGATTAGAAGAAGATGGATTTGCAAAGTGATGAGTAAGCATGAGATGGAAAAGACTGAGAATTAGATGGAAAAGAAGCCTGAACAGGTTGATAGTTGGAATCCATACGATACCAGCAATCAAAAGCACTATGAGTATGACCTCCACAGATTTGACAGCCAGAATAAGAAGCACTGCTACTATTATGTCTGTTATCATATCTCCCTGACTGTCCTCCAAATCTACCTCGGCGATATCTTCCGCCTCGGTATCTTCCTCCTCTATGACCACGAAATGGATATCTACCTCGATTGCCAGATGAATATCCTCTATTAGATGGAGGATATTCAACAGATCCAGACGCAGAGCCAGTAGTGACAGCACATGCCATTGGTAAATCACTAATAAGAGCATGTTTAGTTTTATTTTCTACATGTATTGCTTCAGAACAAAGCAGTGAACTCAAATCTTCCATAGTAATAGCCTCTTGCCTGGCTCGAATAGTAGTTTTCAAAGCCTCATATTCAGCTGGCAATCCATTGAGAGTTAACAGAACCAAATCTTCATCTTCAACTGTAGCCGATACAAGACTGAGTTGATCTGCAATAGTGCGAATCTGAGTCAAATATTCCTCCATGGAGAGACCTTTCTTGGAGACTGATTGAAGTTTATTCTTCAATTGATGTATGTGAGATCGAGAGAGTGAGGTAAATCTCTTCTCAAGAGCACTCCAGACTTGAGCACTGTGTTGATAATGAAGAACTGGTGAACACAGATGAGGAGAGAGTTGCAGTAATGCAACTCAATAGGTGTGCATCAATGATCTTCCATTTGGCAAACTCTGGATTGTCAATTACTTTTCCAGAGGCATCAAGAATCTGTGGATCTGGACAAGAAATCACTCCAGTTACAAAATCAAACAAATCGGTGGCTCTAAGCACATTCTGCAGTTGATGTTTCCAAACAAGAAAATTGGAAGAATCAAGTTTCACTGTTACTAGAGACTGAAAGTTTGAAAGTAGGAGACTAAGATTTGGTGGTAGAGAAGATGAAGAAACCGCCATGAATGAACCTTGCTCGTGAGAGCTATATGGCTCTGATACCATAACAAGAAATGAGAATATTCAGAAATTATATTTCATTCACTACACCTTTTACATTTAGGCAGACACTTCTTTATAGCTAATACAGAAGAGTTGGTTAGGAGTTTGTTACAACAAACTCTAACTGAGATAACAAACTCCTAACTGAATCTAAACTAACAGACTGAATCTAATACACTGAATCTAATGCACTAAGCCGTGGCTTTACTGACTGCTGATGTGTTTTCAATGGTTGCAGCTGCTGCTGGGTCAATGGTAAATGATTCAATGGTGCTGCTGCTTCAATGGCTCAATGGTAAGCTGCATACTCTGTTTCTTATCACGATCAACGTGATTTTTCATAGCCATATAATACTCGACGAGTTCTACACATTAAATAGTTCAGATTTTTAAAACGGGATCCGTGGTGAACCCCCATGGGCCCAATAGTACAGTCCAATCCAATAACAGACTGGACCAAAGCCAAACCCTATATAATATGGTCAGTATAGCATCACTAAATTTCATGTTTTGTTTTTTAAATATTCTAAAATTTCAAATTTCAAATGTTATTAACAGTGAATAAGATTATGTTTTGGGTTTTTCATTTAAAAGATTTTCAAATTAGATGTATGGCTAGATGTGCCAATAATTTTATGCTAAATATGTTTCTTAGCTTTTTAAAAAAAAAAATTTATAGAAGTATTTAAAAAACAATTAAATCTAAACTTCTTCTTTTTTTTTCTTTTTTTTTTAGCAGAATTAAATCTAAACTTTGAACCAAACAAATACAACTGGAGATAATTGTTGAAAAGTCTAAAGTAAAAATGGTATAAAGTATTAAGCTCAGTGGATATTTCTTATTGGTGAAATGTCCATCCTTTGTGAAATTGTTTGGCAAGAAATCCTTTTATTAATTTTGGAGGATATTTTGTTTCAAATTTTATCTGTTGACTTTTTTTTATCTATCAACTTTCATTAACTATCTGTTCAAATTTTTTTCTATCTGTTCAAAATTTTTCCCTATCTGGTCCTATTTTTTCCTATTTGTTCAAACTTTTTTTTCCTATTTGTTCAATTCTTCCCCTTATCTGTTCAAATATCTGTGCAAATTTTATTAGTTGCTCAATTTTTTTATTTTTTTCTATCTGTTTAATTACCAAGCCAAACCAAGTTTTATTATCTGTTTAAATTATGAAATGTATACATAGAGATAGAGACAAAAGACTGATATGTTCAAAAAAAAATTATATATGTTCAAAAAATTCTCATATAAAGAGAGGAGAGAGTGATCTGATGAAATATACCAAGCCACTATCTGTTCAAATCTTTCTCTCTTTCTCTCTTATGTTCTTTCTCCTTATTTATTGAAAGTTTCACAACAATAACATTTATTCATTCATCATATATGATTTGATTTAAACAGTTCAAGTCCACAAGAATAATATTCATTCATCTCTCTCACTTATCATCTCTCTCTCTCTCTCTCTCTCTCTCTCTCTCACACACATGTGTGTGTGTGTGTGGAAATGAACAAAACAAACGACATCTTTCTCTTGCAGACATTATCTATTGCAATCATCATCATCCTCTCTCTCACTATATCTGTGGAAATGAACAAAACAAACAACAACATCTTTCTCTTGTAGGCATTACCTATTGCAATCGTCATTATCATCAATATCAACAATATCTCTCTTTCTCACTCTCTTAGTAGAAATGAACAAAACAAACAAACAAAGAGAAAGAGAGAGAATAAACCACCACCACAAACACCACTAACCACATTTGGATGAACAGTCTACGAACACAATCCTAGGCTTATGAAGTCACTTCTATACTATGGCCAGAGACGTACCTGTCTTCAATGTACTTTCATACATTGCTCTAACACAATGCAAATGATCTCAAACCCTAGAACCAATGCATCGAAATCCTCCAAAACAACATATAAGACTCCAAAAATCCTTCAAAAACTTGAACACAAAACTACCACTCCTACCATCAAAGACAACAGCAAAGACGAAGAGAAAGAGAGAGAGAGAGAGAGAGAGAGAGAGAGAGAGAGAAAGAGAGAAATGGAAAAAAAAAAAGAGATGGAGACAGAGACTTGGATCTGGGAGAAATGATTGTGAAACTTTACAAAGTTGGAGGAGACCACAAAGTAATGAACCATCGCCAGCCAAGAGAACTTCTGTGCCATCACTACCATGACTTTCTTCTCCTCATTCACTCTCTATTGCATATCTCTTTCAAATATGAGATCTGAAATTTGAGATCATCGGCGGACATGCTTGCTTTTGTCATCATTTTCTTCCGGTTTGATAAAGAACTATTAGTTATGGTTTTGGATTTTGAAAGTATGGAAGGTAGACCAGTTGTTCAACTCGTGAGGACTTCTAGTTCGTTGATCTTGTTTCCAAGAAGGTAAGAGAAAAGCCATTGCCAGTAAGGTAAAAGAGGTGGACCGGTTGTTTGACAGCGATGGCAACAAGGCAGTGGAAATGCTGGTAGCGGAGAGAAAGTAGTGGCGGCAATAGCGGAGGTGGTGGAAACGGCACAACCTAGGGTTTAGATTGGAGAGAGAGAGAGAGAGAGAGAGAAAGAGAGAGAGAGAGAATGATGGTTTAATTTGAGAAATGTAGGGTTTAGTTGGTATATATATATAAATGGGTAATTTGGTCATTTTGCAGGAGTTTAAAATAAGAATGTAACTTTAAATTAACTAATTTCGCCAGAAGTCCCCGCAATGGTGCCAAAATTTTGATGGGTCGTTGAACACACCAAAATTAAATACTAAACTATACCAAATTCAATTAGAATAATAGCAAGTCCAGGTATCGATCCACATGGACTATTGTGAAATTAAACTAATTTAATTGTTAAATTCCTAAATTAATTTTGATAAAAAGATTGAATGCTCATATCCTAATTTAATAACGAATAAATTAAACTAAGGAATTAAATTATCAATAATAAATGAAATTGGGTTTACTGAATTGGGGGAAAAAACTAGGGCAAAGAGTCCACCACTAGCCACGTAATTAGGGTTTCCAATTGAAATCAATTATACTATAGTTTGAACGGATTAATGCTTCGTCATTACAAGCTTAAAGCATTTAACAAGAAGATCATCACATTCAATGTACGAGCACGAACTATCTCAAGTAATACAAATCGTTCACTCTAAACTAAGGTAGTGATACAACTCGTTCCTCGTAGCATGGTTCGTCTCATACCTTGAATGTGAAGGAATAGAAAACTCATGTGTGGATAACATTCAATAATCACAGAAAGTCAAATATTCAAAGAAATAATGAAAAATATATAAAAGAAACTTCTAAATTACCATACAAATGTTCAAACCTTTACATAATTAAAAATTAAAAAGAAAACAAAATAATTACATGGCTAGGGTTTCATCAAAATCCTAGAAAATGAGACTAGCCACTCATGGAGGAGTGGAAGGAGGTAGATAGAGAAGAAACTACTATGGAAGACATCCTTGAAGCTCTTTGTTTCTCTTCCCTTCCAAACCCTAGCCTCTCCCTTTAGGTCAAAATAAGTTCAGAACCCTAGAAAAGCCTTTTCCTTGTCTTTTTATACTTCTACTCACTTCCAAACAGGTTTAAAACGTCGGTTTGACTATCCCAGAAAAAGTCAACGCACGTGCGGGAAAGTCAACTTTGTCCAAATTCTGTCTTTTTGCCCATTTTATGCTCCGACAATGTACAACCTGATTGACATTCAACACACATAAAGTATACAGTTTGACCAGCAAGTGAAGTTAAGAGATTCTAATTAACGGCCTCAATAATGTACATTTCGGCCTTAATCAATATATAAATGGGTAATTTGGTCATTTTGCAGGAGTTTGTCCTTATGGACAAAGTATTTTAGAGTGTAGACCTTTGGACATAGAAAATCCAAAATTTGATTTATGGACCGAGTCTCCATAAAACTTTGCTTAATAAAATTTGAAAATTAACATTGATAGGTCATGATCAATATGTATTGTATGGATCCATCTTTTACAGTCATGTCCCCAAAATAATTACAATAAGCCAACTCCAAACACTAATACAATGTGATATAAATAGAATAAGAAGCTTCCATTAATCAGAGTTAATATACAAAATATGACACATGCGATATACATTCATAAATCATTCATCATGAATTTACAGCATGTCTTACAAGAGGTAATAGGAAATGAAAGCTAAATATGTATTCATATGCCCGAATGACTTACATCTCTCCAAGACTGTGCTTGGTTACAACAAAATGAGTCAGAAGCTTAAAACAAATAAAGTCCTAGGCTTGTACAAAGAGATAAATACAAAATGAACAAAAGTGAGCTTTTAGCTCCACAGTCCTCCCAAGCGAAGTCCTTGGTAGAGACATATTGCCAGCATCTGAAAATGGTTTTTCCCAAGTAGGGTGAGCCAAAGTCCAGTAGAAACAACTTAACATAATATATGAATCTTAACAAAGATATAAGCATAATGTGCATATGCAATGCCTGTGATAAAATCATTTATATTCTACAAGATCACAATATGCCAAGTTCTATATCTCATTTCATTGTTCGTATCCACTTCGTTCAATGAACCAATACAGAGAATACAATTCATCAGGTCTCAAATCAATATAGTTATCATACAAACACATTCATTTGCCATTTTACGAAAATTTCATCTGCAAGATCGGTACTCATGTATACAAATGGTTTTTGAGACTTTCACCTTAGATACGCAGGCCAACTTAATTCACTGAAGTCCATCCCCTTTCTCCTCTCAAACATCATACATATACAATGTACTAAAACACAGTCATGTTCAATGACAACCAATAAGATATTAGTTTCAATTCACCTAATCTTCATGCAATTTCTACAACAATCATAGCTATCCTCCACCGACAACCCAAAACAAATATTTCTAAACGGCTATACAATCTCCAAAACAAATAAACTATCCAAATATCCATAGGTGAGAGATAATATACATCCAACTCTACCATTTATATACACATTCATTTAATTTCATATTCCCAATACTAATTTCATTATTTATACAAAATAATTATTTAAAACATTTTTGAGCAAAACTCTATTTTTTCCCAAATCCAACTCATATGTCAAAATCAATAAATTTAACACAGCACATCATCATATCTTTACCTATAACCATTTTCAATACCTTCATTTGAAAACCCCTTTTTTTATTTTAAACTAAAACCCTAGGTTTGTTCAAAATCACCTCAAGTTCCAATATTTCTTACACATCAACAAATAACTAAGTTAAAACTCATAGAAGAGTGTAGAGAGTCCCTACCTCAAAGTTAGAAGACAAGCAAAGCAAGGAGAAAACTTCAAAGACGCCGAAACAGACTTTTGTTCAGATCAAAATAGAGCTGTTGAGATTGTCTACCTTTTTCCCAAAGACACTAGGATAGAGAAACTAATGGATCTAGGTGAAAATGTAGAGAGAATATGAGTTCTAGAGAGAGAAGCTCAAGATCTAGGGTTTTGAAATGTTTTAGAAAGAAAAAGAGATGAAAAAAGCGATGTAAAAAGTGGCTGTTACGAACTAATATACGCACAGTTCGCTCGAGTGCAAGAATTGACGCTGAGCGTGAGACACAATAAGTTGTTTCGCTCGAGTGCATGAAGTAATGCTCAAGTGCAGAATGCACACTCCCAGTAGTTTTACAAACAACAAACTAACGCTTGAGTGCAAGAAGGGTTGCTCGAGTTGAGCCTACTCGAGCGCAGAAAGAACTGCTCGAGTGTAGAATACACTTTCCTAGTAGTTTTGCAGACCTGCAAAAGTACTGAGCATTCACAAAACCTGCTCAAGTGCAAGAAGTGTTGTTCGAGCGGAGGAGCAAAATTCTGAGCAACAAAAGTTTGGAAACTAAGCAACCAGTCTATCCCAAACGCAACCACAACAACCTAATAGCCAAATTTAAAGAAATACAAGAGAAGCAAGATATGAATAACAATATAAAACCACGAAACCCGAGTCCAAGATACAACAAGGGTCAAGTCAAAATTAGACTCGCTATATTTACTATTATTGTAAACAAACCAAAGTAGTATTTTGTTGTTATTAATTTAAAATTATGAAGTAGTGTTTAATTGTTATTATCATTTAAAATTTTGATTTATTTTTCATATCAATATTATAAAACAATCATGCATTTAGGAATTTGAAAGGTGATAACTACACCATCTAAAAAATAAATAAATAAAACTAATAATTACAGAATTTAAAATATGTCATCATAATAATTAAAAAGTCAATAATTATAATTAAAGTGAAATGACCAATGATTTTATGACACATGTATTTGATATAGAAATAGATTTCATACCATAACCTTTGAAACTAAAATAGTAATAATGTCATTGCATATTTTGAAATCACAAAATTTAAGAAAATAATATTGGCAATGATTAAAAAGATATAAAAATTAACTGAATTTATGTAAATTAGATTTTGGACTAATCACAAAATGACATGTGTATTTTTAGTGATATCAAATTTAAAAAATATAACAAAATTATATTGAAAGCCTCAAAGAGACCACAACGTTTTTGCTTATGGACTGGACTGTTGGGCATAATGGGCCCGCTTTCAAGCCTCGTTTCGATGATTTGAACCATTCACATTTTAAAATTCGTTGAGTACATCATCCTTGCAAAACATTAATTCGATCGGATAACGAAAACCACGTATTTGGATCACTTAATTTTTTGGCAGGGATGATGTACTCGATAAATCTTAAAATATAAACGGTTCAGATCATCGAAATGAGACCTGAAAATGGGTCTAGTAGGCCCAACAATACTAAAGAAACTGAATCTCCTCTCTATTGAATGAATCTAATGATTACAGATGCTGTTATATTTATACACTTGATTGACTCTTAACCATAACTACCTAACTGTGATTCTAACTGTTAAACTATAGTTAATACTAACAGACTATAGTTAATACTAACAGACTAACAACCTATAACAAACTAACTACTTATACAGCTGGCTATTACATATGTGTGAAGTATGCTACTGCAGTAGCTTATGTTGCTCTGCATCTGCTGTATGTTGCTCTGTATCAGTTGCAGATTGCTGTGACTTATCATGCCCCTGCAAGCTCAAGGGACTGGGAAGGACATTGAGCTTGAGCTGAAGATATTGAAACCGAGCAACTGATAGAGGTTTAGTAAAAATATCAGCAACTTGATCTGAAGTAGGAATATGACAGATATGAAGCTTCTTAGATGCAACCCTTTCGCGAACAAAATGATAATCCACCTCAATGTGTTTAGTCCGAGCATGAAACACAGGATTGTTACTCATAGCTATGGCAGATAAGTTGTCACACCATAGGGTAGGCACAGAAACAAAAACATGAAAATCAGCAAGCAACATTTCAATCCAACTAAGTTCAGCTGAGGTTTGTGCTAAAGCCCGATATTCAGCCTCCGAAGATGATCTAGACACAGTTGGCTGCTTCTTGGCAGACCAAGAGATAAGATTAGGACCAAGATAGACACAGTAACCAGTGGTGGACCTGCGATCA
The DNA here is from genome assembly GCA_025200525.1 of Camellia lanceoleosa. Taxonomy (NCBI): domain Eukaryota; kingdom Viridiplantae; phylum Streptophyta; class Magnoliopsida; order Ericales; family Theaceae; genus Camellia; species Camellia lanceoleosa. The sequence continues at coordinate 43,547,369 of CM045771.1, forward strand.
AGAACATTCCCTGCCCAATCTGAATCTGAATATGCATTGAGAAGAAGAGGGCCAGGAGTGAAATGAAGGCCATAAGATAAGGTGCCTTTGAGATACCGTAGTAATCTTTTGACTGAAGTGAAGTGGCTGGTGAGAGGAGTATGCATGAATTGACAAAGATGATTAACCACAAAGGCTAAATCAGGTCTAGTAAGTGTAAGATATTGCAAGGCTCCAACCAAACTGAGGTATAAAGTCGGGCCGAGAAAAGAGGGAATCTGTCACTCTTTGGGAGAGCACTAGAAGAAGACTTAGTAGCCATGGGAGAAGAGTAAGGTTTGCCGTCACTCATGCCAGCTTTGGCCAATAAATCTGAGGCATATTTGTGCTGAGAAAGCACATAACCAGAAGCATTTTTTATGACAGATATACCTAAGAAGTAATTAACAAAGCCAAGCTCCTTCATGGAAAAATTTGTATGCATGTGGGTAATGAGAGAGCTAATATAGAGAGGATCACTTCCTGTGAGAAGAATGTCATCTACATAGATGAGAAGAATGGTAATAGCAGTAGAAGTTTTCTTAATAAAAAGAGAAGAATCACAATGGCTTTGAACAAATTGATGAGTGAGAAGAAAATTGGAGAAAGTAGAGAACCAAGCTCTAGGGGCTTGCTTTAAACCATAGAGAGCCTTGTGTAACTTGCAAACAAGCTGAGATTGATTTACTGGTTTGATGCTCTTGCAACAGCTGTCTATTTGATTAATAGACATCCTACTCTCAAGCTTAAAAATCTTACTCCCTATGAGGTCTTATTCAAACATAAACCTGATTATCTGCTCTTGAGATCCTTTGGCTGTAGATGTTATCCTTGGCTCTGATACCATAAAGAAACTGAATCTCCTCTCTATTGAATGAATCTAATGATTACAGATGCTGTTATATTTATACACTTGATTGACTCTTAACCATAACTACCTAACTGTGATTCTAACTGTTAAACTATAGTTAATACTAACAGACTAACAACCTATAACAAACTAACTACTTATACAGCTGGCTATTACATATGTGTGAAGTATGCTACTGCAGTAGCTTATGTTGCTCAAGATCCAGTATGTTGCTCAGATTCTGCAGATTGTCAGGACTTATCAAATACCTCTTGCAAATTGACTAAGGATCAGAGAGAAGCCCGTATATATATACATGAACAAATCATCAGTCAAAATAATTCTCAAAATCTCAAAAAATATCACAAAGTTTCCCTACAATTAAAAAAATAATCAAATCTTAAATTCTCAATACAAAATACAAATTCCTCAGTTATCTTAATCTCGTGGTCATATAAAAGGAAGGACAAAACAACCTCTCCTATTAACTATAGGGTAAGCTATCAAAAAATTATAATAGTTGGATTCAATTTCTATAAAATCTTATTAAAAATAAATCTTAACAAAATCATTGCTAAAAATTATTTTTTGTGACGATTTTTTTGTATATGTCTCTAAAAATTAACAATTAATAACTTTTTTTTTATCACGATTTTTATAAATTGTCACTAAACTTACAAGTAATGATGTTTTTCTGAATTTTTCAAACTGTCGCTAAAAGTTGAAAATTAGTAACATTTTTTTTGTAACAATTTTTTTAAACTGCCATTAAAACTTGTAATTAGTGACATTTTTTGTGATAAAAATTTTAAATTATCGCTAAAAATTAACAATTAATGACATTTGTGAATAGAGTTTAATGAAAAATACCAAATAATTCTTACAAGATCTATTGGATAATAAATCCACCTATTAGAATCTACACGTAAGTCCCCCTTAATTATATATATTAAAATAAAATAAAATAAACTCATCGTTGTATTTAGGGTAATTATTTTATCCCTTTTATGTTTGGTTATTTTTTCACTTTGATTCTTGAATTTTTTTTTCACTTTGCCCTTTCATGTTTCAATTGTTATTTTTAAATTTACTTCTAAAGCTAACATCTATTCAAAATTAAACAAAAAATGTCACGTTAGCAATCACATGACAAAAAATATATTATTATATTAAAATTTGAGTTTGTGTCAAATGTATGAGTTGAATGTAATAAAATATTTTTATGCTACATGGCTGTCAATATGTCATTTTTTGTCTAATTCTAATTTTGAACATAAGTTAACTTTTCAAGTAAATTAGAAAAAAATTCATACATGAAGGGTCAAAGTAAGAAAAAAAAAAAAAAACATTCAAGGACTAAAGTAAGAAAATAGCCAAACATAAAACGAACAGAGTATAATTTACCCTTTGGGTTTTTTTTTTTCCCTTGTTTTTTGACTTGTGCAAACTTGACTTTACTCTATGTGGTTTGAGCCATGTGTGTTTGACCCCTTAATGTCTAAAAATGACCACATATACTACTAAATAAAGGGCCTTTTGAGACAATTTTTTTGAGTCGGCAAATTTTGCCATCGCAGAAGCTAGTCTTTTTGCAATGACACGGAGTTACCGACGCAAATACCAAACTTTAGAGTCGACACCATTGGCCGACACAAAAAATTAATATTTTTATAGCATTACTTGAGTCAGTTGAATTTACCGACGCAAAAGATAAACCTTTTGCCTCGGCAAACCAGTGTCGACGCAAAAAAATCTAAACCTTTTTGTGTCGGCAACGGATGTTGTGGCAACAAAAATATTTTTATACTCAAGATATATATTTACTTGATTATATTTAATAAATATATTTATTTATACATATACTTTTATATTAATATTGAGTGTATATACTATAAATAATATATATATCTCATTTAAAATCAGAAAGAGGTATTGTGATGCAGTGAACTAAGCGTGGTACGTTAGGTTCAAGTTACCCGGATGAAGTGGGTTCAAATCTTGGGAAGCCTCAATGAGGAAATCATGGATAAAGTGGGTTCAAATCTTGGGAAGCCTCAATAAGGAAATCATGGGTTAGATTTTTTAAAACATTAAACCACTTTTTACTATTTGCCGACTGTATGCTACCGACTCAAAAACTCTCTTTTTTAGTAGTGATAATTGTTGGAAAATAGCTTTAAAAATTTCTTATTTTTTTGTTAACTTTGAGCATTAATTAAAGTGGGACCCAAGCGTTATTTTTAATGTTTCTAATTGGGTTCATGTTTATTGCCGCGTAGTGAATAAATTCATATATTTGGTTGCTCAAAACTATTTCCGGATGAATGAGAATTCAACGCGTGTTTTTGGATTCATAGAATTAGTTTTTTGGTGGGTTTTCTACACATTTATGAAATGTGCTTGTCCCACATTGGAAAGGCTTGAGGTTTTGAATGGGTTTATATACCTTAGCTTGGGATACTTGGGATGGCCCCCAAAGGGTATCCAAATTTGTGAAGGGGTGAGATTATGGGTATAGTGGGCTAGACCCATTGGACACAAAATTAAAACCGCACGCGCGTGCCGTTGTTCATCCGATCGGGCGGGCTGGGCTTGGTGCGTGGTGTTGGGTTGGGTTTGTCCAGCCCAATACTTATCTTTTTGAACCAAAAAAATTTGAACTTTATTTATTTATTTTTATTTTTGGTTTCAAAAATCAAAATAAATTGGTCCAAATTTTTTCCTTTCACCCAAACAGTTTCTAACACACCCAAACGGGTTTGAACCTTTTGAATCTTTCTCGGACAGATCTGGAATAGTTCAAACAGATTTTCTATCTGTTGAAATATGTCCGAACAGTTGCCTATCTGTTGGTACTTGTTCGAACAGCCACCAATCTGCCTATATAAAGTTTGCTCCAGCAATTCAGTTTGCATTCGAAAAAATTTCGGGCTTCTTCCCTTTCTTCTTATGTTCATCCTCTGTTGCTCCTACATCTGTTTCAGCATTTATTTTTAAGAAAAGAAAGAGAAAGAGTTACAGCATTGTTTGATTCGTCAAACTTGATTTTATAGTGCTTAAAAATCAAGTGTTAGTCGTTGCATCTTAGGAAGTAGACGCCGATAAAATTCAAAGCACCAGAACGAGGGTGAAATCTACTTTAAGGAGATTGTGTCTAACATAAGCCTCAACATTAATTTTTGTAAGCATTTAATTCATGAAATAATTTATATAATTATTTTTTGAATTATTTTATTTTATTATTTATTTAATTTATACATTTAATTTACACACATACACCTTTGTGGGTTATAACAATAACATCCTTATAATTTATGGACTGAAGTGCACTATTAACATTACATCCAACTTAACAACAAATGTGAAACACATATACATAAAAAAGGGGTTATATACTCATTTTCAAATTTCAATGGGGTAAGTTTGCACAAAAAATAAAGCATAGGGGATTAAAGTGCACTTTCTCTTTCAAACAAATGACGAAAATACAAGGGTATTTTAGTCTTTTTTATTAAATCGTTAATGGGCATAACAGTACATTTCAGTCTACAAACTATAAGAAGAAGTTATGTGGTAATTTCCAAATGTAAGGAGGATAAACTGCACATTGGCCAAATCACATGGGGTAAGTGAATTTTGCCTTTTTAACTTTTTACGAAAAGATATATAAAAAAATAGAGAGAGTAGTATGACAATTTGTAAGGATTTTTTTTTGCTTTTTAATTTTTTTTTTTTTATAGAGTCCCCAGACTTAAGGTCTCAACGTTATTTAGAACAAAGAACAAACGTGTAGATTCTATATTAAAGATTTGCAATGCATGAAAGAACAAACCTGGTTCTTATGCAATTTTCTGTCATAATTATAGTGATTGAGTTAGGCCATACAATTTATCATGAGTAATGAGTTAATTAATTTGGTTAGCTATTGATGATAATTTATGTAAACTTTCAACTGAAAGATGGTCAAAAACAAATAGATATTTTTTTTTTCTATCAGGTGTTTTTTTTTTTTAAGCTATTTATTTATTATTTTGATGATGATAGAATTTTTTTTGAAAAAATACTTGAAACACTTTCACCCATAAAATCATCCTTAATAATATGTTTAATAATATGTTTGATAAGTGTCAAATTTTGATTTGTCAAATATGTAATCATATAGGATCTAATCTTAGTGTCACATCATTAGGAATTATTTAGAGGTGATAAATTAGTGAATGCAATATTAGCTTGTTTTGTTCTAGTTTTCAGAAAATAGTTTTTAAAAAATTTTACTTTTTTATTTTTCATATTTTAATGTTTTCAATGATTTTTTTTAATTTTTAGACACACCTAACATAAATACACTTAAAAAGTATAATATTTGTGAAAAAAATCTTTAAAAAATACACTAAATACCAAAAATTCAATACATTTTTCGTACTTTCGTGTATTTATTAATTTTTTAAAATATTTTTTTCACAAGTATGTTACTATTTAGATATATCTAAGTAAGGTACATCTAAAAAAGTAAAAAAATTGCTTAAAATTTTTAAAATATTCAAAAAAAAAATGAAAAAGAAAAAACTTAGTTTTTAAAAAACTAAATTCAAAAAATTAAAATTAAACACACTGATTGTTTTTTTATTTATTTTTATTTTTTATTGATGATGGACTTTTTGCTAATATACATTGCTCAATTTTCTTATATAGTTAATTAACTAATTTGATATAATTTATTGATATTTGTAAATAATATAATATCAATTGATTAAAAAAATGCAAAGATTGATTAAAAAATACAAAGAAAAAGTTGCAAATTGACTTACCATCTTTAAAACAGTGTACATGCATGCACCTGTCAAATCCAAAGATATAATAGAATCACTTTTTTGCCAATTAGGTTAATGCATCTAAAGATTGTAGTTTTAATTATGAGATTAAAAATGTTAGAAATTTTAAAAGTTTTATTAAAAATTTTATTAAATGTCTTATATGAAATTTATATTGTGTAAGTCTCACATTTATGTGAAATATTTAATAAAATTTTTAGTAAAAATTTTAATATTTCTAACATTGTTCGAAAATAGATCTTCTCTCAAGAATCTTGAATGGTTATAGGCTTAATTAATTCATAAAGTTTAGATACAAACAAACAGTGTAGTCTTACCCAAGACAGTGCCACAAAGGTTAGGTTTGATTTTACAAACTTTTTGTTTAGTAATTTTTTGAATAAATTACATAAATACTTTTAAATTATTGATCCGTTGATTTGAACAAAAACAATTTTTTAATGAAAAATATTTTTTAGAGCGAATTACACTAACAGTCCCTATAGTTTGAGACTCATGTCACTTTGATTCCTAACTTCTCAATTGTGACACATTTGATCCTGAATTTTGAATCTTGTTTCAAATAAGGACAATTAAAGATATCATTGCTCAATTTCAAGGGTAAAATCGTCAATTTGATATAATATAAACTAATTTGACAAAAATAAATATCAAAAAAATATTTTTGAATTTTTAAAAATAAATTCTACCCATCAAAAATAAAATTATGTAAAATTGATAAATTTTTCAGACATTTATTTATTTATTTATTTTATCAAATTAATTTTTATTATGTGTTTGGATAATTATCATGTAATAGGTGATTGTTAGGCTTTTAATGTGTAATTGATATTTTTAATATATGAAATGTTTTTAATTTTAGATTTTTTGATTTAATGAATTGGTTTAATAATGATATCAAAATTGTCGCCATATTTGACTTTTGAAAAAATAAAAACTAATTTAATGAAAATAAAAACAATCACCAATTACATAATCATCATCCAAACACATAATAAAAATTAATTTAGTAAAAAGAAAAATAAATGTCGAAAAAATTTATCAATTTTACATAATTTTATCTTTAGTGGGTAGACATAATTTTTAAAAATTCAAAAATATTTTTTTGAGATTTATTTTTGTCAAATTAGTTTATATTTTTTTAAATTGATGACTTTACACTTAAAATTAAGTAATGGTATCTTTAATTATCCTTATTTGGAACAAGATTTAAAATTTATGATCAAATGTGTCACAATTGAAATATCATCGACCAAAGTGATACAAGACCCAAATTATACGAACCGTTAGTGTAATTCACCCTATTTTTTATGAATTTTTTTTATAAAAAAAAAAACTATTTTTAGAGAAAAATATTTTTTTATGTGTGGTGGTAGTGGTGGTGGTGGAAGTGAAATGCAAGTGGAGGTACATGTGGTGGCATGGTGGTGAGGTGTTAGCAGTGGTGATGGCGACGATGATGGTGATGATGGCCATGGTGATGGTAATGTGGTGATAGAGGTAAGAGTAGTGATGGTGGTGTGGTGACAGTAGTAAAATTTTAATTTGAAAAACATTTTCCACCTTTTAAAATGGAATTATTTTCTATCCAACTAAGTTTGTTTTCCATTGACCATGAAATTTTTTTTTCGTTGACTTTCGTTTTTTATTGTACTACATATCAAAAAATGTGAAAAATATTTTTTAAAAAATATTTTCCGCCCAAACAAATAAAACGCATGACGCATTTGTATTTTACTTCTCCAAACTTTAAAATTCAATAATTGACCATCTCAAAGTATTATATTGTTAAAGTAAATCCGTTTTGTTAGGAATTTTTTAGGAATTTACACAATTAGATCATATATGCAAAACACATGACACATGTATTGAATTTTTAAGACAATAATGTCTTATTTGATGATTCTATTTGTACTTTGCCACTAAGATAAGAGAGACAAAGTACAAATGTGATAACTAGATAAGGATATTATAGTCCTAAAAAAAAAACAATAATAAATATTATTGTGCTAAAAAATCAAGGGAAAATATCAAAAAAAATAAAAAGTTAAAAAAATAATTACAAACTCATGAAAGTACAAATAATTTAAGCACTAGATTGTGCGCTAGATTGTATTATACTTTTATGAATTTGCAATTACTTTTTCCACTTTTCAATTTTTTTTAATATTTCTTCAAAAATCAATCAGTGTCATGTATTTTGCAAATGACGTGATTCCATTTAAATCCTAAAACTAAATTCTAATAGGATGTGTTAAGTGTAACAAAATTATAATTCAAGGTGATAAAGTGAAAATCAGTCATAGTTTGAAGGGGTTTTAATTTACCCTCGTTTTTTTTTTCTTTTTTTTTACCAATAAAGTTATTCTTAAAAAAATTAATGTGTTTGACAAATATTATAAAAATAACTTTTTATTATTGGAAAAGTTTAGGTGGGATTTATTTATTTATTTGTTGTCTATAGTAATCTTTTCTTCAAATTTTGCAACACTATTTTACATTTTAGAACCTTTTTAAAATAGGAACTGAACAGAAAAATAATAATCATTATTATTATTATTATTATTATTATTATTATAAGAAAAAAATTATAAAAGTCACCAAAAAATAAAAATAAAAAATCAAACAATATTTTTTTAACATTTACCATACATAATGAGCTGTATTATATACATATATATATATACTAGAAGTTGGCCCGTGCAACGCACATGTTATTTTTTTTTTTTTTTGAAAAAATATTTAATTACATGTGTGTTATAAAATAATAATTTTAATTTTAATTTAAAATTAATATTAAGTATGATTTTAATTATTTATTTTGATAATATTGACATTATTATTATATAAAATTGTTATTTGAATACTTATATATATTAAAAGTGTAATTATCATATAATAATTTTCTATGATATATATATTAAATTATAAAATATTAAAATAAATAATCATTTTGATATTAAAAATAATAGTTAAATTAGAAGAAGAATTAGTAACATAAAATTAAAAGTAATTCTAAATATTTAATTTTCTTTTATATTCATTTGGAAAATAAAAATACGAGAAATTGAGATTATATAAAATTTATTAAAAAAATAAAATATAAATATGTTATAATTGGATTATCACATAGTGATTTTATATGATATATATACATATATAAAATTATAAGATTGTAAAATAAATACTCTTAATTAAATTAAAATATCAACTAGATAAAAAAATTCAACAACGACTAATAAAAAAAAAAAAATCATATAACAACATCTAAACCAAAATAGAAAAAATAATAAAAACATACAAATGATAGATAGATCTCAGTGTGTAAAGTGATTAATCATCTGTAATATGATGTACAAAATAAAAAGAACTTACTGTTCAATAATTGAAAAATAACTCAAGCAATAAATCTAAACTTTAGAGGTTCCTTGCGAGTATCGTTGTTGTGCACGCTTTTCCTCATATGAGTTGTAATTATATAAAATAATGTAGGAAATGAAAATAATTTCATATATAGAATCATTATAAAATTTAAACGACAAAACTATACCATAGTATAATATAGAATTGGTATTTGGTATAGTATAATGCATGAAAAAGTAAGAAGAAAAAAAAATACAATTTAGTATTAAAAAATTCTAATATGCTTGAAAGAATTAAGAAGAAAGATGTGAAACGTAAAATTGGTATTAAGTTTGTGGATGATCTCAATTTATCATGAAAAATATATGGAAAAGAACTATTTTTCAAATAGAATCGATATAAAATAGGTAAAATTAGTACAATTTAAATTAGGTTTGTTTTTGTGTAAAATTCTATATGTAATTAAGAAAATACATACTGACATGACTTTTCTTAGAAAAAAAATAAACCCTTATAATGTGCCACCTAAGTATGGAAAAAAATACTACTTTAAATAATATATATAAGGTTCATTTTTATATAAGTGAAACAACTCACGTTTTATTTCTTTTCCTAATGTGGGATATTGAGATAATGTTTTTCAAATATCATAATAATTAAATTATAATTATATATATGAAAAATAAATATTTTTCAAATAGAGTCCATATAAAATTGGTTATCATAATTGAAATTGAGTTTATGTAAAACTTTATATATAAATAAAAAAAGGCATGCTAATGTGGACTTTTTAGAAAAAAAAAAAAGTAAGCCTTTAGATTTTGCCACCTAAGCAAGACAAGAACTGTAACGACCCAAAAATGCGTATAAGGAATTATCTTTATTTATTTATGAGTTAATGTGCTTTAATTTAATTATATCTGTTCAAATTGAAGAATTATCTATTGAGTTACAGCTTTAAAACTGGAATTGATGACCTTTATGGGTTCAGAAATCGAAATTGAGTACATAGACATGTTAACAGGAATTTTTAGAGCTATTTGGAAAAATTAATTGGAAATTTATTTCATCAGATTCATTGAGGTATGTTTGGGTGGTTAACTTTGCACTGCAAATTGAAGGCCTTAGAGACTTCAGAAACCAGAACAGAGTACATATTTATGATCAGCATAATTTTTAAAATCATCTGGGAAGTTTAATTGAAATTTGATTTTTGTATGATTCGTAAGGGTGCATTTGGCTCTTCTAATTTGTGATAAGCTTATATAATTAAATGTATAGATGTATATGAGATATATGTGTTGAACTCATCTCTTGGAGCCCAAAAATATCTAAAGGAGAGGGGAAGACATGTGAGAGAGAAAGAGAGAGAGGAGAGAGTTCTAGAGAGAACTCAAAGAGAAGAAGGGAGAAAGAGTATGAATGAATAAAGAAATTAAAGATTTGGCTTGAATTCATCATGATTATGCAAGAACAAGTGATGGTAAAGGCTTAAGGTAAGATTCTCTCTCTCAATACTTGAAGATCATAAGCTAAGAGTGAGTTTCTTGGGTTATCTATGGTTGTATGTATGGGTTTTATTTCTGTCACGACCCAAACCCGCCCCTATGGGTTTAGCATCAGAATCGCCAAGAATCCGAGATTACCAAGGCTGCTAACAAGAAGACAAAGATAACAGAAAGTAGCAAAGGCGGAAGCCAATACAAGAAATAAACAATGTCCAATGAGTCGTGATACAGGTGCCAAAAGATTTTTCAGACATTTATACAGAACAGTATGCAAAACATTTACAAACATTCAGTACAGGGATTAAGTCCCTATTAACCAGTACAGTGCGGTCTATACAGTCTATACAGTAAACAAAACATTATAGAAGTGGGAACACTAAACACCCCTAGCCTTAGCTTGGCAGGCTCGAAACTTCGCAGTGAGACACATAGGTTGGCTTGACAAAACTGGAAATATCCCGACGCTTCTAGCATTGGTCCGGTGCCTGTACACCTACATATATATATGAGTAGTGAGTTAAAGCCTAGTGAATAACATAATGCGTAAAGGGGTTTAGAATGAATGTCCTTACAGTAATGAAAACAGTTCATTAAATCAGTCTTTCAGTCAATCAGTCATATGTGGTACATCCATTGGCATAACAATACAGTAAGCAGTAGGTCTTAAAGACCGAACAGTAATGATGGCCATCAATCAGTAAACAGTAGTGGTTCCACGAGGGAACCGACAGAGATCTCTGTAATAGTAACAGTAAACAGTAGGTGCTAAGGATGCCACAGTACAATTCAGAATATAGGACATACATTCATTCAGTAAACAATATCAGTTCAAGAAATGATTGATTCAAGATTCTGAAGATAATCATTTCGAACATATCTTTACATAATTGTTACTCACAGAGTTCTGGGCTACAGTAAGCTAGAGCGCGTTCCCAGTCACCAACCCTACACAGTTAACAGATTGAACACACACTAAGCTATACAGTTGGGAAAGATAATAATTTAATCCCTAATTTCCCTCGGTGTGTTCTACATCTATATCCTCTTTAAGATGCCTTAAATATGCCCTAGGAATACCTAGGATGGAAAGAGGATGCAAAGATGCACTTTTGAACACTTTACAAAATTTGTTGAAAACAGGGGTCTCGCTCGAGCGTGGCTTTCTTCACTCGAGCGGATATGTAGACAAAAAGGCTCCGCTCGAGCGTGAATTCAGTCGCTTGAGCGAACTATGTGCTACAGTAAAAATGCTGGATGCTCAAAATTCACGCTCGATGGACGTTCGACCCTTGCTCGAGCGTGAGACACAAGTCCTCGCTCGAGCGTAAGTTTCCTCGCTCGAGCACACTGTGAACTCATGCAAAATACTAGATGCACACATTTCACGCTCGAGCGTAACTTTTCTCGCTCAAGCGGAAGGCACGATCACTGAGTGTACGCTCGAGCATGGACTTCCTCGCTCGAGCGTTGGTCCAAAATCTGGGAATTCCATATTTGAACCTCAAGCTCAAAATCAAGTTCCAATGCATTAAAATCGCTCCTCTTGGGCCAAAAACTTAGAAAACACTTCTAAACACATAGGGTAACATGATTTGAAGCTCAATTTATAAAATCAAAACCCAAGGGTGGTTAATTCAAACTCAATTTTCAACCCAATTTTCATGAACATGCTATGACATGACATGCATGAATTCGAATCATTTCAAAGTTTCAATTTGATGCTCTAGTGAGCCAATTGTTCCAAAACAAGTTGAAAACATGGTTCTTAACATTGACATGGACATGCATGTGAAAATCTTTGAAGAACAACCTCAATAATGTGAGATGTGTACATGCATGCAACAATTTAGCTCTAATTCAACACTTTGAATCAATTCATGCCTTAACTCTTTAAACTACCAAGATCCATGCTAGAAGGAACTTAAACACAACAATGAGAAGGTAAATTCTTTACCTAAGTCTTGAATTTAAGGTGTAAGAGCTCAATTAAGCAAGAACTCTTCTAATCTTCTAAATTTCCAAGCAATATCACAAGATGAACTCAATCCTCTCAATGCCTCTCTCTTTAGCCGGCTATACACTCAAGAACAATGGCTGAACAAATGTTTGTAGTGTATGACTAAGGCTTAAGCAAAGTGTGATGTAGTGGCCCACTCCATGGCAAAGTTGTAATTAAGTCAAACGATGTACTTAGCTTATTTTAATCTAGTTTAATCATACCAAATCAAGTTTCAGATAAATATACCATAAAACCTCATAAATTATGGTGATCACTAAACACTAGTCGGTTTCGAATTCGGTCGCCGATAAGGCCTTCAATTAACAGTTTAAATGTAAAAATACAAACAGATAATCAAATAGTCAAACAGATAGAATGCAAAATAACATATATATACTCAGTCAATTCAATCTGGGCTTCAAATACCGATTCAAGAGTTCAATCACCAATTACTTTCCATAATCGGTCTTAATTTAGCAAGAATCGGTATTAATCGGATCAAGAACGAGGTTATTACGCCTCCTCCTTATAAAGAGTTTAGTCCTCTAAACTCGAGTTACCTTCATTCTGGAAGAAAACAGGGTTCAGCGGGAACAAATCAGGATATCTCTTAGCCATGTCATCTTCCATTTCCCAAGTGGCATACACGCCACCATGGTTTTGCCAGTCAACTTTCGCTAGCGGGATCTCTTTATTTCTCAACTTCTTGATTCGTCTGTTTACAATTTGTATAGGCCGTTCTTCATAAGTGCAGTCGTCACTTAGCACTACACGGGTCGGCTCAATCACATGGAAAGGATCCCGAAGATAATCTCTCAACATCGAAATGTGGAAGACGTTGTGCATATGCTCCATTTCAAGAGGAAGCGCAACTTGATACGCCACCGGATTAATTTTCTCAATAATTTCATACAGTCCGACATACCTCGGCGCTAACTTGCCTTTGACTCTAAAACGAGTCTGGCCTTTCATCGGTGTCACTTTCACAAAAACGTGATCACCCACTTCGTATTCTCTATCTCGTCTCCTAACATCTCAGATAACTTTTCCGTCGGCTTATGCGCGGTTTTTTCGCCTCGTTGAATCGGCCACTTTTTTCACCGTTTCATACACAATCTCGGGCCCAAGTAAAGGCCCATCTCCAACTTCTGCCCAGCAAATTGGAGATATACACTTTCTGCCGTACAATGCCTCGAAAGGCGCCATACCAATGCTTGTATGATAACTGTTGTTGTAGGCGAATTCAGCCAATGGCAAATGGCTTTCCCAGTTTCCCTGAAAATCAAGGACACACATTCTCAATAAATCTTCCAGAGTTTGGATGGTCCTTTCTGACTGGCCATCTGTCTGAGGATGATAGGCACTACTTAATCTCAATTCAGTACCTAATGCAGTCTGTAGGCTTTGCCAAAACCTCGATGTGAACTTCGAATCCTTGTCAGAAACAATAGACACAGGCACTCCATGCAGTCTCACAATTTCATCAATATAAATCACAGCCAATTTGTCCGCATTATAAATTGTCTTGACAGGTAAGAAGTGAGCAGATTTAGTCAGTCTATCAACAATAACCCAAATTAAGTCCATACCTTTATTGGAGAGAGGCAATCCAACGATAAAATCCATTGTGATATGCTCCCACTTCCACTCCGGTATGGGTAAGGGTTGCAGTAAGCCTGCGGGTCGCTGATGTTCAGCTTTGACTTGTTGGCAATGAAGGCATTTTGATACAAAATCAACGATTTCTTTCTTCATCCCTGGCCACCAGAAATTCAATTTCAGATCTTGGTACATTTTCGTATTCCCTGGATGGATAGAAAATTTCGAATAGTAGCCCTCCTGTAGAACTCTTCTTTTCAATTCAGAATCATTCGGTACACAGTCTTTCTTGGAATTTTAGTACATTATTTTCAAATTTGAAACCCGGTCTCGGTTTAGATTCCTTTTCTTCGATGATCTTCTTCAAGGAGTCATCCTGTTGCTGTTTCTCTTTAATTTCTTCAATCAAGGCCGGTTGAGCGGAGATAGCAGCTATTGTTTCGCCTTGTTCTCGCAAAACAATTTCAATCTCAGATTTTTCAAGATCACAAAGCAACTCTTTCTGCCCGGTAAGCAAACAAGCTAAATTTGCAATCGACTTCCGGCTCAGTGCATCGGCAACGATATTGGCTTTTCCCAGGTGATACAGAATCTGTAGGTCATAATCTTTGATCAATTCTAGCCATCTCCGCTGTCTTATGTTCAGTTCTTTCTGGGTGAAGAAGTACTTCAAACTCTTGTGGTCGATATATACTTCACATGTTGCCCCATACAAATAGTGACACCAGATTTTCAGTGCAAACACTACTGCCGCAAGTTCCAGATCATGGGTTGGGTAGTTCCCTTCATATGGTCTCAGTTGTCGGGAAGCATAAGCAATAACTCTCCCATTCTGCATTAAAACACATCCCAAACCCTTATGAGAAGCATCACTAAATACAGTATAACCATCCATACCTGAAGGTAAGGTAAGAACCGGTGCAGTCACCAATCGTGTTTTCAATTCTTGGAATGCCGATTCCCTTTGGTCAGTCCAGTCAAATGATATCCCCTTCTGTGTCAGTTGAGTCAATGGTAAGGCAATTTTGGAGAAATCCTTGACAAATCTTCTGTAATATCCAGCCAATCCCAAAAAGTTTCGGACTTCTGTCACATTTGTTGGTCTAGGCCAGTTCACTACAGCTTCAATTTTCTGCGGATCAACAGAAATTCCATCTTTGCTAACAACATACCTCAAAAACATAACATGATCAAGCCAAAACTCACATTTAGACAGTTTAGCATAAAGTTTCTGTTCTCTTAGGTTCTGTAGGGTAAGTCTCAGATGATGTTCATGTTCGTCTATACTTTTGGAGTAAATCAGTATGTCATCAATGAATACCACAATAAAGTCATCAAGGTACGGTTTAAAGATCCTATTCATGAGGTCCATAAATGCTGCGGGTGCATTGGTAACTCCAAAAGGCATAACTAAAAATTCGTAATGTCCATACCTCATTCTAAAAGCAGTTTTATCAATGTCTTCAGGTTTAACTTTCAATTGATGGTACCCCGATCTGAGATCAATCTTGGAAAACACTTGAGCACCCTGTAACTGATCAAATAAGTCATCAATACGCGGTAATGGATATTTATTTTTCACAGTTACCTTGTTCAGTTCACGGTAATCAATGCACAGTCTCAGTGAGCTGTCTTTGTTCTTTACAAACAAAACGGGTGCGCCCCATGGTGAAGTACTAGGCCTGATAAACTTCTTGTCCAACAACTCTTGCAGTTGCACTTTCAATTCTTTCAATTTAGTTGGAGCCATTCGATAAGGAGCCTTTGATATTGGCTGCGTTCCCGGAATCACATCAACGGTAAATTCAATCTCCCTGCCAATCAAATCTCCTAGCAGATCATCTGGAAATACATCTGGGAATTCTCTGACTATAGGAATACAGTTCACATCAGTTTTAACATTATCATCAGTAGATACAGTCAGTACAGAACACAGATATCCTTTACACCCTTTTCTAATCAATTTGACGGCTTTCACAGAAGAAATCCAATATAGAGGAGGTACTACTCCAACCCCATTAAATACAAATTCGAGTAACCTAGGTGGATGAAAGACAACTTGCTTTGTCACACAGTCAATAGTAGCGTGATATTTTTATAACTAGTCCATCCCCAATATTACATCAAAATGATCAATGTTCAATGGCAGTAAATCAATAAACAGATGCATATTCCCAACAATAATTTCACAAGTAGGATACATATATGCACATGTCATGGATCCCCCAACAGGTGATGATACAGCTAACAGATAATTCATGGGCTCTAAGGGTCTATTCAATTTCCGTGAAAAAGCATGCGACACATAAGAATGTGTAGACCCCGAATCAATCAATACATATGCATTTTGAGCACAAATAGAGAGGATACCTGACACAACAGTTTCAGTATTTTTCACGTCTCCCAGTACTAGGGCGAACACTCGGCCCTGCCTCATAGGTTCTTTCCCGGTAGCTTTGGGGTTAGGCTTTGGTGCTACAGTTGATGCTGCTGCGCTTGGTGCAGCTTTCCCACTGGCCTGCGGAGCAGAGGGGCAGTCTTTAACCATGTGGCCCACTTTGCCACACCTGTAACAGGCTCCGGATATTTTGTAACAAACCCCTTTGTGCTTTCTGCCACATTCAGAACAAGATGGAATGAAACCACTCCCTTGGCTGGGGCTAGTTGTTGTCCCCGTATTCTGTTTCTTATTCAATTGGTTATGCTTACCTTTCTTGAATTTAAAATTCTGTCTTTTACCATGCCATTCAGACGTCGGTGTTTCAGATTGTTTCACAGCTTCGATGTTTGACTCAGCCATCAAAGCTTGGTCAAGAACATTCACATAGCTCAGTAGCTTTAAAACACTTATTCGGTCGAGTATAGCAACATTAAGGCCGCCTTCAAACCTCCTGGCCTTCTTATAATCGGTGTCCACCATGTGTGGTGCATATCTAGCAAGTTCAGTAAATTTTGTCTCGTATTCTACCACTGATATAATGCCTTGTTTCAGTTGCTCAAATTCAGTCATCTTTCTGTCCCTGACACACTGAGGAAAGTACTTTTCGAAGAAGGCTACTTTGAATTGAGCCCAAGTCATAATAGTGTTGTCATCACGGGTAAGCATCCACCACCTTCTTGCTTCCTCTTGCAGAGTAAAGGTAGCCAACAACACTTTATATGCCTCAAAATATGGAAAAACCTCAAACAATTTTTCGGTCTCCAGAACCCAAGCTTCAGCCTTTAACGGTTCAAGGCCTCCGTAAAAGGATGGCGGTTTCAGTTTGCTGAATTTCTGGGTGAGAGCAATTATGTCCCCATTATTAACATTCACATTTGGTTCCGGCTGTACCGGAGGAGGAGGTGGGGGCTGTTGATTCTATTGTTGCTCAAGTTTGGCAGTTATCAGTTCCATCATTCTTTCCATTCTTACCTCAGTAGATGAGGATTCAGGTTCATTTGCGTTATCCATTTCGCTATAAGCGATGTATAGGACAACACTTTATTTGACCAATTTCAAATAAGCATATCGTTTACATCTGAACTCCATTTTAAGTGATTTTTGAGCCTAAATTCAAGCCCCGGAAGTCTAGTTTCTAATGGTGGTGGTCTTACTCCCAAATTCTAAGTACACAAATAGTTATGCCCAAATTAGTGACGATTGTTCACTTTCTGTCTACCGATTTTATATCATTTCTTCTTCTAAACCATTTTCCTTTCGATTCCTCATATTTTCCTAGACGTGGATTATGACCTATTAAGGAGTAATGAGTTTAGAACCACCATGGCTAATTGATTAAAGAGCAAGAAAGAGAATTAGTTTTAGTCTCATTTTATGCTATGTGCATTGTGTTTGTAGGTCAACGAGGACATCGTCCCATTGTTACCAGAGGCCCAGTACTGTGAGTAATATTATAATAAAGATATGTTCTTCATTATCTATTTTGACTGATGTGTGACATGATTCTCTAAATATTGTATTTTGTTAATGGGTGGCATGATTCTCCAAATGTCGTATTTTGTTAAAATACACAAGTTCTAAGAAAAGTAAAACGAGTCATGAGTAAGAACTGTGAATTGTTTATAATATAATATGGTGGGCCCAAGGCCGTTTTGTTTATCTGTTCCGCTTATGCGATGGCATGGTATGAATTGTTCGGTCTTTAAGACCTAATCATTTTGGTATGGAGCAAAGTGTTGTACGAAACTAAGTGCTACAGTGTGAGTCACCTCTAGAGTCCGTACAAGACACCTCTTAAGTCCATACATACATGAATTGGGCCCAAGGGGAGGTGGAGACATGTCAATGTTCCATCTACTCCATGATCTAATACAATGATACGATATGATACATTTAGACCAGAGGTCGTTTTGATATGTGATTGGGCCCGAGGCCGTTTTGTTATATGTGGACCTGAGGTCGTTCCGAAACTATAATATAAACATGAATGGCTTTACAACGTTATATGACTCGTGTTTACGAAATGTTATTTTATATGCATGAATGGATGTTGTAACAACCCCGATTTTTAATTATTCTGTAGAATTTATACTAATATTATTTAATCTCAGTTCGAAAAATATATAATTTATTATATATTATTATGCGTAATTTTGTAAAATAATATAATTAGTAAAAGTTTATGTGTCAAAATATGAATAATAATAATAATAATAATGAGTGTGGTAGTAAAATAAATAATTAATTTTATGTTGGTATACGATAGAGTGTAATTTAATTAAGAATTAATTTATTTATATAATTATATTAAAATATTAGGTCAAAGGGTAATTATCTTAAATATCTATTAAGGATAAGGATGAATCTATATAATTATGAATTAAATCTTAGGGAAAGCGACGTGTAGCCACGTGTTGGCCCGTGGATGGCCTCACCTCCCTATAAATAGGGAGGCGTTTCACCTAAGTGAAGAAATGAAAGAAGAAAGAAAGAAAGAGAGGAAATGAAGGAAAAAATAATGGAAGTCGAAAGGGTATTTGATAGTGGAAAGAAAGAGTAAGGTATTAAAGTTAAGGTGAGTTATATTATACCTTGAGTTATCATAAAGTGTTTTACGTATGTTTTGACTTACCATAGTTTATTTTATACAAGTTATGTTTTATAAATTATTATAAACTATATTAATATTTCAGTTACGTAGTTTAATTTCTGAACCTTATTTGCTAAAGTGAAACCCATGGATATGTTTGTTTACTTTTAAAGAATATTTGGCTATGACTTTATGTACAATTATGTTTTGTAAGTACCACCACAAGAGTCCCATGCCTTGTGAGACTTAAATAATCATTGGCCTCTGTTTGACTACTTTGTGGTCCTCTATTTGTCATGGATCAATTGACCTCTGTTCTGTGCGGAGCAAAGTGCTGTACGGAGCCAAGTACTACACTGTTGTGGGAGCCACCTCTAGAATCCGTACGAGCCACCTCTTAAATCCATACCTCTGTTCTGTACGGAGTTAAGTGCTACACTATTGTGGGAGCCACCTCTAGAATCCGTACGAGCCACCTCTTGAATCCGTACCTCTGTTCTGACTATCACTTCTATGACCTTTGTTCTGTTTTGTTCAGTACCATGGTTATGGCTATATATTTACATAATTTATGTATTTCAGTTTCTGCCACTTAAATGATTTGTTTACCAAATTACTGTGATTGTGGTTATTTATTTACATAATCTTAATTTTGCTACTTAAAGGATTATTTGTTCTGACTAAGTTATCTTAAATGTTTTGGCCTAACTAACTATCCATGGTTATTTCGTATCCCTTATACTCTTGGTATAATATTTCGCACTCTACCATGTGCTTATAGTTGTTTATCAATTTTCAGGAAACAATGCAATTTAGAAATAGCTTTTGGAAAGTCTTAGATGCGGGGCTGCGGAATAGGCACACACAGCACTTTTATGATATTTTTATATGTAAATATCGGCTTTTTTTGTCAATGTATTTTGTTATAAAAATAAAAGCTCCGATGATTATTTTTGTACCCTTATTTAAATATTACTTTAACTCGCGTTTATTAATTTGTTTAAGAATTGGCCGGAGGTAACCTCGCCATCGGGTCATCACGATGCTTAACCCTTGGGTATGGAGAGGGTCGTGACAAGCAAGATTTCGAGCAATGGTTTATAAAAAAAAAAAAAAAAAATCATTGGAGCATAGGACACATGCATATTTAAGAAGTAGGATAGCAGGTAATTAGTACCTAAATATTACATCTTATTAGTCGATTTAATTATATTATAATTTTATATGATTATATATATATAATAAATTTTTTTTTTAGTGTGCCTAATTTGTGAAGGATATCAAATATAATTTATATTTGTTATAGTAAGAAGGAAAAGAAATAAAGGATGTCGGGCTCAAGCACTCACCAAAATTATAATATAATTAAATACATATAATTTTCAGTTCAGTATTCAAAAAAAAAAATTTTATTTTGATGTTTTTTAAAAGTGGATGCAAATTATAAAGATACTAATTTTGAAACTATTTCCCATCAATGAAAAGTTCATCTCAAAATTTTCAATTCTTGAATATAATTCTGTCATTGTGTTATCATTTTATTTATTTTTATCGTAAACAAAACGAGTGAAAATTTTTTTAAGTCGCTCCTTATTTCTTATTTTGGCCCAAAATAATTTTTGACAACTAGACAGTGAGTTATTTTTGGTAAAAATTTTTTTGAGGTACTATTTTCTATCAGAATAATCATCTAATATATATTTATAAGAGTGCGCAGCGGATAGCTTACATTTGACAAATTTCGAGGACGAAATTTTAAAAGGAGGGAAATAACCCAGATTTTTAATTATTCTGTAGAATTTATATTAATATTATTTAATCGCAGTTCGGAAAATATATAATTTATTATATATTATTATGCGTAATTTTGTAAAACAATATAATTAGTAGAAGTTTAGGGGTCAAAATAATAATAATAATAATAATAATAATAATAATAATAATAATGAGTGTGGTAGTAAAATAAATAATTAATTTTATATTAGTATACGATAGAGTGTAATTTAATTAAGAATTAATTTATTTATATAATTATATTAAAATATTGGGTCAAAGGATAATTATCTTAAATATCTATTAAGAATAAGGATGAATCTATATAATTATGAATTAAATCTTAGGGAAAGCGATGCCTAGTCACGTGTTGGCCCGTGGATGGCCTCACCTCCGTATAAATAGGGAGGCGTTTCACCTAGGTGAAGAAAAGAAAGAAGAAAGAAAAGAAGGAAGAAAGAAAGAAAGAAGTGAAAGAAAGAAAGAGAGGAAATGATGGAAAAAATAGTGGAAGTCGAAAGGGTATTTAATAGTGGAAAGAAAAAGTAAGATATTAAAATTAAGGTGAATTATATTATACCTTGAGTTATCATAAAGTGTTTTACGTATATTTTGACTTACCATAGTTTATTTTATACAAGTTATGTTTTATAAATTATTATAAACTATATTAATATTTCAGTTACGTAGTTTAATTTCTGAACCCTATTTGCTAAAGTGAAACCCATGGATATGTTTGTTTTACTTTTAAAGAATATTTGGCTGTGACCTTATATACAATTATGTTTTGTAAGTACCACCACGGGAGTCCCATACTTTGGGAGACTTAAATAATCATTGGCCTCTGTTTGACTACTTTGTGGTCCTCTGTTTGTCATGGATCCATTGACCTCCGTTTTGTGCGGAGCAAAGTGTCAGACGAGCCAAGTGCTATCTTGTTAGGGGAGCCACCTCTAGAATCAGTGACGAGCCACCTCTTGAACTGCACTGCTCTAAGTGAGCTAAGTGCTATGCGGAGCTAAGTATTACACTATTGTGGGAGCCACCTCTAGAATTCGTACGAGCCACTTCTTGAATCCGTACCTCTGTTCTGACTGTCACTTCTGTGACCTTTTTTCTGTTCTGTTCAGTACCGTGGTTATAACTATATATTTACATAATTTATGTATTTTAGTTTCTGCCACTTAAATGATTTGTTTATCAAATTACCGTGGTTGTGGTTATTTATTTACATAATCTCAGTTTTGCTACTTAAAGGATTATTTGTTCCGACTAAGTTATCTTAAATGTTTTGGCCTAACTATCCATAGTTATTTCGTGTCCCTTATACTCTTGGTATAATATTTCGTACTCTGCCATGTGCTTATAGTTGTTTACCAATTTTCAAGAAACAATGCAATTCAGAAATAGTTTTTGGAAAGTCTTAGATGCGGGGTTGCGGAATAGACACACACAGCACTTTTATGATATTTTTATATGTAAATATCGGCCTTTTTAGTCAATTTATTTTGTAATAAAAATAGAAGTTTCGATGATTATTTTGGTACCCTTATTTAAATATTACTTCCGTTCGCGTTTATTAATTTGTTTAAGAATTGGCCGGAGATAACCTCAGTTACTGGCCATCACGATACTTAATCCTTGGATACGGGGAGCGGGTCGTGACAGATGTCCTGTTTTAAAATGTGTTTGTCCCTTTTTGTATAAGTGGGCGTACCACGTACCACGTAAAATATTTTGTAATTGTTCAATTATGTATTCCATTAGAAAAGGCATGGATTATGATACAATAAATGTTCGTTTTGATAAATGTTTGTTTTGAAAAGATTTATGATACGTCTCTAAATTGTGAAATATATTTTCCTAATGTTAAGGATATCATTTATTAACCTTTTTATTTTAATATTACTTACTGGGTGTTAGCTCACCCATTTTATTTTATATATATGCAGGTGAGTCATCAGGGACCAACACTAGAGTTGTATCGAGATTCATCTCTTTGTCAAGTCGCCCGGGTTACGCCTTTATGGCGAGGCTTTAACTTTGTATTGGAGAATTGCATACCTTATTGAGTCTTATGTAAGTGTGTGTGAGATCTATATAAGTTCTGTGATTATTTATGTAAATGGCAATATATTTAAATGCTTAAATTAATCTAAATCTTCATGTATGCACAAGCTCAATGGGCGTTGTCTTTATGTTGTTATTTGCTTCCGCTTAAGGTCTCGTATTCGAATAAATATTCATGAAATTTTGTTTTGAGGCCTATGTACAGATCGGTCATGGAGCAAACTTTTAGGAACGAGTTTGGATCGTGACAAAAAACTACTTTTAATAATATACATATGATATACTAGTGTAAAATACCCATGCTTCACCTTTAGATTTTGCTACCTAAGCAAGAAAACAGCACTAGTTTTAATAATATATATGATATACTAGTGTAAAATACCCGTACCTTTATTAATGTGACAAATTTAAATTTTAAAAACACAAGGCCTTTATTAAATCAAAATTTAAAAATTAAGTTGCTTTAAAAATTTATTCCCAGAATGGTCCAAAATATTTACAAAAGACGTTAGACAACCAAAAAAAAAAAAATCATTTAGAAAGCGTATTTTATAAATATGCACACATAATTAGAAAATATATTTACAAAATCTGTTTTCAACAATTTTTTTTTAAAAAAAATTAATAAAAAACTTGAAATCATAATTTTTTCAAAATAAAAAGCTGAAAACATAGTAATTTTTTTAAAAAAAGTAATTAATAAAAAATTGAAAACATAATTTTTTTTTGAAAAATAAAAAACTATCATAATTTTTATAAAACGTATTTGCAAGCTATGATTTCATCATAATTTTTTTTAAAAATAATTAATAGAAAGTCTGTTGAAACTGAAAATATATTTTACATTTTTTAAATAATTAATAGAAAAAAATAGAAAACATCATAATTTTTTTTAAAAAAATTATAGAAAACGTATTTTGTATATTTAATAGCGTTGTATTTTTGTAAATATACTTTCATCATAAGTTTTTTTTTTTTAAAAAAAAAATTAATAGAAAGTTGTTTAAATAGTAAACATATTTCGTAAATACAATTTTATTTATTTAAAATAATTAATGAAAGTTTATTTTGCAAATGCATTATTTTTTTAATTTACGACATACGCTTTCAATATAATTTTGTTCCAAAAAATAAAAAGCGTGTTTTCTTTCAACATAATTTTTTTTATTTATTTATGTTAAAAACATGCTTTTAGCAAATATATATATATATATATATATTTGCGTTCCATCTTATTACCATTATACACATTTCTTTTTATCCCTGGCTCTCACTCGCCATCGTCTTCTCTCTTTCAACATTTTTTTTTTTTTTTTTTTTTTTTTTTTTTTTTTTTTTGCATATACTGAAAACATGCTTTCAACTTAAATTTTTTTAATGCTTTGCATTTTTTTAAAAATAGAAAACGTTTTTTTTAAAAAAATTATTTTATATTGAAAACATGTTTACAAAACATTTTCACGGTCATAAAATGCTGAAAGTGTTAAAAAATAATTTAAAAATACACTTCCAATATGAAATGGACAAAACCTTCTTATGTTGAAAGCATGTTTTGTCAACATGATTGCTATTTTAAATATTAAAAAAAAATTATGGTAAAAGCAACAGCAATAAAAATGATGAAAGTGTTTTATAAACACGTTCTCAATATAGAAAAACTTGTTCTATTTTTTTAAAAATACAAAGCATTAAAAAAAATTAAGTTGAAAGCATTTTTTAATATAAAAAAATTATGTTGAAAGAGAGAAGAAAGATTTGAATAGATAAAAAAAAAAAAAAAAAAGAAATAAATAGAACTAATAGGGTTTGGTTTGGCTCTATATTTCAATAGATAGCATTTGATTTGACTTGATATTTCAACCAATAGAAAAAATAAAAATAAAATTGAACAGATAGAATTTAGGCAAAAAGTTGAACAAATACTAAAATTTGAACATATAGTTGAACAGATAAGGGGAAAAAATTAAATAAAATTAAACAAATTAAAAAAAATTTGAACAGATAGTCAAAAAAATTTGAACAAATAGATATAATTTGAATAGATAGTCAAAAAAGTCAATAAATAAAAAAGTCAACAGATAAATTAAGGAATAAAATTGAAAATAAAATGTCTTCCAAAATTATAAAAATAACTTCTCACTAAACTATTTCACAAAGGATAGACCTCTCACTAACAAAAAATATCAATTAGACTTTAATCTCTTATACTCTCCTTAGATTAGATTTTTTAACAATTTTTTCTTTTGTAAATACATTTGCATGAAAAGGTATTTACAAAGTACGTTTTGTCCCATACTGGAAATTAATTTTTAAAACAACCTTATTTTTTAATTTTGAATTAAAAAAATCCAAATAGGTTAAAGGCTCAACGACTATGCCTCGAATTCAATTTTTTTTTTTTTTATCGTTTATCTTTTTAATTTACAAAATATTTCAATTTTGAGATAAATTCAATCATACATTTCATAATTTTATTTCACTAAAACAAAACCATGATAGTTGTTTGGGGTGAGCTATCTCAATCATAAGCCATCTCTTTTTCATAATATTTTTATATGCAGTGATTTTTTTTTTCAAAGTTATGGATTTTACTTTTTCGGTCAGTCTTGTATAGACGTCTAAAAAGTATTTTTTGTTTTGAAAAATTTCAAAAAAACAAAATTGGAAAAACAGAAATAAGTTACAAAAATCTATTTTTGACTTATTTTTTACTTTTCTAAATTTGTTTTTGAAATTCTTTAAATTTTTCGATTTGTTTGGTCGAACTAAATTTAAAAACCTAATTTGTTTTAATTTTTTTTAAAAATTTACTAAAAGCAAAAATTTTAAAAAAATAAAAATCCACAAAATATATAAAAGATAATACTAGAAATATTAAATTTTTTATTAAATAAATAACCATAATATAACTATAAATACATCTATATAAAATATTTAATTATTTATTTAATAACAAATTTGAGAACTACAACATTTTTTTACAGATAAATCCCAAACACCTATACGAACCTTGACGGATTGCTTTGTAATTCGTGTGGAGTAATATAGGCTGTAGTTTGCGAATTCGGATCCTCGGCCGCCATACCAGTGACCATACCCCAAAGCAGCGTCGTTTTGGGGGATTTTTTGTTTTGTTTTGTTTTTTTTTTTTTCTTTTCTTCTTCTTCGTTCGTTCGTTCTCTCTCTTCTCTTCGGCCGAACGGAGGAGGGAGGAGGAGCTCGCCGTCGCCTCGCCGTCGAACCTCATTACCTCGCCGCCCGTCGTCGCACCTCGTCGCTTGAGCTTCGCTGTCCGACCAGCCTCCGCCTCCTCCTCCCCCGGTGGTTATGGCCCCTCCAGGCCCTTCCTTCCTCCTCCTCCTCCTTCCTCTCCTTCCTCCTCTTCTCCTCCTCCCTCTGATTCGAAGAGAGAGATACAGACAGGAGAAGAAGAAAGAAAAACCCCCAAAACGACGCTGCTTTGGGGGTCAGGTTGATGCCGAGAATCCGGACTCGTAGTTTGCATGTGCCCTCAATCTACAGTAGATATTCTCTTCATCTCTCTCTGCCACTTGCTTTTGTCTCTATTTTGGTTATCACATTATAACCTCAAAACAACATCAAATCTAACCTAATCAACATATATTAATCCCACATGTCGTTTTCTTCCCTGTTGCTATTATTATTATTACTCTTGTTCTAAAATAATAGTTCATTTTAAGAAATTTAAATTTTTTTAATACAATTATAATATTTTTAAAATATTAATTTTTTGAAATTATTTTTTAATAGTATATTTTTAAAAAAAATATCAATTGTCATAATTATACTTTTTGTGTTGTTAATAAATTTAATAGAAGGGAAAAATAAGAAATATATATTATTTTAGTCGTTGATTTTTAAAAAGAGACTAATATTTTAGGATAATGAAAAATAAAATAAGGAATTAATATTTTGGAACGGAAGGAATATTATTACTATCATCATCCAAGCCATCATTATTAATTTTGTGTTCTCATTAGTAATTATGGATAAATGAAGGAATAAAAAAAGAGCTACAATATATTTTTGAGTATTGCTACAGGGCCCGAAAAATTTTCGAGCCAAACGGCTCGAATTTCAGGCGGTTGGAGGAAGAAGAAGGAAATGAGGAAGAAGAAGAAGGAGAGGAGAAGCAGAACTGGAGAGGGCCCTAAAAATGGGGTTGGAGGCGGAGGCGGAGGCGGAGGCGGCGGCGTGCGGAGGCAGACGAGCGACGAGCTGCAGAGCGGAAGCAGGCGGAGGCAGAGGCGGAGGCAGAGGCGGCGATGCGACGGCCCGGCAGGCTCGACGATCGGCCAGCCTCCGAGCCTGACGACACACTTCTCTCTCTCTTTCGCCTGTGTTCTCTCTCTCTCTCGCCTGGGTTCTTCTTCAACGAAGAAGAAGAAAGAAAAGGAGAAAAGGAAGAAAAAAAAATAAAAAATCAAAACCCCAAAACGACGTCGTTTTGGGGTTTTGAGCCAATTCGAGCCTCAAGTTTCGGGCCCTCAAATATTTTCCTATATTTTTAGCCCATATATTATTGATTGTTGCATTATTTGTTTATTTTTCAAACTGAATTCTATAATAATTCTTGGGAGTTCCACAATAAACTAGTTAGGTACTATTTTAAGGCATGAATTCATCTTGTTCCAATATATTTTTAATTATTAAATTATATTTTAAGATTTATTTATTTTAAAATTTTCATATTTCGAGATTCTAATATTATTTAATAATTGATAGAGCATTAATAAGATGAAAAGACTTCACATTAGAGGGATTTAAGAATTGTTAATTATTTCATAATCTCAAATTTTAATGTGATATTATTTATGTGATATTTTCAACTAATGACATAATGAAAAATGAATTTCAACTTCCTACACTTGCATGGGGAATGTAAGGGTACAATGAAAATTAATTATGATACTTTTGAAGAGTTCATTTTATTTTATTTTATTTTATTGATATGGACATAACTGCCCTTTGTTTTTGTAAGACAAAAATTCTTTTAACTACTATGTACGTGTAATTAAAAAAATAAAAATAAAAAGTATTCTATATATATTTTAATGGTTCTAATATGGTGAGAACCCGACCAACATTATAATTTTTTTTTTGACAAAACTAAATATAAATATATATTGGAATTTTTAAATATTATTTTATGTTCCAAAAAAAATCATATGAAAATAAGTGTTTGATTTTAAAAATTTTATTTTTCACCAAACTAAGTTTTAATTTTATTAGAAAAGAACATATGAAAAAAATTCAGTCAAAAATAAAGGAGGAGAATGGTGCAAAGCAAAAAGGATATTTTGATCTGATTATAAATATAAAAAATTCTTAATTAAGTTAGCTTTTAATGTTGTGTTAATTTCTATACAAATAAAAGTAAATATACTCATTTAATACTTTCTTAAGACCCATATTAACAAAAATCTTTAAAATAATTTATAATTTTTTATGTCTCGAAAACACCAGTGTAGAATCTTTGGACATGTTTTAATTATAATGAATTGTCTTTCTATCAGGATGATTTTTTGACTAAATTTGTTTGTCAGCAGCATTTTAAATGCCATTCATGTATTGTTCTTAAAGTATGAAAGGTGAGATGCATTGCATCAGTACAATAATAATATATTAATAATCATCGATGTATTATATTTAATGCATTAAAGGTAAGATATATTGTACCAGTATAGTGATAAATGTCAAATAATAATCACATTTGATATGAAAATATTACGTTTAAATTAACAACACTGCTACACATCTCCAGTGACGTGGCGCGCCCTTATTGACCAGTTTTCTATTTTTTTTTTTTTTTCTTCCAATCCCGCAGTGTCACGTGGCATTGGAAGTCGTTAGGAGTGGGGTTTACTAGGGGTCCGATGCATTTTTGTTAAATTAATCAAATATAAGCATGATAATATTGCACTTTCCTATATTGATACAAGGGAATGGGGTGGTTTAAATAATGGATAATACATCAAACATTTATTAAAATTGAATGCAAGATTATCATTCCTATGTCAGACCACGTTTGGATTAACCAATATTTGCCATTAGCTATTAATAAGTGGTGTTATATACATCAGTTAATGTACACACTAATATATCAATTAGTGTTATGTTATTATTACTAACCCCACCTATTAAATAAATTACAAATATCTAAAACCTCTAAAATTATGGTACATCATCTGTTAGTATACTAGTTAGTACATTAATTGGTACATATAGCATTATTCAAACTCTATAAAGAGATCTTGTTTACGTGTATGTTTTAATAGGTAGATTTATGGTTCAATAAGTTGTATAATAATTGATAATATTTTTTTTTATCAAATATTATTAAAAAATGTCACTACTTGTTAATTGTCAGTAATAATTTAAAATTGTCACTAATTATAAGTTTTAGTGACAGTTTAAAAATAAGTAAAAAAGTCATTAATTTTCAACTTTCAGTGATAGTTTAAAAATTGTCACAGAAAAAAGTCATTAATTGTAAATTTTAGTGGTAATTTATAAAAATCATGAGAAAAAAAAGTTATTAATTATTAATTTTTAGCGACATGTAAAAAATTGTTACAAAAATTATTTTTAACAATAATTTTACTAAGACTTATTTTCGATAAGATTTGATGAGAATTAAATCTAACTATTAGGATATATTAGTAGTTTACCCAAATAATCAGTGTGGAGAGGTGTGTCGGATTGAAAAATATTATATAAATTAATAAATTTTATTAAAAATTTTTACTAATTGATGTGGAATCTAATAATAAAATTTTAAAATCTAAAACATTAGGGACGGGGAGTGGTTGTTGTGCTATTTGCACAACAATTACTACTGTTTGGGTGATGGGGCCCACTTCAGGTCTTCCCTTGATAATTAAAATCATTTAATATTTAGAGATTTTTGAGCAAAATAATTTTGCAAAAAAGCAAATTGATCAGACATCAATAGTACTACAATTTAATCAATTTTATATTAGTAAAAATAAACAATAAATGTAATTATGAGTATAAAATTGAATATGACATGACTAGGCCCATAAGGGCTACAGCCCACGATGAACAACCCCAAGTCCATCACTTAAAACCCATAACATAACCCGGCTGGTGAAGCCCAGACAGTTGGAGGCCAACTGAACATGAAGGGCTAATGGCATTCGGACACGTGGCAGTGTATCGAGCCACGCCACAGACAAAGATCTGCAAAGTTATTGCTACAACACATCACCATTAATGCAACCCATCACAGCATTTATTACGACAACACCTCCCCGTCGGAACAACGCCCCCTTACCCTATACAGGGTAAGCTACAACACAGGCTTTCGGCGGGAGGGGCACGTCGGAAGGGACAGTGAAATGATTACCAAAGGATATAAGCAAGCATCGAAGACAATAAGAAGGTTAAGCTTTTCTATCTATAATCTCTCTACATACTTCATCTCCTTTCCTACTTGCTAACTTGATCGTCGGAGGGTTCGCCGGGGGACTACCCCGTTCCCTACTGAACTTGCTTGCAGGTCACCTAGAGGGCTCCGCCATCCGGAAGTGGACCCGAGGAACTTGGATCAGTCCTGCCCATCCACCGGGAAAGAACTGTATCAACAGTTGGCGCCGTCTGTGGGAAACTGGTTTGTCCGTGCGCCAGTTGTGTTCATTGTCGTCAGAGACCTTATTCCAGTAACCTTTTCACCTCACCCGTCAAGTGTATGGTCACAACTAGATCCATGGCTTCCCACCATAATGTTGCCGGTCATCAAGTCGACCCTCCCAATCCAAACAACCCACCACAATACTTCATCGAACTTACTAACAGCATCAACCGCATGGCCGAGCAAAACCAGGTCTTAATAAACGCTCTGCTCCAGAGAAACCTCTCCATTCCTCCACCGCCACCTCCAGATATCCTGCCCAACCCAAAACGAACTCCCGGCCATACTGCCCCACAACCCAATCCACCTAACTTGGGCGGTTTGCAACCTCCTCACTCACATATAAATCCACCACCTCCACCTCCACACCCATCGGTCGTAGCACCAGCCCCCGAGGGAGAGGCCAGCAGCATCCAACACCTGTCTCCCTCTAGTGGTGACAACATCCCCCTCTAGGACGCTGAACTCCGAGCTATGAAGCTTCAGCTCCAAGGGGTTATGCAGAATATCCAGCATAAGCCTTCCACTACGGCAAACTCACCATTTGTCGCCTCCATCCGAGACAAACCCCTGCCCGCCAAGTTCAAAATGCCCACTATCGACTCCTTCGACGGAACGACCGACCCCGTCGACCACCTGGAGACTTACCGCACCCTCATGATCCTCCACGCCTTCCCGAACGAAATCATGTGCCGGGCCTTTCCCGTGACCTTCAAGAAGGGTCACTTTGCTGTGGTTTAGCCGGCTACCACCAAACTCGCTTCCACCTTCCAACATCGCAGTGACTATCTCCTGAGCCATTTCATCGGAGCCCAGCGTCAGCGACGTCCGGCCATCCAACTCCTTAATATTCGCTGCATCGAGGGGAATCATCACAGCCGTTACTCGCTTCAACACCGAAGCCCTGCAAGTTGCCGAAAATGACGACAAGGTCATCCTCACAGCTTTCATGGCCGGTCTGCGGTCATTTGATTTCATTTTCTCCCTCTCTAAGAACCTCTCGACCTCCATGGCAGTCTTACTCTCCAAAGCCCAAAAATACATGAATGCCGAGGATTCATTAGCCGCTCGGCAAGATCCAACAGCTAAAAACCCGACCCCTAGAGAAAAGAGAAAAGACCAAGAACCCTAAGAACGCCCGAAGATCATAGTCGACACACCGCTATGCCGACGACCCTCGTGCCGACCGGCCAAGACACCACTACCGGTCGGTTCGAGCGGTATACACCTCTCAATTCTCCCATGGAACATGTCCTCAACCAGATCCAACGGGACTACCCCCTCAAATGGCCTCCCCCTCCACGGAACCCTTCTAACCGGAAAGACCAATCCAAATATTGTCGTTTCCACCAGGACCATGGCCATAACACTGACGATTGCATCAGTCTCAAAGATCAGGTGGAGACCCTTATTCGCCAGGGGCGTCTAAGCCGATTCACAGACACCCGCCCTCAGCAGAGGCAAAGAACCGAATCCCACAGAGACAATCGTCGACGCAGCCCACCACGGCAGCTAGCTCAACCAAATCCAGGCCATGATCGACCTCCACAACAGCCTCGGCCCCAAGGCAACCCACCCCCGCCAGTTGGTGAAATTAGAGTTATTTCAGGAGGATTCGCCTGCGGGGGACCATCCTGTTCGCCAGAGGGCGTAACTTAGAAAATACTACAGGCTCGAGATAAGGCCACCACGATAGACCGACCCTCATTTCAAGCAGTGATGAGCCCCACCACCTTCACTTGACGCCGATCGACAGGCATCCGTTATCCTCATGATGACCCCCTTGTCATTTCGGCCATCCTCTCCAACTACAAGGTCAGACGAGTTCTCATCGACAACGGCAGCTCTTCAGACATCATCTTCCTCAACTGCTTCCGCCAGCTCAAGATTGGGGAAGAAAGCTTGTCTCCACTCCAAACCCCCCTGGTCGGCTTCACTGGCGACCGTGTGACCTCCATTGGTTCCATTGATCTTCCCATCACCATTGGCGAATACCCACGGCAGGCCACAAAGTTGCTCACCTTCCTTGTGGTCGATTGCCCATCTGCCTACAACATCATCCTTGGCCGCACCGCCCTAAACGCTTTCCAAGCCATCACATCCACCTATCATCTTGCCCTCAAGTTTCCCACCGACCTCGGGGTCGGAACAGTCAGAGGAGAGCAGACCGTGGCCAGGGAGTGTTATGTTGCTTCACTTAAAGAAGTTAAGCTGAAGGAGGCCATGATTATTGAAGGACTCGATGTCCGAGACGAAGATGAGCTGATCAGGGGAGAACCTGTTGAGGAGCTCATTGAGGTTCCCATCGACCCCACTAACCCAACGAAAACCGCCAAGATCGGCAAATAACTATCCCCAAGCCGAGCCGACCCATCGCCTCCCCGACCGAAAGCACAATGACGATTTGCTCGACCCACTCGACATGCTGCATCGACTCCTCCTCCATAACTCACCGCCTCAGCATCGAACCCCATTTCCGACCATACCGCCAAAAGCAACGTATTTTCCACCCAGAGCGTAACAATCTCATAGCTGCAGAGGTGGACAAACTCCTCGAGGCTCAATTCATCCAAAATGTCGATTATCCTAAGTGGCTGTCTAATGTGGTTCTAGTCCGCAAGAACAATGGCAAATGACGTCTCAAGGCTGACATTCGACCGAACCGAGCTTGCCCTAAAGATAGCTATCCACTCGCATTGATCTGGCCGGTCGATGCCACTACCGTCACCAAATGCTCAGCTTCATGGCTGCTTTCTCCGGATACAACCAAATCATGATGCACTCATCTGAACGGGAACACACATCTTTCATCATCGACCGGGGTACCTACTACTACCGTGTCATGCCGTTCAGACTGAAGAATGCGGGGGCCACCTACCAACGGTAAGTCAATGCAGTTTTCCAACATCAGATCGGTCGGAACATGGAGATGTATGTGGACGACATGCTAGTCAAAAGCAAACTCTCCACTGACCATCTGACCGACCTACGGGAGACCTTTGCCACCTTTCGCAAGTACCAGATGAAGCTCAACCCAGAGAAGTGCGCCTTCGGCGTAGGATCTGGAAAGTTCTTGGGTTTTATGGTCAGTCAACGCGGCATTGAGGCCAACCCGGAGAAGATCAAGGCCTTGATTGAGATGCAGTCACCCAAAACCGTTAAGGAAGTTCAACGACTCACTGGCAGAGTGGTGGCCCTCAACCGGTTCATTTCCCGCGCAACAGATAAGTGCCTACCATTCTTCAAAGTCCTTCGGCAGACTTTCGAATAGACGACTGAATCCGAAAAGGCTTTCCAGCAGCTGAAACAATGCATGGCCAACCCCCCATTCTTTCGCAGGCAATCGCAGGCGAGCCCCTCTTCCTCTATTTAGCAGTGTCGAACACCGCCGTCAGTGCAGCTCTCATTACGGAAGACGGCTCAGTCCAACGCCCGGTCTATTACATCAGTCGAGCTCTCAGGAGAGCAGAGCAGAATTACCTGTAGACACCCCATTTTTGACCGGCCTTAAGACTCAGACGTCACCGATTGAGTGCTCGGTGATGTTGCATACTGTGCTCGTTCGGAAGCCTCAGAGTCGCAGCCGTGCGCTCTGCCTCCGGACTTCCGAACTCTCTTCTGTGCCTTGTCTCGGTTTGCGAACCAGACTCGGTTTTCTCCGTTTTCTTTCCTGAGGGGAGGGAGTGGTCCCGTAGACTATCTCCCAAAGGGTCATGAAGCTACATTTCGTGGCTGTAGGCCATTTTGCCCATTTCGGAGCCCGGTTCCCGGTTTTCGGGACCGTCAGGCCGAGTGCCTCGGTTCGGGACCGCCCAACCATCTCCGATTTCTCTGGTTTTTGGCAAGTGCCTCTGTTTTAGCATAACGAGGGACACTGGGGTCTCCGAGACCCAGCACTGAACACACCACGATGCTCGGCAGCCCATTTTCGGGACCGAACTTCGCAGTTTAGGCCCCGAGCATTCATTTCAAGATCGTTGTTCGCTCATTTTTGGCGGTACCTCTTTTTTAGCATAACGAGGACACTGGGGCCTTCGATACCACTTCGTGGCCGAACGCCACTTTCGTGCCTGCGTTTCATTTTCGGGACCCCGCGGCTTTTGGTCCCCGAGCTTTTGCATTAGTTTTTGTTCAATTTTGGCAGTACCTGCTTTTAGCACTGTGAAGATCACTGGAGGGTGGGAGGCCGAATTGTCTCAAAGAAGTGTATGGAGGATTAGAGAGTTGCTTTTTAGATATTTTTGTTGCTTTTTAGATATTTTGTTGCTTTTTAGATATTTTGGTGCTTTTTGGATATTTTTGGTGCATTTTTGCTCTATAAAGGGGAGGTTTTGCTTCATCATTTTAAAGGTTGGATAATTGTTAGACATTTTTGAGAGATAGATACACCATTTTCTCTCCATTTTCCATAGCTCCAAAGTCTTTTTCTTCAAGTTTGGTGCCATTTCTTCATCACCATCAAGCATCCCCATAACCACTCCATTTCCAGCAGCAAGGAGAGGTTCTTAGAGGCTTAGAAGCAACATTTCTCAAGCCAAGAAGTAGAAAAGAGAAGGTCTACAAGGGTAAGTCTCCATTTCCCTCTTTTATAGCATTTTCTTGCTCCATTTCTTAAGCCCATTTTCTTATTGTTTTGAGCTCCGACCTTCACTGAGATTAGGTCTTTTTTGAGCTTATATTCATGTTTTATTAAGGGCTCAACCCCATTTGGTGTCTCCATGATACACTTGTTTCAATATCACTCTTTATGCCATTATTTTGCATGCTTTGTTTGGCTTTTGAGTGATCTGATTTCGAGCATACCATAAACTGTTAGTAGGCCTATTTTGAGCCCCTCTTCAACATTTAAGAAGGGCTCCATCATGTTTGGTGGCTCTAGCATGAACTTCCTTTGAAATTCTTCAATTTTACCGTAAAATTGCATGAGTTAATTAGCCTATTTGTGATCTGATTTGGAGTATGAAACCTACTGATATTGTGCTCATTTTGAGACCCTCTTCAACATTGAAGAAGGGCTCAACCATGTTTTCCTCCTCTATCATACACTTGCTTTGAATCCATGTTCTATGCCTATCTTGCATGCTTTGTTAGACTATTTTGGCTTCTGTTTTTGGCCTTCATCAGGCCTTGAAGGAGTCTTATTTTGGTCCATAAATCATGCTTTGTGAAGGGTCTTAAGCCATTTGGTAATTGGTTTTAGTACTTGCTTTGAAATTCTTCAAATTTACCGTAAAATTGCATGTTTGTTTAGGCCATTCTAGCTTCTGTTTCTGGCCTTCATCAGGCTTGTGAAGTGTCTTATTTTGGTCTATTATTCAAGTTTTATTAAGGGTCTTAAGTTTTTCGGTCATTTCTTATGATACCTCTCTTTATAAACCTCTTTTGACCCTTATTTTGCATGCTATGTATTGTATATCTACACACTGAATTTGGGGATCTCATCTTCTGTAAAAATGCATATTTTTAGTCCCTCTCTAATGTTGTAGAACTGATTTTTTGGGTTTGAGCATTGTAGATATCA
The DNA here is from genome assembly GCA_025200525.1 of Camellia lanceoleosa. Lineage (NCBI taxonomy): Eukaryota > Viridiplantae > Streptophyta > Magnoliopsida > Ericales > Theaceae > Camellia > Camellia lanceoleosa. Next base: position 43,583,607 of record CM045771.1, read on the forward strand.
CTTGCTTTGTAAATCCTCTCTTTTTCCGTTTTTTTGCAAGCTATTGTTGTCATATTTATGCTTACAATTTGGCCATGTTTTGTACTGGAAAGATGCTATTTTTGGGGCTGCCTTGCTACTGTTTTTTCTGTCATGTGTCAATTTTGCATGTATAGCATAGCTGTAGGCCATTTCGGGGGCTAAATATCACATTTCGGGAACATTCTGGGCATCGGGTGCATTTTTATCATCATTTTGAGGCTGTTTTCCCTTCATTTAGTTGCTGGAATTTAGTTTGCATGCTTGCATATCATTTCCAGGCCATTTTGTGCCTTTTTGTCATTGCCTCGGTTTTGCGTGCGTGGCACGCACTTCAAGGCGCTCTTTTCATTCATCGGCATCCCATGTGAGTGCGGCCGAGGCCCTCTCATGTTGGTATAAGCCCAATTTGCATTTCGCATGTCATTTCAAGATCGCTTATGCGTCTTGCGTGCACGATTTCGAGGCGCCTTTTTTTTTTTATCCGACGCAGCTTTATGTGAGTGCTACTGAGGCTCTCTCATGTTAATGTAAGCCCCATCTGCATTTTACATCTCATTTCCATGTCATTTCATGCCTTAGTGCATTTCCTCGCTTATGCGTCTGCAGCACGCATTTCGAGGCATCTCCTTTATCATTATGGCCTTTATATGAGTTCGGCCGAGGCTCTCTCATGTTGGCATAAGCCCATCACTGCATTCCATATGCTATTTTATGCATTCCTCGGTTTGCGTGTCCGCGGGCACGCATTTCGAGGCAGCTTTATTTTTACCCGACGGCCTCCTATGTGAGTGAGCTGAGGCTCTCCCATGTTGGTGTAAGTCCATCGCGACATTCCGTATGCCATTTCATTCCATTTCATCATCGCCTCGGTTTGCGTGCCTGTGGGCGCGCATTTCGAGGCACTTCGGTTTTATCCGATTTTCTCATTTCATCATCGCCTCGGTTTGCGTGCCTGTGGGCGCGCATTTCGAGGCACTTCGGTTGTATCCGATTTCATTTCATCATCGCCTCGGTTTGCGTGCCTGTGGGCGCGCATTTCGAGGCACTTCGGTTTTATCCGACTTGCATTTCACATCATCGCCTCGGTTTGCGTGCCCGCGTGCACGCTTTTCGAGGCATCTTATTTTCATCTCATCTTCATCCGTATTGTGCATACTAGGTTGTATCTTAGATCGCATTTATGCATTACCTCGGTTTGCGTGCCCGTATGCACGCATTTCGAGGTTACTCATTTTCATAGCATTATGTATGTTAGGATCACATGTTAGCTGCATTTCATGCATACCATGCATATTGCATCGTGTTCGGGGTAGGCGTTAACCCGGGCACGGGAAACGAGGTACGTTCCGTACTCCGAGTGACGGAGCGTGTCTCAATTCCCAAGTCACCGACACTCCGGATTACCCATGATGGAGTTAGGTTTTGTTGTAACATTCATCTGCATTCATCCTATATTGAGTTGTGCAATCCGATTCCTCGGCCATCATGCATCGGTATGCGTGATTGGTGGCACGAGGATCGAGGCATGCATATATTTGTGAAATACATTGCTATGCCCTTTTCCTGCTCTCTGTTACAGCAAAACCGAGGATCAACAACTTTCCGGAGTCCGGCGCGCATTCCGAGAAATATTGCAAACAGAGGCTAATTGGGGCATCCCAGTGGATTTCCGCCCGAAGCAGCCCGGCATGCATTATTCATCAAAAGCAAGGCGGTCCCTGGCTTGCCCGCCAGTTTTTCTCATTTAATTTGTCAATTAAATAGAATTTGTATATTATTTCAGACTGTATATTTCGGACTGTAATATTCTTTCATTCGGGTCTGTATTATTATTTCTTCGGACCCTCTGTGCGAGGGCAATGTTGTAATAAGGGTGTGTGAGTGTGATGTATGTCTTCCAACCCCCATTTCTTTCTCCCTTTTATTTACCTGCTTACGATGGTTAGATATAGGGCATAATTCAATTAGCATCAAGATGACAAAGATGTTTGCATCATTCATCATTTTGCATGCACTGACTCGGCACATCATACAAACTGCATCTGTATTTCAATTCCAAATTGAATATATGATAGCTGTTGCATCTCACATGCCATCTTTAGAATAGCCGAGCCTGCTATAATTGCATCTTTGCATGTGTTGCATTAGGCAATTCTGTATATCTAGGATCATGCATGATTTCTAACGAGCTTCTGTTTTGGCTTGGAGTACTCGGTGAGTATTATGCTTTAGCATCTTTGCATGCGTGTGAGTGTTGCCATGATAGCATGCTTGCCATGAGGCTAACTGCTTATGTGATATAACTGCCTTGAATGCCTGTGGGTGGAGGTTGAGTTATTTGAATTGGAACAATTCATCAAATGCTTATTTTAAGCCCACTAGATAGTGGCAACATCACTGTTTTTCTAAGCCCACCCGAGGGTGGCAAATCCGCATTTTAGCCTACCTGCGGGTAGCACCATCACACCATTTTCAAACAAACAAACATGAAATGTTTTGTTCCAATTCAGACGGCCCAGTCTATACTTGTTTGCTGCGAGCATCACATAGCAATCTAGGCTAATAACCGGAATAAGAACTCACAAAGTTTTCAAAATCAGATATCATGGTTAGTAGAGGCCGGTCTTTGACCGGGCGAGAGGGGGTGCTCACGATGTGACCTTCCCTAATCGTACCCAAGTTCCCGAACCAACTTTGGTGATGACGGACACGTGACCTTTCGGCACCGAGTCAGGGTTTCCTAAATTTCCCATTTTAAAATATTTAGGTGGCGACTCATTATCCGCAAAGCAGTCCATGTTTGGCACTTCTTTCAAAAAATCTGTTTTCCTTCAAAACGATTTGCCGGATTTGGACTATTTGGTTCAAGATTGAGAACCGCAACAAAATCGAGTCCGAACTGTAGCGAGGTCCCTCGCGGGCGTTGTTACATTACCCACTGCTAGAAAAGTTGTCCCTGGCCCTGGTCACCGCCTCCAGGCGACTTCGTCCTTACTTCCAAGCCCATTCCATAGTGGTCCTCACCGACCAACCCCTAAAGAAGATCATGCAGCAACCAGAGCTTTTTGGCCGACTTATGTAGTGGTTAGTGGAACTCAGCCAGTTTGACATATCCTACCACCCCCGCACAGCAATCAAAGGACAGGCCATCGCCAACTTCATCCTAGAATTCACCAACCCTACCCCAGCCACTACCTCTCTACCACCACCAACTCCTGCTGAACCAGAAGACCCCCATTATTGGACTCTCAACGTCGATGGGTCATCCCGGAGGAAAGGTAGTGGGGCTGGTCTCATTCTCACCTCCCCCGAAGGTAGTTGTATCAAGTGTGCTTTCCGTCTCTTGTTTGAGGCCAGCAATAATGAGGCCGAATATGAAGCGTTGATCGCAGGACTCCGCCTGGCCAAAGACATTGGTGTTAGCCACATCCGCGTGTTCAGTGACTCCCAGCTCATCGTCGGTCAAATCACGGGAGAATTCGATGCTAAGGATGACACAATGCGGGCTTATAGAAACATGGCGCTCCTCCTTGTCCGCCTCTTCAACACTTTCCAGATCAAACACATACCTCGGGTGGAAAACTCCAAAGCTGATGAGATGGCTCAGTTGGCCTTTGCAGATTAGTCCGACCTCAACCACGGCGTCCACCTCGAATACCTAACTCATCCGGCCGTCTCGCCTGATCAGCACGAAGTGCAGTTCCTCCAAAATGAACCCATCTCCTGGGCATCCGACATCACCCTATTTCTGACAATAGGAGAACTCCCAAATGACAAAGAACAGGCCGCCAAAGTTAGGGCTCGGTCGTCTAACTACGTCCTGGTCGATGGCATCTTGTACAAGCGTGGTTTTTCACGACCATATTTGCGATGCCTCAACTCAACCCAAGCAACATATGTAATACAAGAAATCCATGAGGGCATTTGTGGCAATCATTCGGGCGGCAGGTCTTTGGCCCACAAAATACTCCGTACTGGCTATTTCTGGCCGACTCTCAATCAAGATGCCACTGATTTTGTCCTCAAATGCGATAAGTGCCAGCGCTTTGCCAACATCCCCCACGCTCCTCCCACGGAACTGATTACTCTTTGCAGCCCGTACTCGTTTGCTAAATGGGGGATCGACCTGATTGGTCCACTTCCCACCGGTCGAGGCCAGACCAAGTTCGCTGTTGTTGCCATTGATTACTTTATCAAGTGGGTCGAGGCAGAACCCCTTGCCACCATCACCGAACGGAACACAACCAAATTCATCTGGCAATCAATCGTCTGCAGGTTCGGCATCCCTCAGGCCATCGTGTCAGACAATGGCAAATAATTCGACAACGCCAGATACAGAAAGTTCTGTGCAGACCTCCAGATCCAACCATGTTTCTCCTCTCCCGGTCATCCCCAGGCCAATGGCCAGGTTGTAGTCACCAATCGGTCTCTTTTAAAGATCATCAAGGCTAAGCTGGAGGCTGCTAAGGGACTCTGGGTTGAGGAACTACCAAATGTACTCTGGGCCTACCAAACCACAGCTCGGACTCCTACCGGGGAAACCCCATTCCGCCTAACATACGGCGCTGAGGCGGTTATCCCAGTAGAAGTCGGTCTGCCAACCCCCAGGGTTCTACATCCGGATCCAACACTGACTGAAGAGCTCCGTCGAGGGGACTTAGACCTGATTGAAGAACTCAGGGAGACCACTGCAGTCAGACTAGCCTCATACCAACAAAAAATGAGAACACATTACAACCGCAAGGTCCGACCAAGGGAATTTGCTGTGGGGGACTTAGTGTTGAGAGAAGCAACCCTTGCCACCAAGAATCCGACTGAGGGCAAATTGGCAGCCAAATGGGAGGGACCTTATATTGTGAAAGCCAGACCGCGTCCAGGCACTTACGACTTCAAGACATGGAGGGTCGCGACCTTCCCCACCCATGGAACGCTGAACACTTGAAATGCTACTTTCAATAAGCTATTACTTTTGTATCACTCAATTGTTGTACTTTCTTTTTGACGCAATATAAATTTTGATCATTGGACTACATTCTTCATGACAACAATTTTGTCTCCCAGCTACCCCTGTCGCGCCCAATAACATTTTCACTTGCAGCACTTACTCAAAGCCTCAGCCAGACTGAGCACCAAAAGCCTCGGCCAGACTGAGCACTTCAAAAGCCTCGGCTAGACCGAGCACTTCAAAAGCCTCGGCCAGACCGAGCACTTCCAACGCCTCAGCCGGTGAGCACTTCAAAGCCTCGGCCAGATCGAAAGCATTTCCAAAGCCTCGGCGGTCGAAGACTTCCAATGCCTCGGCAGACCGAAAGACTTCCAATGCCTCGGCCCAGATCGAGCACTTCAAAGCCTCGGCCAGACCGAGCACTTCTAAAGCCTCATTACCGAAAGCACTTCCAACGCCTCGGCCAGAAAGCACTTCCAACGCCTCGGCCAGATCGAAAGCACTTCTAAAGCCTCGGCCCAGATCGAAAGACTTCAAAGCCTCGGCCCAGATGAAAGCACTTCCAAAGCCTCAGCCAGACTGAGCACTTCCAACGCCTTAGCCAGACCGAGCACTCCAAAAGACTCAACTAGACTGAATGCCACCAATGCAGGTCCAGAATGCCTTACTTACAACTTCAATTCCACCATCAGCGACACTCCATAGTTATATCCTTAATAAGATCTACAATGCACATCAAGGAGTTCCTTACTTTCCTTCGACAGTCACAATTCCAGATCAAATTTTTTACACCACCCTTTACTTAGTCAAATTCCCAAGATGTTCTCATAGGTTCCATTTACTAATCAGATCATTTCCTTCACCATCTAGTGTGAATTTTTATACAAGTCTCATGACAGCCTACATTGCGCATTAAGGGATTCTTTACTTTACTTTGCATTGAAGATTTATCCGAGTCCAACTTTACTCTACATTACGGAGTCCTTTACTTCACTTTACATTGAATTCTTATACAAGTCCTATTTCAACATTACTTTGAACTTCACCGAATTTTCATACAACTCCAATTTTGCTCTGCATTAAGTTTCTATCTGATTCAACCCCACTCCCCCTTAAAAGTTTTTATACCAGCCCAGTCTCACTATGCATAAAGGAGCTTTTAACTTTACTCAATATTGGATCTTTATTATACCTCTGTATGACTTATACATAAGCAAACACAATCGAATCATAGAAACTCAAAGGAAATTTTATTTATTCAGAAATATGTACATCAGTCCATTACAATACTTCAAAATAATAATAATAATAATAATAATAATAATAATAATAATACAATGTGTGCACAAAAACAAAAACAACAAAGTGGGTCTCCTCCGTTTTCCCCAGTTATTCTTCTTCACTAGATACCAGGTCTTCCTCTTCAACGCCTTCATCCAGGGGGGTCTGAGCCACATCTTCTTCCCTAATCGTTACACTACTAATGTCAAGATCTGGGAACAGTTCCTCAGCCCTCCGTTTGAACATTTTCCACCTTGTCCCAAGATTTCGCCATTTCGTGTTTGTAGATCATTGCTGAAGCTCGCAATGACTTCAGACTTCCGCTTCCCCCAGTCAGTCTCTGATGGGCTAGCCCCCCCAGAGTCCTCCATTGCTAAGCTGGCAAGCAACCGCAGATCAATAGCTATCGAAAATTCGAGATCCTTGAATCTTCCCACCCACAAGGACAAGACAGATCAGTAGGCCGCCTCTCGAGGCCACCTTCGCCTTCGCCTCGTCCAGCTTCTTCATCAAGGTCGCCTTTTCAGCTGCAGCCTTAGCCCTCCCCTCTTCTAACTCCTTCGCCAGGCTCTCTTTTTCCGCTGCCGATTTGGCCCTCTCAGCCTCCAACTCCCTCTTCAAAGCCTCTCCCTCAGCAATCAACTTCGCCCTCTCTGCATCCACCTCCTTCTAATACTTCTCCTTCTCCTCCTTTGCCTTCGATCGCTTGCTCTCCAACTCTTTCTGCAGAGCATCCACCCTATCATCCGCATCATCTTTTTGCCTAACTAGCTCTTCATTGTTAAGCATAGCTTCTTCATGGCGCTCAACTGCGACGGCGCAAGCCTTTTGAGCCTCATCCACCTTCTTCCGCTCGCCAGCCAGTTGGAACTCGAGCAACACAACTTGGCGGCGTGTGCCCTCCAGCTCCCCCTTGGCCGCTTGCAGATCGGCATGAGCACTCGCCCAGCTTGTACTCTCCTTCTTCAATTTTGCAAGCTGGGCCTTCGCCTCATCCGCCTTCAATTTGGCAGCCCCCGCTTTCCTCAGAAGGGCTCCTGCCAAGGTAGTCATCTCCATCTGAGCGGAGCATAACCCCCTGAATAGGTCAGCCTCGTTGAACCTGGACGTCGAGCGCAGGGCTGACTCCTCTACAATCTTCACCAGGCGGTCTGTTCACCTTTCTGCTGGGCCTTCTTCTCCCTCCGGCCACCGCCTGAGCGTGATAAATGGTCAGACTCGGTGATCCCCTTCTTGGGGTGCAGGACCCCCCTGGGTTTGTTCCTCCCCCTTTTGTCCAGGGACATTCCCCCTCACCCCTGCGCCGATCGCCGCCACTTGCACACCTTCCCTGATTTCTGAGGCTAAGTCCACCACCTCTGGGACCACCACCCTTTCTTTGGCCTCCTCCATCTCCCCACCCTCCACCTGCTTGGCCAGACTAGCCTCTTCCACCCTCACCTCCTTTCTTCTTTTTTGGACTGGCTCATCCCCACTCCGCCTCAACCTCTTCTTCTTCTTCCCCACACCCAACGCCTCCATCTCCTTTAACGACCTCTCCTTCAAAGGGTCCTTTGGAAGCGGTCGTGGTAGAAACTCACCTAAGTCTTTCTCTCCGAGCAGTTTGGGACGAGGCCGAATCCTCTCCCTCACAATGGGTTTGGGCGGTCGGTCGGCCTGAGACTCCTTGAATTTCTGGGCCCTCACCATAATGGCTTGATCTTCTGCCTCTTGCGCTCTTCTCCTGGCCTCCAACTCTGATCGGTCGAGGTCCCCACCGATCGGTTGTGGACCCAACCCTGCCTCAAACAGCGCGGACGGCTGGACAAGCTCGTCCCACTTGACTTTTTCCCTCTCCCTCCATTCCTTTACCCTCTTTACCTTCTTCTTTGCCACCGCCCCCAACTTTGGCTCCATCGACCTGGTTGGCACCTTCCACATCGTGCGCACAGCAGCCCCTCCAGAGGTGGACACGTAGAACCACCGTGGCCTCCAACCTTTGATCAACGTTGGCAACCCCGCCACTAAACCCTTCCCTGCCGCTGCCTGTAGGGTGACCCAAGTCTCCTGCTGCCCTGAAGCCTTGTAGCAGCAAAAGAACTTGTCCACTGTCATGGCCTCCCCTCTATTTGCCTTCGGCCATGCACTCGCGCAAGATAACAGAATCTTCCACGTGTTGGGCATTAGTTGCCCTGGTGCTACCTCCAAACGGTTGAGCACGTCCACCACGATTTGCGACAGCGGCAACCGTAGTCCACCCTTTAGAGCTTCCTCATAGAGGGAAAACTCTCCTAGCCTGGCGTCAGACGGCCTCTCCGTTGATGTTGGCAGCGACAACCCCACCTCCATCGGAATCTGGTACTTTTCGCGGATAGTTTCCAACTCCACCGCCGTAATAATTGATCTGTCAGCCCTCGAATGCCAGTGATCTGGTTCCACCTAGCTGATTGGCTGTGCTGTTGCTATCATGGTGGAACCAGGGGCTCGCACCACCGATTCCTCCGCCCTTTCCACTCTATACTGCTGCGCCAACTCCTCAGCATCATCCTCCCCCAGTGGATCTACCCTGACAATCGCAACCTCTTCCTGGGCCATTTCTAAGCTGTGGCTGCGAATAGCTTCTGATGCAGGTGCTAGAAAATCGAAAAAATGTTTCAAAGGTGTATCGTGAGCAACGAAGGAATTGACATTGGGGATATTCTGAGTTTTTGTAAAGAAGTAGGTGAATCGTATGATACCAACAGCCCACGGTTTGCCCATATTCCAAGGATCCCAATTAATTTTTGCCAGTTTGAAACTTTTCAAATCATCCGCCAAAACTGTCTTTTCAACCCCATAATGACCTATCGTTTCATTTTTACTCCAACGCCTCACTTATACCCCACGATAGCGCCACGTGTATGGCCGCAATGCATTGCCCCAACAACTTCCCCTGTCATTTCCACTTTATATCCTCATTTCACACGCCGCCTCTTGAGCCCCGCGCCCCTCCGCTTGGCCTTCACGCAGTCAGCCCCCCTCACGGTCGGCCTTCCCCCTGGCGGTCGGCCCTCCCACTCGGCTCTCTTCGCGGTCGGCACTCATCGCGGTCGGCCCTCCCACTCGGTTCTCTTCGGGGTCGGCACCCCTCGCGGTCGGCCCTCTCACTCGGCCCTCCTCGCGGTCGGCCCTCCCACTCGGCACTCCTCGTGGTCGGCACTCCCACTCGGCACTATTGCGGTCGGTCTTCCCACTCGGCCTCCCTCGCGATCAGATCCTTTCCCGCTCGGTCCGCTAACTCGATCCCACCGACAGCCGGGCACATCTTCCTGATTAATATTCCCTTCGTTGGGCTGAAGCTGCACTCGGGAATGGGGGACTACTGACATGGCTAGGCCCATAAGGGCTACAGCCCACGATGAACAACCCCAAGCCCATCACTTAAGACCCATAACATAACCCGACTGGTGAAGCCCAGACAACTGGAGGCCAACTGAACATGAAGGGTTAATGGCATTCGGACACGTGGCAGGTGCAGAACAGGCCACGTCAGCAGACAAAGATCTGCAAAGTTATTGCTACAACACATCACCATTAATGCAACCCATCACAGCATTTATTACGACAACACCTCTCCGTCGAATCAGCCCCTTACCCTCAGACAGGTAAGCTACAAAGACAAAGCTTTTGAGAGGGGCACATCGGAAGGGACAGTGAAATGATTACCAAAGGATATAAGCAAGCATCGAAGACAATAAGAATGTTAAGCTTTTCTATCTATAATCTCTCTACATACTTCATCTCCTTTCCTACTTGCTAACTTGATCATCGGAGGGTTCGCCGGGGGACTACCCCGTTTCCCACTGAACTTGCTTGCAGGTCACCTGGGGGGCTCCGCCATCCGGAAGTGGACCCGAGGAACTTGGATCGGTCCTGCCCATCCACCGGGAACAAACTGTATCAACAGAATATAAAATTGATTTGATCATAGTTCTAGCGACGTTCGATTAACTTGATTCTTTTATAAGAATATTCTACTAAAAAAATTCTAAATATTAAATGGTTCGAATAATCGAGATGAGATTCAAAGTGAACCCCCATAATTAGAATTAGAACAGCGGTGACGGCTGTGCAAATGGCACAACAACTACTCCAATAATAAAATGGATGTCATATTAACAAATAAAAATATTTTTATAGTATTTATTAATTTATATGATATTGCTCGTATCAGACTTGAATGGCATTGAATCCTTAATTTTTAGGATGTCAAAGTCCCAATGCTTCGTTTTTGCAAACACCAAATGTTTAAAAAAAGATAAATATTAATAAGTGCCCCTTATATATTGTTTAATATTAGAAATGGTGTATAACTTATCTTTAAAATGTGTAAAACTATTAAAAAAATATATTAATTTCAATAAAAGTGTATTGAATTTAATAAAAAGTGTTTTATACTATTCAAATATTTCGTGTTTTACTTGTGTTCTAGGAACACTTATTATCAAAGCCCTTGAAAAAACTGAGTGACAAAAGACACTATATTTGTACTTGACTTATTGATTGAGTTCTAAACAATAAGTTAATGAATATAGAATCAATAACATAAAACAATTTTAATCCTATGGAATTGGCCTAGCAAACAAAACTTAGGGTATGGGGATTATGTTCCCTCTAAGTCTCAAGTTCAATATCCACTAGTAGTAATAAGCTTCTTGGAGCTCTGTTCATACAGGGTGCTCGCCCTGGTTTTAAATGGGTGCAAGTGGGCGATGATATTGGTCTTTGAAATTAGTTAAGGTACATATAAATTAATCCGAATATCCGATTTTGACTATGTGAAATTATTTAGATGAAACAATAACATGAAACAATTTTGAATAATATGTCTTGGTGATATTTATTAGATGATGAGACAATCATGAAAGAAATAATGTCACTCACGTAAATTACTCTCGCTATATATATTTTATGTAATTAATTTTTTATTTGTAGATATTAAATTAATAAAAAGAACCCATACCTCACTTGACTTTTAGCTTGTAGATTTAACATTCAAAACCACTCTCATTGGTCACATGCAAGTTTTCATGATGTAGCTTAGTCATCTGATTAATATGCACCTATAATTCAGCAAAGCCACAAAACATATTGTATAACTCCACAAGATCTATATTTCATGCCATGACTCATGTTTTTCAACAGCATGGGGTACAGAGAATCAGCCTGTAGTTAACATTTCACATTGAGAGAGGGTTCAATTTTTATGACTAAAATGTTTAAATTTGCTATACAATTGTCATATTAGTTGGAAAATGTTAGGACACTAATAATTATAAATAAAAATATAAAAACTGATTTATTCACACAATTTTTTTTTTCTTTGAATCCCTCCCGAATGTTTTTCTGATCAAAAAGAAAATTATTATGATGGGGAAGATCATTTTCTTACTGGTAAGAAACATATTCAATTGCGATTTAGAAGAAAAAATGTGTAAATATAGTATTGTTGTAAAAATATATCAACATACTCACAAATCTTATTTGAGCCCTATACTAAATAATAATAGGACTCACAATGAACGCTTGTTATATTTGTGTGTGTTAGTATTGGTAGTTGACTGTGATATAATTATAAATGTGTTAAAAAGCCTTTGATTATTTCTTTACTGCATGCATTGTTTAAATTGACAATTTAGAATTTGTATGAAGAAATTAAAATTTACAAAGTTTTACGTAAGGTTGACTAAAAATTATAAAAGGATTAATCGTAATATCAATTGAAAAGGGATCGAAAATCTTAACTAGTAAGTTTCATCTTAAAAAAAAATGAAAAATAGTCTTAAATAAAAATTTTACAACATAAAAATGTTTGAAAAAAGGCCTCATTTAATTTTGTGCCCGAAAAAATGTTAGCCACCTTGGGACTTTGAAGCCCAATGTGACCCAATCCAATTATTTGTTAAGGATTAATTGCATTTAACCCACTATTAAATCTTAACTACTCTTTTTTAACGTTAAAATCACATTTAAACTACTCAATTATTAAAAAAATTGTACAAAGACGCCCTTTTGGGGAAAGTGAAAGTGAAACAATTTTGATAGTTTTAATTGTCTGATTTAAAGTTGAGGGATAAGATGATATTTAATTATAGTTAAAAGAGTAAAGTATAAATTACCCTTAATTTATGGTTCATATGTAAAATTTATTTTTTACCTCATTCTTTTTGTGTGTTTTAATGATTTTTTGGTTTCTAACTTTTCCAAAACTTGACTTGGATTATAGTTGAGGTGACCACAAGGACCAACCTTGTTTGACAACTTAATATTTTTGTTTAAAAGTTAAAAAGTTATTAAAAAAAAATTAAAAAGTTAACTACTTATATCAAAAAGTCAAAAATTTTATTTTTTTTATATTTTTTGTACATTTTTTTATAAAAAATAAAAAATTATCCTAAACATACTATGCTAGTTTAGAGTTTCAGGTTCAAATTTGTAGGATAACATCAACTACCATTGTAGTCTAACAACTATACTTGCGTCTTAATCTTGTTTTTCCTAGTTTAGAATTTGCATGTAAGTGTGATTTATATTATAACGATGGATCCAGTTTTTTTTTTTTTTTTTTTTATAGATAAAATGAAAATATCAAATTGAGTCCTATCATCAAATATTTATTAATTTAGATTAAGAACAGTAACAAAACTTTTAAAACTTTGAAACAGTAACAATAGATTATTTTTTAGGAAAATTTATCCATAAATCGCATATGAGGGAATGTTAATCCATTTAATTCTAAGAGATTTTTTATGAACGAATTAGTCCTTTTTTTGTTTTTGAAGCGTGTATTTATTTGATTTGGTGCCATTTGAGTTTAAGTAAATGCCCTTTTGTGATTCATATTTCCGATTTTGTGATTCGTTTTTGGGATGAGAATAGAAATGTGGTGAGGAAGATTTTTTTTGGGTGGGGGGGGGGGATTGGTGATTGAAATGTTGATTGTTGAGTATAGAAATCTATATTTCTGTTAGTGTGGTTTTTTGGTATTACATTACAGTGTTATATTTTAAAAAAGTACACTAAGGAGTTTTTGTGTGTTACATTGATTGGAACAATCTTTTCAAAACTGGATCGGTGGAAAGGAAAGGGATGGGTTCAAGGTCAAAGCGTCAATCATAATTAATATTATATAATTAAAAAAATATAACAATAAATTATAAATAAATAAAAATATATATAAATAATCAAATAAAAATAAAAATTGTTGCATAGTATTTATTAATAATATTTAATAAAGTCATAATTGATAAAAAAAAAAAGTCACTTATTTTAAAGAAATTAAAATTTTTAAACATTCCCTCTAAACAAATTGATTGAATGTTAGATTTAATTTTGGAGGGAAATGAAATTTTTAACTCTCTCTCCAATTAATATGTTTCAAATAATTTGATTAAATCCCACATAGAATTTTGTAGGTTCTCTTTGAAAAATCTTTTCCTATAAATAGGAATAAACTTTCATAATCTTCTCAAACTTTTAATGAGACTCTTCCTTATGAGAGGAGACTCTTGAAATAAGAATTTTTTGTCAAAATTTTGAAATATATATATATATATATAAATATATAAGAAAGAAAGAAAGAAAATACAAAAAAAGAAGAAGAAAAAATAAAAAAAAACTAGCCGGTCCGACCCTCTTGACCCGTTCTGGGTCATCAGTTTTTTCGGTTCAACCACTGGGTCACCGGTTTTTCCCGATTTTGGTCTCACCTGGGGTTTAGGGGGTTGACCGGACTGGAACAAGACTCGGGTCCCGGTTCGACTGGCCGGTTCGGTCCGGGTTTGAAAACATTGGATTGGAGTGTTACATTTGGAAAAAATACATTAAGGAATTTTTTTAGAATGTTACATTGTTACATATGAGAAAAGTACACTAAGAAATTTTTTAGTATGTTGTATTAAAATGTTACATTAGAGTGTTATGTTTAAGAAAAATAATGATTTTTTTTGAAGTGTTATTTAGTAATTTCTACATTATAAGAAAATCTACATTTGTCCCTCAACACATAACACACGTGCGTTGATACTTGGTCATTTATGTAATTCATATTAAAATGAAACCTTTCGGTCCATAAGAAAAAATAGAGGACCAAACAGCTTATAAAATCATTATTTAGAATTTATTGGTGTTTCACCCTATTTTTTATTTTAATAATGTGTTGCAACTTTATAAAATGAAATAGATATTCCCATTTATGAAATGGATAAAATGAAAATCTTATTACGATATATATTGTAATAAAAGAACTTTCCAAAAACCCTAACAAATGTCATGCTCCAAATCGCCAGATAAGAAAGAAACAATTAACAAATGACAAGCTTAGGAAGAATTGATATGTTTCTTTATTTTATTTTATTTTATTTCAATTCATTTTATTTATTTATTTATTTTGGGTGTGTGTAATTGCGTGAGTTCACATGAGTGTGTATATATAAGAAAGGAGAGGATTCTATAAGTGACCACCACACAAAACAACTCATAAAATATGACCCACAAATCATGCGTCTAACAGCTCAATTAGATTTGGTGCATGGCAACTCACTATATACTAATTAATGTTTATATATCTATGTATAGTTATTAAAATATCATGATATTTTGACTTGTAATTTCTCTGAATCTACAACTTCAATATCGAGTACGATAAATATATATTCACAAAATTTAAGTATGTATTTAGCAATTGAATTTTTATATGGTGAAATTTACGTCTTAAATGAATTTTGATTACATACTAAAATGTTAAAGTATTTTTCTATGTATGTGTAGTGTAGCATTGTTTTATTAAGTATTTGGGTCAGGCAGAGAAGAAATTGGACGGTTTTAGTTTGTTGCGTGGACTTTTTCACGCGTCTCATCTCAATGATTTAAATTATTTATTTTTATATGGTTCGTAAAGAAAAATATTCATATAAAAAATTAAGTTGATTATAGCAGTTTCATCTGATTTCATTTGTCTAAATATAAATATTTAGACAAATGTGATCAAATCAAATATCAATATTTAATCAATCTAATTTTTAGTATGAATAATTTACGAGAGCTCTTCAAAGATAATTTAAATTGGTATAGATCCAATGCAGGCATATAATAAGCTGGACTAGATTGTTCAGTTTGTATTCCCAATTAAAAAAAGATAGTCCCTAAATATTTAACTCAGCGGGAGAGAAAAATATGTATAGGATTTGGTTTTAAAAAAGGATTACAAAGTTTCTCAGTTTAATATGATTTGGTTATGAGTCCGAGAATTCTCATTTCTTCCTAGAAGACAATCCCTATATATGAAACTGTTATAAGATTTCTAGAATCTATAATTTAAATGTTGGTCCAACATTAATTATATAATTCTTTATTTAGTTTGCCTCCCTAAATATAATATTGCTCAAAGATTATTTTAATCTTTTTTTTTTTTTTTAAAGTATTATAAGCTAATAACATCATGGACCATAGAATTAAAAGGCCTGACGGCTGTTGTTGTGTTACAAGGTATAACAGTTCTATTAGGAGGAGTTTTAGGGGATTTTGAGGTCTATTTTGATAATTTAAATTTTTTATATTATAAATTATTGAGTAATATAAAAAATCAAGTTAATTAGATATTCTCAATCCTACAATCAAGCCCTAAATATTTTATAAAAAATATTAAATTTATGTTAACCATTTATTTATTTATTTATTTTTTTTTAAAATGTGCTCTTCTTATGATAATAGAGATATCTAATTAATTTAATTTTTTATATAAATAAAATATAAATAATTTAAATTATCAAAAGGAATCTAAACAAATTTTTAAAAGCCTACACAGTTGTGCCATACGACAGTATAAACCCCAATTGCTTGAGCTAGGACCCACCTAGCTTATAATCTTACATGACCATGAAAAACTAACTAAATGATGAAATAAATATCTTAAAAAAACACTAAAAGATGAAATAAGATGATGTCCCTATGATTTACCTGACAAATACTTGAGATTTCTAGGTCAAGAAACTTTATATTTATTTATTTTTATTTTATATCAGAGGCTGTCGCTTGAGAATCTTGACCCAAGTACAAGAGTTATGCTCAATTGAACTGTTTCAATATATTTATATTTTTATAGACGTATTAACCACTAACAATTCTTTATTTTAAAATTTACCTACAGTGACAAAAAAAAAAAAAGTTGAGTTTTATATGATTTAATTATTAACAAATTAAAAATTGATACGTAATGTGTAATGTAATTATGGATCAAATTATAAAAAAAATTTCATAGATGTCAAATATTTTTCTTATTTTTATCTGGTCCCAAGTTATTAGAGGGAGATCTCTTGCAGTCTAAAATCTGGATCGGAGGGCGGTATTTCAGCCAATGAGATCTCACATGAGTCCTTTTTTGATGATTCGAACCGTTTATTTTATTGGGCACTTTGTATATTTTATCAACACATAAAAAAAAAAATCAATTCGATAATTGTAACTTATTTAATTTGTTAAGTTTGTCAACAACAAAAAAAAGAAAGTATGGCTTATTTTTAAAAATACAATTATCATCTATTTTTTTTGGTGACAAATATGATAAATTGAATATATTACAATTATTAAATCAAACTAGTTTTTTTTGTGAATGTAATACACGAAATATTTGACAAAATAAAAAATTTGAATTATCAAATCAGGATAAATAATGAATGCTATGAGGCCAAACACGACCATCCCGTCCAGATTTTGGACTGGAGGGGCCTCCCAATTTATTCCTATCTTAAGAAATGGTAGGTTTTTCTTTCTTTCTTTCTTTTTCTTTTTTTTTCTTTTCGTAATTTTAAATTTCCATTTATAATAGGGTTTCTCTTTGTTATTTCATATATTGACTTTTAAAATAAAGACAGTCCCTTTCAAGTCCTAGTCTCCAAAGTCCGTAACTAAATAATAATAATAATAATAATAATAATAATCATCGTGCAAGTTATGGAAGTTCACAAAATGAGCCAAAACAAGTGGGGAAAAAAAATAGTATGAAATCAAGTACAGTACATAATATATAAATAAATGAATGTGTATAAAAGATGTGTATAGAGAATCTATATACAATCTGATCCAGCGATGCAATAATTTACTAGGGTGCAAAACAGCTTATAAAAGAGTGTTGGAGATCTCTGGTACTACTACAGCAACCTAGCTGTTTGCAAGAAAATACAAAGTTTGCAGAGAAAGAGAGTTTTTGTGAAGTCTGTTAAGCAATTCTCTCTCTCTCTCTCTCTCTCTCTGTCTACAATCTGTCTCTGAAAAAGAAAAAGAGAAGATATGGGTAGCAGTTATTTTGGGGAGCCAAACCTAGGAAATGAAAGATCATCAAGGAGAGGGAAGAAGAGTAATTCAGACAAGCCTAGGCAGCCTCAAAGAGGACTTGGTGTTGCTCAATTAGAAAAGATCAGACTCCATAGCCAAATGGGTTGTACCTACCTTCCTCCTCCTTCCCTTCATTCTCCCAATTATCCTACTAACCTCAACCAGGTCCCCTCTCTCTCTCTCTCTCTCTCCCTTCAGTATTGGCCTAAGATTTTTGAAGTTTTGGACATTAAAATGAATTTTTATTTTATTAAACTTGTAAAATTTTTTGATTATATTAAGTATTTTTAATTTTTTTTTGTTGTTGATAGATCTCAATAACAGATTGAGTCGCATAATGGTTGAGTCACCTCTGTCTCTCTCCACAAATGAAGTATTATTGTTTTGTTTAAAATTCTCATGGAGATTTATTATTAACATACATGCAGGAGGATATGAGATTACAAACACCCTATTCATCATTGTCATCATCATCAGCTTCCTTCTCTTATACCACATCATCATCATCCTCATCTTCTTATGGTTTCCATGGCCAACAAAACATCATGGTATGTTGACTAACTTAACTTGCTATTTTTAGGGGGATTTCAATGTAATCTCTATCATATTTTAATATATATATATATATATATTTTCTGTCATATACTTTTAATTTTACAATTTAAACGACATGACAAGATTAAGAGAGTAAAACAGAAAGCTGAACAGAGAATAAGAACAGATGATCCCAATTATTTATTTTAGTTTGTTCATGGTCACATTTGTCGAAATTCGTGTCTTTTAAAACCTAATTCTGACTATAGTGCCTGCAAACAAGGGAGAGATCTAGGGTGCACTAAACCTATTCTTGTGATGCTTTTGCTTAAATGATAGTTCATGCCCATCATCTTCCCTGCCAAGACTGTGTGATCAAGGTACCTAGCCAGTTAATTACACAAAGTACCAACAAATTTTTATGATATATATAATCCTAGTTGTTATCCCAATTTTCAGTAATTATGTATAACATTTTCCAACTTGAATAGGACCTTCCCATTTCTTTGGAAGTTTTCCAAACTTAGAAATTGATATTAAACCTAGACACTTGCTCCAACCAAAGATTCCTCACTCCTCTACATTCTCCTCCTCCATTGGCATCGGATTTCTTTGTCCCAAATCCATCTGTCTTTTTATTCCAAAATACTCACAGCCATTGAATTATGTCTCAAAATTTCTCCATCTCAAAATTTTCACATGATTTGACAGTTGTGAGTGTATTACGACATGATGACAAGAGATTTCAGAACAAAAATCATTGGCCTTCTCCTCCCCATCATCACCGTCCTAGTTGTCACTTGTGTTTGCTGCAAGAACAAGAGAGAGTAGGAAATTGGATTCATTTTCCTTTTTGCTGCTGATCTGTTTCTTTCTTTTTATCTTTTTCCTTCTATTGACTAAAGATTTATTATTCTATGTTGATTTGCCCCATAGATTTGTGCAGTAACTAAATCTGTCAAAGTTGACTTTTATTGCAGATGGGGTTAGGTGACTTAGAAAGACCAAATATGGGATATGCTGATTCCCATCCTAGAACAACAGCAAGGTATAGTTAAATGTTTCCTAACCTAAATTGTTGTAGTAACATAGGGTCCTCCATTAAGAGACTGATTTCTTATCCTCTTTTAAAATTCAGCTTTTAGAATTCAACAATGATACATGCATAGAAAGTTATCTGGACAGAATGCACCAATTTCTCACATCTTTTTGGCATATAATTGTGAACAGTTTGTGAGACATTAGTGCATCATGTGCGCAAAAACCTTCTATTTGCATAGGGTTTTTGTTTATAATTTTCTTTGATTGAAAATTGAATTTGTGATTGATATGTGAAATTCATTAAAACAGATGGAACCCTGGCAATGACATGTTAGTGACCCAACAATTTGCACAACCCAGCATGGAAAGACACTTTCTGAACCAACAAGTTGAGGTACATATTTTTGTTGATGTTTGATATCGGTCAATATATGATTGTACTTGTATGGTCTATACCGATACATTCCATTATTTAAAACCCTGTACTAAATATAATTTATATGATAATAACACATTCTTGCCCACAATTTATGATATAGAATTCACTTCAAAACAAGAGAAAGAAAGACAGGAGTGATTTGATAGGCTCTGGCAGTCAGAATTCCGAAACAAGTGACACTCAAGAACTGGATTTGGAGCTTAGACTCTCTCTTTAGACTACAACTTTATGCAATTCAATGTATGGATTCGCTTTTTGTTTTTTACTTTTTCTTGTTTTGTTTTTGTCATCTTACTTATGTTTTGAAAATTCAACGTAACAAGTTGAATCTACAAAGTTGAACAAGAGCAATTTGATGGACTTGTATTTAAGTTCTATTTGGGAGGGCTCTCTAGTCTAATGAAAATTAAATTGACTTCACTTAAAAATGATGAATTTTGGTTGTCACATTTTGAACACTATAGATGTGACAATTGTTTGTTCTTGAAAGAATGGAGACAAACAATGTTTGTGCCTAGAAGGGGAGAATAAACTAAACAGTAACTACTTAAGTTGCTCTTACCACTTTTTTATCAATATATCTTGTTAACTTGAGTTAATAAAATTTTATTTTTGTGGATAAAAAAATTAAAAATAATCAAGCAATGGATTAATCAATTCAATTGCTAGTTCTAATAGATCAATGAAGCATGACATCCACATTCAATTTCGCAATGATGGAAATCAAGATAATAGAGACATTGTAATATAAGTGGAAAATTTTGTGAACAACAATCGTTGCAAGAAAATCCATGAGTCACCCTAACACCAAGAGTATTTCTCTAGAAGAAGAGATAACATACAATAATAGATAATCGACTTACAACTCAAGTTCAGTTTTCATTTGCAAATGGCTTTGACCTATTGGCCTTCTCTTGTTTAAATTTTGGCCACCAACTATTTGGTTGTCAATAAAGTACCCTTCGAGCAGTCTTTGAGCAAGGCTCTTGATTGTTTCCCCTCGACCCTATTTTGGAAGAATTTTAACTAGAAATCATATAGGATAAACTACAGGCAATTTAGATGAATTTGAGACATGTAAAATATGGGTCCTAAACTAATGCAACATGCAAATGCAATTATACCTTATGAGCTCTAAAAGTCTTCAATATTTAACACTTGGACACACTCTTACCTATACTTTGAATCTAGACCACCCTAGCGTACGTTTTGTCTATAGACATTGCCAACACGCTAAATCACTAAGAAATTGAATTTTCTTAGTAAGAGACAATATATATATATATATATATATTTATCAGCAAAAGAGAAAATGCTTTATTGATTAAAGGAATGTACAAAGTACAAGACATACATCAATAAAGCGGGCTAGAGCAAAAAGCGTCATAGCTGAGAAATTGAATTTTCTTTGTACGAGACAACTTTGCTCTAAACAATTCAATGTATGCATTTGCTTTTTGTCATCTTTCTTATAGTTTGAAAGTTCGGCATAAGTGGTTGGATTTGCAAATTTGCACAAGTTTGACTTGATGGACTTGTGTTATAGTTTCATTTGGATGGGTTCTTGTGCAATGGAAATTAAATTTTCTTCATGAAATAAACTGTGAAATTTTCTTGTGATATTTGGAAAAACTGTATCTGAGAATATCATTGTTCTTTCACTTTCATTTTTTGTTTTCCATTGAGGTCTAGCAGACAGCATCTAACAATGATAAAAGCTTTTCATGGATGTAACTTTATTTGATTCATGAAGTTTTGGAATTTGCTTTTCATGAATTAACTTTATTTGATTCATGAGTCCTGGAATTTCTCTATTCTAGGTTCATGAAGTTTTGGAATTTCTTTAATTCTCACTACTATTAAGTTCAACAGTATTAACTTTATAAAAGATGATAAAAGAGACCACAAGAATAGAACATGAATAAAAAAAAACGTTGACATGGTAGATGTAAAGAACAATCTCAAAAATTGCAAATCATTTATCCATATCTTTACGGATTTTGTTGTTTATTTTGGGGGCAATTTAAATGTTTAGTTTCTCTACTTTGCCTCTTGTGTTAATTAAGTCCTTATAATTTTAAATATATTAATTTTGTCATTAAAATTTTTACATTATTTCAATTTACACCAACTCATGTCTCTTTAGAAATTAGACTGAAATCAAAGGATAAAATAGTCTATTTATTCTTCTTAAAGTGATTACAGGATTAAACCCCAATTTGAAATGGCTAACTGCTATTTGATTGAACCATATTTTACATTTATTTATGTCCAATTTATTAACGGATGTCATCAATTAGACTAAATTAATATAATACGAAAAATTAAAATAAATTTTTAAAATAAATTTAAAATTAGAGAGACTAAATCGGTACAAAAGACATATCCTTTATTTTCATAAAAAAGTTGTTATATAATTAGACACTGCAGAGCTAGCCGTGCAGTGTATTGGCATTTTCCCAAGACCTAGACGAATGCTATATATTAGGCTGATCATTCAAATAAAGTGTTACATAATTCACCAAGAAATGTGCTTTTGCCTCTTCACTTGACCAACAAGATGTTTCTTTGGGTAAACTAACATTTATCACCACTTTGGTGACATGAAAGTTGACGGAGGAAATGATATAATTTAATCAACAACACTGTACATGGGACCACGATTAACAAAATTAAACCATTAAAAGAACCTCTCTAGAAATAGGTGTAAAGCTATATCTTATCCTTGGACACGGGATGATACTGTCCCTTATGGCACAGTAATCCTGTTGTGAGGGTTATTAGGAATTTTTTCTGGACCTATTTTAATCATTCGAACCGTGCATATTATAGGTTTCATTGAATATATCATTTATAAAAAAATCAAGTTAATTGAACATTTATAATCTCATAATCATGATCTCTTGTTTCTAAAAAAAAATATTAAAATCATGTTAATGATAATACTACTAAGCCATTGCAAGTAAAATGCTCAATTGCTTAGTTGAAGTCTCAAGCACGGTCCAACCCCACAGCTCAAGATATGTACTAAGAAGCTTAAACAAATGTAGCCAAACAAACGCCGACATCTTGAGCATGGCTCATGTCATCACGTGGGTGAAGAAGATTTGGATAGATATAAGATAGAGAGAGATATAATTGTAAAGTAGTTAAAGTAAGTGGTTAGAGTTTGTTATCACAAAATCTAACAAACATCTTGTATAAGTGTGTAAAAACAAATCATTTGATCATTGAGAATAGAATTTGATTTCTCGTTATGGTATTAGAGCCATAGAAGGTCTTACGAGTAAGGTTCAATCATGGCGATCTCATCTTCTTCATCATCAATTTCTCAAGATATTTCACCAAATCTAAGTCTTCTTGTTTCGAATTTCAATTCACTACTTACGAACTTGATTCTTCAAACTTCTTGATTTGGAAGAATCAACTTCATAACGTTCTTCGTGCTATAGATTTCTTGATTTTGTCACTAGATTAGTGCCTTGTCCTCCTCGTAAAAGCTTGATTCCTCTCAGGAAAACAATGCAAAATCTAGATTTTGCAAAATGGAAAACAATCGATGCACATCTTCTCAATTGCATCACTTCAACTCTCTCTCTCTCTCTCTCTCTCTTCCTATATTTCTTCGATTCTTCATCATCAACATTGCTTCCAAGTTTGGAGTACTTTAGAAAAGAGCTATACTTCATTGTATCGGTCTCACATTTATCAGCTGAAAAACAAATTGCAATCAATCACGAAAAAAGGATTAACAATGGAGAAGTATTTGAATCAGATTAAAGAGATCTCTAATAAGCTTTATCTTGCTTTTCAATGGTTGATGATGAATACCTAGTGCTTCCTACTCTAAAAAAACTACCTGATGAATATGATGCTCTTAAGACTGTTATTCATGCTCGAGTCTGTGTTCTCTTTTGTGTTTAGAAGCAATTTGTGTTGAGAATAAAGCAAAACTTGTTCTTCACAATGAATCTTTAGTTGCTTATTCTACAATCAAAAACTCTGAGACTTCTTCATCTTATTCTCAGTATTCTAAGACTCATTCATATCTACATTTAGGATATAGAGGTCAAAATTCTTTTCAAGGCTCTAGAGGTGGAAGGTACAGAGGAGAAAGATCAAATACATCTAGTAGAGGTCGATATGAAGGCCATGGAGGGCATTACTTTAGTTCTAATTCTAGCAGTCATCACATTCTCCTTTACCCTTTCAATCATCTCTTGCTTCTTTATCTTAATCAAGAAATTATTCAGCCATGACTAAACAACATTTAGTTCCCTCTTGTCACGACCTAAACCCGCCCCTATAGGTTTAGCGTCGTAATCGGCCAGTAATCCGTGATTACCGAAGGCTTGTTTAACAATAATGACAACAATACAAGATAGAGGGGCTGGCGGAAGCCAATCAATAATAATATACATCATCCAATGAGTTGTGAGGACCTGAATAGAAATAAACTTTCATATACATAATTATATACACAAACACTTAAGTCCATAACACACATGTGTACATAACAAAACATAAGCTAGGGAATTAAATCCCATTGCCAAAAACAGTTAACAAAACTCAATAAACATTCTTATCTCATAAATAAAATGTCAAAAGGGTGAATTGAATCACCCAATAAGCCCTGACATGTAGTGGATCGGAACCTCGCAGTGAGGCACAGTAGTTGGCTTGACAAAAACAGGGTTTGGGTCAACGCCGCTAACTCTGATCCAGTGCCCAATCACGTACATATATAATAAACAATGAGCTAGAGCCCAGTGAATAACATTTGCGTAAAGGGGTTATGAATGAGGTCCTCACAATATTTGAAACAATTGATTATCAATAGATTATTTTCTCAATTAATATCTTGTGTCAATCAATCATTCAATCGTTCAATTTAACAATCATTCAGATTCATATAAGCCATACATGGTACATCCAATAGCAACAATACAATTGGTCTTAAAGACCGAACAATCAATTGATGGCCATCAAACAATAGACAATAGTTCCAAGAATTGGAATTGATAGAGATCTTCAGAATAACAATAACAATAGCAATAACAATATGCTATGGATACCACGAGTATAATTTAAAAATTAGACAATCATTCATCAATAAACATGATCATTTTAGTAAAACAATACATTTTTATCAATAAGAAAATAATTATAATGGAACATAGCTTTACAATGTTGTTACTCACAGTGGGCTCTCGAAAACACGTATACTCGTATGCGGCTCGACCTAAACAAATAAAGTCGAGCACAAGACAATTACAATCACACTCATATCATTCTATTCAATTCGGTTTCATTCGTTTGATTCAATACACTTACGTAATGCAAATGCATGTTTAAGCACTTTAAAACCATGCAAAGGAGGCTTGGAGGATGGAGAAAAGAAGCAAAAATGAAACCAAAATTTTTCCTGAAACCAAGACGTAGGTAGCCCCATTCAAGACGTAATGAATCGCTAAAAATACAGCCCGAAAATCTGCTTTGTTTTTGGAATCCTTCCTTTCAAAATCTAACTTCATAATTTGTATAATTCAATCCCTAACTCCTCAAAAATAGTTATGAACTTTAATTTGTGTAGACGTCTCCGAACGCCCCGGGAGGATGAGTCCCGTTCTGTTTATCTTGGGCTCACTACAGTTCAGGACTCAATGTCACGGTTCGTAATCTAAACCAAAGAGTCCAAATCCGGCAAATCGTTTTGAGAAAACAGATTTTTAAAAAAGAAGTGCCAAAGATGGACTGCTTTGCTAGATACAGAGTCGCCACCTAAATATTTTATTCTGAAAAATTTAGGAAATCCTGACTCCTGCCTAAGGCCACGTGTCTGTCATCACCAAAGTTGCCTCGGCTCGAGAACTTGGGTACGATTGGGGAAGGTCACTTCGTGAGCACCCCCGCTCGCCCGATCAAAGATCGGCCTCTACTAACCATGATATCTAGTTTTGAAAACATTATGCGTTCTTATTCCAATTATTAGCCTAGGTTTACTATATGATGCGCACAGCATACAAGTATAGACCGGGTCGCCTGAATTGGAACAAAACATTTTTTGTTTTTGAAAGATGGTTTGCTACTTGCAAGTAGGCTTAAAATGCAGATTTTGCCACCCTCAGGTGGGCTTAGAAAAAATGGTTTTGCCACTATCTAGTGGGCTTAAAACTCACAGTTTGATGATTTGTTCCAATCCAAATAACCCAACCTTCACCCACAGGCATTCAGGTAGATATATCACATAAGCATATAGCCTCATGGTAAACATACTATCATGGCAGTCACTCACACGCATGCAAGAATGCTAAAGCGTAAAAACTTACCGAGTACTCCAAGCCAAAATAGAAACTATGTTAGAAATCCATGCATTATCCTAACTATACAGAAATGCCTAATGCAACACATGCAAAATGCAACTAAGATAGACCCGGCTATTCTAAACATGGCATATGGAATGCTACAGCTAACAAGTATTCAACTTGGAATTGAAATACAATGCAGTGAGTTATGATGCGCCGAGCCCGGTGCATGCAAAACAGATGAATGAATGCAAACATGCTATCATACTGTATGCTAATTGAAACATGCCCTAATCTAAACATCATAAGCTGGTAAATAAAAGAGAGAAAGACATGGGGTTGGAAGACATACATCACACGCACGCACACTTATTACAATTGTGCCCTCGCTCAGAGGGTCCAAATAAATAATACAGTCCTGAATAAATAATATAGTCCAAATGAGTACAAAACCCTAATTAATTAACGAATTAATCTAGGAAAGCAGTAAATTAGCATGCAAGCTAGGGACTGCCTAGACTCTGCTCCGAATGATGAATGATGCATGCTCGGGTTGCCTTGCGTGGAAATCCATTGCGATGCCCCAATTAGCCTCTGTTTACAATTAAGCCCGGAATATTGTGCAAAGCTCTGAAAGGCTGTTGATTCTTGATTTGCTGCAACAGAGAGCAAGAAAAAGGCATGGCAATGTATTTTCACATATGTATGCTTGACTACTCTTCAGGGAGTGTAGTCCTCGATCCTCGTGCCATCAATCACGCATCCCAATGTATGATGGCCGAGGAGTCGAATTACACGACTTAATATGAAATGAATGCACATGAAAACACCGTAAGACCGAGACTCCATCATGGATCATCCAGAGTGTCGGTGACTGGGAATTGAGACACGTTCCGTCACTCGAAGTACGAAATGTCCCTCGTTTCCCGTGCTTGGGCTAACTCCTATCCCAAACACAATGCAATATGCATGATATGCATGAATGCAATCCTAACATGCAACCTAGCATACGCAATGCTATAAGATGGCATACACAATGTTCTAACATACAACCTAGCATACACGATGCTATGAATTGAAATGGCATACACAATGCATAATGGACTTACACCAACATGAGTGGACCTCAGCCACACTCACATTAGCAGCCATGAGATGAAAATGAGACTATCGAAATGCGTGTATATATGCACGCAAACCGAGGACCGAACTTAAGGCACAAATGCCACTCTAATAAGGCATGAAATATGGCACACAAACATGCAAGTTCTAGCACTGAAATGTGGTGCAAAATGATCCCGAAACATGGGTAAATGGCACCTGATGCATGAGATGAGCCCCGAAACTCAAAACTAGGCACATATATTGACTTGTAGCTATACAAAGCATGCATTATTTGATCATAAAGTCTAAATATAGAGCCACGGTAATCCCAAAACATGAACATTTCTAGTTCAAAGCATGACCAAAAGATGCTAGCATGATGGACTAAAATAGCATGCAACTTTGACTAGCAAACATGGGTTACATGGCATGTACATGAAGAAGGTAAGAAGTCATCAAACCAGAAAAAATCAGTGAACAAAACATGCCAAAATATGCCCAAATAAACATGGAAATGCAGCCAACACATGCACGAATGAGGGGGTCCTTTGGAAGGGCATACAAGGGGTTATTAAGCACATGCATCAAGGATACTTAGCATGGAAAAATTAACTCTAGAAATCAAATATGATAGCCCTAAAACTCATCAAATTATCCCCAAATCACCAACAAAGCATGCAAGATAGGGCCTCTTTGGAAGGCCAAAAAAACCATCAAGCAAAACAATGAGAGAGGGGGTCACCCCCCTCTGATTTTGGCCTTCAAGAATACACCGAAGCCACTAAAAATCCACTGGATTTCAGTGGCTAAGAGGCTAAACCATGGCCAATGCAAGTGCTCTAATGCATAGCCCTAGTCATGAAAGAATGAAGCATGCATAGGGGAAGATGACTCCAAACAGAGAATAGACCTTAATCAAATATGAAGATGATATCAAAACAAGACTTTTTTCAGTTCAGGTAGAGGTCCAAAAAGGTTCACAAATAAGGCTAATGTATCACGCAAAATAAGCCCTAGAAGAGAGATTGAACAAACAGGGTAGCCAAAGGCCTCAAACAGTAAAGAGCCCTTCAAAAAAGTTGAAGAGAGGCTCAAATAAAGATACTTTACAGTTTATGGAAGATCCCAAATATGCCCACAAGTAAGGCTAAAATATGATGCGAAAATAGCCCCAAAAGAGAAATAGAGAGCAAGAGGCAGTAGGTGGCCTCAAACAGCAAAGATCCCTTCAACAAAGTTAAATAAGGGCTCAAAATAAGGCACTTTACAGTTTGTCTCGAAGCCCAAAAATGCTTAAAAATAGGGCTAATATATCATGCAAAATAAGCCCCAAAAGAGGGATAGAGCACAAAGGGTGAGTAGAAGACCCCAAACAGAGAAACGTCCTTGATCAAACATGAATATGAGCTCAAAAAAAGACTATTTTCATTTCAGGTTGAAGCCCAAAAATGTAAGCAAAAGGAGCTAAGATATAGAACAAAATAGTGCAAAAATGGGGAAAATAAGAGCTTACCCTAGTAGAGCCGACCTCCAGCAGCTTTTGGTCCAAGGAAATGAGCTTTCAACCTCTGCAAATGACCTCCAAGGAGCTGGAATGGATGATGGAGGTGGTAGGCTATGGGTTGTAGTGCAAAATGGCCAAGAAATTAGGGTTTTGGAGCTTGGAATAGTGAAAATGGAGGGAGAAGGGGGTGAGCCTTGGCTGATTTTTTTCTAACCCTTAGAAATGGAGGTGGGCTGGTTATATAGAGGAGAGAGGCCAAGGAAAAAGAGGGGGAAAACCAATTCAAATTTCCAAAAGGGCGCCCCTGCAGTGGTCTCAAAACAAATTGCACAGCTTGGAATGCACCAGAGAGAGAAGTTTAAGGTGCCAGGTTCAAGAGGTTTAGGTGGCTGGCCGGCCACCTCCCCTGGCCGGCCGACCAGGTGCAAAAGGTTCAAGAAAAATTGTTGGCCGGCCACCCCAAGAAGGTGGCCTCCCAAGTGAGTGCAACATAGCTGTATGGAGAAAAACCAGAAAATGTAACCCAGGAGAGAGAAAAATCAACTTTTTAGAAAGGTTCAAAAGAGTCAGGGGGAATTAATGGCCGGCCTACCCATATTGGTGGCCTCCTAGGTGTGTACAACACAATGGTGTGGTGGAAAGTCAAAAAAAGTGGCCCGGGAATGGGAAAAATCAGCTTTTTAGTGAAGAAAATGGGCGATGAAGAGCGATGAAGGAATAAAGCTGGTCTTCAGAACAATTGCTGGCCTCCCACCTTCCTACAACCTTCCTAGCAATGAAAATAAGGTCTCCGCCAAAAATGAACCCAAACCGATGCAAAACGAAGGTTCGGGGGTCGAAACGCGCGGCCCGGGGCCCCTAAAACAAGCTGTTAAGCACCGGAGGTGGCGTTCGACCACGAAGTTGCTCTCTCAAGCCACAGTGTCCCTCAAAAGGGAGGAAACAAGGTGCATGCCAAAAATCGAAGCAAACGGAAGTGGTTAAGCAGTCCCGAACCGAGGCACACGGCCGACGACTCCGAAAACCGGGAACCGGACTCCAAACGGGAAAAATGGCCTATGACCACGAAACGTAGCCTACGGCCACTGAGAGATGGTCTATGAGACCTCTCCCTCCTTTCGGGAAGAGAAAACGGAGAAAACGGGACCCGATTCGCAAACCGAAGCAAAGCACAAAAGAGTTTGGAAGTCCGGGGGCAAGGCTCGCGGCCGAGATCCCGCAACTTCAGAACGAGCACAATATGTAACATCACCAAGCGGTTAATCGGTGACGTCTGAGTCTTAAGGTCGGTCAAAAATGGGGTGTCTACAATTTGCAATCATCAATTTCAAACCATAAATTTATAACAATACTTAATTGTTCAATTTATAACCAAAAATCTTTAAAGCAAATTGTAAAATCTTAAAATGTGTGTTCAAGCATCAACTCAAACTTTTAAATGAGAATTTCTTAGAAATTATGAGAGACCAAGCAAGAATTCATGTATATAAAACAAATTTGTCCATGAGATGCTCATATTTCTTGGACTCAAACATTTTCAAGAGTAAAATCACCATTATATATACAATTATGTTCTTTTTCATCACTTTTGAGATTTCCTTCTTAAAGTTCATAAATCATGCAAGAAAACAATTGTTTTGTTCATGGATTCTTGAAAACATTACATGCATGTAAGGATCATGCAACTTAATAGGCGTTTGAACTAAAATTATGCCGTGCATGTTAAATGATAGTTAATTCTCACACTTCTTTCATATGAAAACATGCATGTTCTAAGCTCTTAATTTCATGAACAAGATCTCTAATTACTTGTAAATTCATCTCAATTAAACTTGTCTCTTGGAAGATGGTGAGTAGAGGAGCTTTAAGTTCAAGAAATTGGAAAGAAAGGTTTACCTTATTTTGATGATTAAAGAGAATTCAAGCTAAATTCCTATATTCCTCATAGTTCTTCCTTTCTTCCTCTTCTAGTTGAAGTCTTAGTCTTAAAGTCCCTCTCTCTCACTCTATGTGTATATCTCAAGGCCATCAAGGTCCACTACCTCTATTATATGCAATTGATGAGTAGGATTTTGTTTTGTTTTTATTTTGAGCTCATATTCCTAGCTTTACACATATATTAGGCTTAAATTTAATAGGCTAATAAATTAATTTAAATCAAATTCACTCAAATTAAATTACTCCTTATCATCTTATAATCTCAATTACACTATATTAAATTATACTAATGTGAATTAGGCTCTAATTCCTATCCAATTATTTAATATTAATTTGTTAAAATTAGCTTAATCGCATGATTTAATTTCCATTCTAACCTATATGTTCAAACAATACGATTAAATAAATCTCATAACAATCAATAACACTTAATCACATAATTAACATGTAGGAATATAATCAATAGTTCCAATTAAGGCTCAATTCAATCATAGACAATTTCAGTAAACTGATTTAATTTTCAATTAAATTTCTCAAATGGCTTTAAAAATTCCCATAAGCCCATCCATGTACTCAATTTCAATTTGTGCACTTACTAAGATTGTCGATTTCAGTTTCAAAGTTGTAACCTTAACAGGCAATTTTCTAATTTGGATAGATGTGCACAAATTAAATTACTTGACACTTAGTTCAATTAGAATTAACACATAATTAATTAATTAAAATCATGATTAGTAAGTCTGGGTCGTCACACCTTTGATCCATCTGGTACACCATGCTATATTGACTCAACTGCTACCAATTACATCACTAATGACATATGCAATCTGAGTCTCTACCAACAATTAGCAAGGACCATATCAAGTAACTGTGGGAAATGGCCCAAGTATTCCTATTCAACATATAGGTAAAGGCGTATTACCTACTCCACAATACTCCTTTCAACTTCATAATCTTCTTTATGTGCCTAACATTTCATCTAATCTTTTATTTGTTCATCAATTAACTAAGGACAATCATTGCTCAGTTACTTTTGATGCTAACTCCTTTGTTGTCCAGGATAAGCATACAAATCAAGTGCTCCATAAAGCTCCAATGTGAATGGTCTTTATCATTTTTCATCTGCATCACTTGTACATTCACCCCAGGCTCATATCTCTCTTACTCAATCACATATTTCATTACCTATGTGTCATTAAAGGCCTGGTCATCCTTCATCTTTGAAATTTCATCATATTACTAAACATTTACCTACTGTTTTTTAAAATAAAGATTGTAATAAGTTTGCTTGCACACCATGTAATGTTGCTAAGATTCATAGGGTGCCTTTCAAATTGTATAGTTCCATTGTTAAGCAACCATTTTCCATTGTTCATAGTGATGTTTTGGGCCTATTTCCGTCTCAAATTCTGGTTATAAGTACTATTTATTGTTGTTTATTGATGATTTTGCCAAATTTTCTAAAATTTATCATCTTCATGTTTGTAGACGTCCTCGAACGCCCCGGGAGGGATGAGTCCCATTCCGTTCATTTTGGGCTCACTACAGTTCGGACTCAAATTGTCACGGTTCGTAATCTGAACCAAAGAGTCCAAATCCGGCAAATCGTTTTAAGAAAACAGATTTTTTAGAAAAGAAGTATCAAACATGGACTGCTTTGCCAGATACAGAGTCACTACCTAAATATTTTATTTTTGGGAAAATTTAGGAAACCCTGACTCGTTTGCCTAAGGCCACGTGTCCATCATCACCAAAGTTGCCTCGGCTCGGGAACTTGGGTACGATTGGGGAAGGTCACTTCGTGAGCACCCCCGCTCGCCCGATCAAAGATCGGTCTTTACTAACCATGATATCTAGTTTTGAAAAACATTATGCATTCTTATTCCGATTTTTAGCCTAGATTTACTATGTGATGCGCACAACATACAAGTATGGACTGGATCGCCTGAATTGAAACAAAACATTTCATGTTTGTTTTTTGAAAGATGGTTTGCTACCTGCAGGTAGGCTTAAAATACAGATTTTGCCACCCTCAGGTGGGCTTAGAAAAGATGGTTTTGCCACTATCTAGTGGGCTTAAAACTCACAGTTGATGATTTGTCCCAATCCAAATAACCCAACCTTCACCCATAGGCATTTAGGCAGTTATATCACATAAGCAAATAGCCTCATGGTAAGCATGCTATCATGGCAGTCACTCACACACATGCAAGGATGCTAAAGCGTAAAAACTTACCGAGTACTCCAAGCCAAAACAGAAGCTAATTAGAAATCCATGCATGATCCTAACTATACAGAAATGCCTAATGCAACACATGCAGGAATGCAACTAAGATAGGCTCGGCTATTCTAAACATGGCATATGGAATGCTACAGCTAACACGTATTCAACTCGGAATTGAAATACAATGCAGTGAGTATGATGCGCCGAGCCCGGTGCATGCAAAACAGATGAATCAATGCAAACATGCTATCATACTGTATGCTGAATGAAACATGCCCTAATCTAACCATCATAAGCTGGTAAATAAAAGGGAGAAAGACGTAGGGTTGGAAGACATACATCACACACACGCACACTTATTACAGTTGTGCCCTCATTCGGAGGGTCCGAATAAATAATATATAGTTCGAATAAATAGTACAGTCTGAATAAATACAAAACCCTAATTAATTGACAAATTAATCTAGGAAAGCAGTAAATTGGCATGCAAGCCCATGGACTGCCTCAGCTCTGTTCCAAATGATGAATGATCCATGCTTGAGTTGCCTTGCACGGAAATCCATTGCGATGCCCCAATTAGCCTCTATTTACAATTAAACTCGGAATGTTGTGCAAGGCTTTAGAAAGCTGTTGATTTCTGATTTGCTGCAACAGAGAGCAAGAAAGGGGCATGGCAAAGTATTTTCACATATGTATGCATGACTACTCTTCAGGGAGCGTAGTCCTCGATCTTCGTGCCACCAATCGCGCATCTCGATGCATGATGGCCGAGGAGTCGATTTGCATGACTCAATGTGAAATGAATGCACATATAAACACAACAAGACCTAAACTCCATCATGAGTAATCCGGAGTGTCGGCGACAAGGAATTGAGACACGTTCCATCACTCGGAGTACGAAACGTCCCTCGTTTCTCGTGCTCGGGCTAACTCCTATCCAAAACACAATGCAATATGCATGATATGCATGAATGCAATCCTAACATGCAACCTAGCATACGCAATGCTATGAGATAGCATACACAATGCACGATGCAGCAAGACATACACAATGCTCTAACATGCAACCTAGCATACGCAATGCTATGAAATGAAATGGCATACGCGATGCATGATGGACTTACACCAATATGAGTGGACCTCAGCCACACTCACATTAGTAGCCATAAGATGAAAATGAGACTATCGAAGTGCGTGCACACATGTACGCAAACCGAGGACTGAACCTAAGGCATAGAATGCCACTCCACCAAAGCATGGCAAGGGATGCAATATGGAATACAAGCATGTGAATTTTAGTACTGAAATATGATGCTAAGTGGTCCCGAAACATGGATATATGGCATACAATGCATGGAATGGTCCCAAAACTCAAAACTAGGCACATATATTGACTTATAGCTATACAAAGCATGCATTATTTGACCATGAAGCACAAAGACAGAGCCAAGGCAGTCCTAAAACATGAACATTTCCAGTTCAAAGCATGGCCAAAAGATGATAGCAAGATGGCCTAACATAGGATGCAATTTTGACTAGCAAATATGGGTTACATGGCATGTACATGAAGCAGGTGAGAACTCATCAAACCAGAAAAAATCAGTGAACAAAACATGCTGAAATATGCCCAAATAAACATGGAAATGCAGCCAACACATGCACAAATGAGGGGCTCCTTTGGAAGGGCATACAAGGGGTTATTAAGCACATGCATCAAGGACACTTAGCATGGAAAAATTAACTCTGGAAATCAAATATCATAGCCCTAAAACTCATCAAATTGTCCCTGAAATCAGTCAACAAAGCATGCAAGATAGGGCCTCTTTGGAAGGCCAAAATGACCATCAAACAAAACAAGGTGAGAGGGGGTCACCCCCCTCTGCTTTTGGCCTTCAAGAACACACCTAAGCCACTGAAAATCCACTGGATTTCAGTGGCTAAGAGGACAAACCATGGCCAATGCAAGTGCTCTAATGCATAGCCCTAATCATGAAAGAATGAAGCATGCATAGGGGGAAGATGACCCCAAAAAGAGAATATACCTTAATCAAATATGAAGATAATGTCAAAAAAAGACTTTTTTCAGTTTAGGTTGAGGTCCGAAAAGGCTCACAAATAAGGCTAATGTATTATGCAAAATAAGCCCTAGAAGAGAGATTGAACAAACAGTGCAGTAAAAGGCCTCAAAAAGCACAAAGCCCTTCAAAAAAGTTGAATAGAGGCTCAAAAAAAGATACTTTACAGTTTATGGAAAACCTTAAATATGCTCACAAGTAAGGCTAAAATATGATGCAAAAGTAGCCCTAAAAGAGAGATAAAGGGCAAGAGGCAGTAGATGGCCTCAAACAGAAAAGATCCCTTCAACAAAGTTGAAGAGGGGCTCAAAATAAGGCACTTTATAGTTTGGCCCAAAGCCCATAAATGCTCAAAAATAGGGCTGATATATCATGCAAGATAAGGGTCACAAGAGGGATAAAGCACAAAGGGTGGATAGAAGACTTCAAACAGGGAAAATGTCTTGATCAAACATGAAGATGAGCTCAAAATAAGACTATTTTCAGTTCAGGTTGAAGCCCAAAGATGTAAGCAAAAGGGGCTAAGATATCAAGCAAAATAAGGCAAGAAAGGAGGAAATAGGGACTCACCCTTGTAGCACAACTTTCCAGCAGCTTCTGGTCCAAGAAGAGGAGCTCCTAACCTTTGAAAATCAGCTTCAAGATGTTGGAATGGAGTGTGGAGATGATAGACTATGAGTTGGTGTATAAATGGTACAAGAACAAAGGTGTTTTGAAGCTTGGAAGAAAGGGATATGGAGGTGTATGTATCAATGCCCCAGCCAGTTTTTGTAACCCTTAGAAATGGAGGAGGGGTGCTGGTTATATAGAGGGAGAGGAGTGAAGAAAAGAGGGGAAAACAAATTCAAATTTCTCAAAGAATACACCAGGAGAGAGAAACATGGCCAGTGCCAGAAGGTTCAGTAGTCGGAAACATCGGCCGGCCGGCCAGGTGCAAAAGATTCAAGCAAAATTGTTGGCCGGCCACCCCAAGAAGGTGGCCTCCTAGGTGAATGTAACACAGCTATGTGGAGAAAAACCAGAAAATGTAACCCAGGAGAGAGAAAAATCAAATTTTTAGAGGGGTTCAAAAGGGTCAAGAAGAATTGATGCCCATATTGGTGGCCTCCCAGGTGTGTACAACACAATGGTGTGGTGGAAAGTCAGAAAAAGTGGCCCGGGAATGGAAAAAGTCAGCTTTCTAGTGAAGAAAACGGGCGATGAAGAGCGATGAAGGAATAAAGCTGGTTTTCAAAACAATTTTTGGCCTCCCACCTTTCTACAACCTTCCTAACAATGAAAATAAGGTCTCCGCCAAAAATGAATCCAAACCGATGCAAAACGAAGGTTCAGGGGCCAAAACACGCGGCCTGGGGCCCCAAAAACTGACTATTAAGCACCGGAGGTGGTGTTTGACCACGAAGTTAGTCTCTCAAACCACAGTGTCCCTCAAAAGGGAGGAAACAAGGTGCATGCCAAAAATCGGAGCAATCGGAAGTGGTTAAGCGGTCCCGAACTGAGGCACACGGCCGACGGCTCCGAAAATCGGGAACCGGGCTCCAAATGGGAAAAATGGCCTACGACCACGAAACGTAGCCTACGGCCACTGAGAGATGGTCTACGAGACCTCTCCTTCCCTTCAGGAAGAGAAAACAGACAAAACAAGGCCTGGTTCGCAAACCGAGGCAAGGCACAAAAGAGTCCGGAAGCTCGGAGGCAAGGCTCGCAGCTGAGACTCTGAAACCTCAGAATGAGCACAATATGCAACATCACCGAGCGCTTAGTCAGTGACATCTGAGTCTTATGGTCGGTCAAAAATGGGGTGTCTACAATGTTAAAACTAAGGTGTTTTCTACCTTTTTAGTTTTCAAGGCTCCTGCTGAAAATCAATTCTCTACATCCTTGAAAATTTTGAGGACTAATAATGGCACATAATTTGTTAATAACAAAATGCATGATTATTTAGCTGTTTATGGCATTGTTCATTATCTTGTCCTTGTACACTAGAATAAAATGGCATAGCAGAAAGAATGCACCAGCGCATCATTGAGACTGCCATTGCCTTGATTCATCAATCCTTTTTGCCTCTCAAATTTTGGTTTGAAACAATAGCCACTGCAGTCTTTCTCATCAATAGGATGCCTAGTGTTTCTCTTGGTCACAAATCCCCTTTTAAGCTCCTTTTTAATACAATTTCTGAATATGATTTCTTTATAGTGTTTGGTTGTCAATGTTTTCCATGGCTTAGGCTTTATGCTTCCCATAAATTAGAGCTTAGGTTTGCCTCATGTGTGTTCATAGGATATCATCCTTCTACCAAAGGATAAAAAGCTTAGACCCTATTTCTAGTAACACATTTCTTTCTAGGCATGTTTTTTTGTTGAAACAAGTTTTCCCTTCTTTGTTCAATCAACTGATTCCTTTTCCTTACCTGCTATTCACTCTTTTTTTCCGGTCTAGGTTTTTTTCCCCTTATATTTTTGCATCTGTACCAATTACTTCTGTATCTATGCCAACTACTTTCATATTTGTGCCAAGAGCTTCTCTCTCTATTCCATCTGCTCTCTGCTCTCATTTGTCCCTCCTACCTTTAATCGTGTTACACTCTCTATCTATGTCCCTTCTCAGATCTAACACTTCTCTTCTTGTGTCCCATTTTATATCCGACATTCCTCTTCTTATGTCCCCTTCTATGTCCGACACCTCTTACCATATCTTCTCCTATTCCTATTTCCTCTATTCAAATTCATTTACCTCCAATTGAGTCTTCCTCTCCTATTGTGCCATTCTCATCTCTTGTTGTGCCTCATCTTAATATTCATCCTATGATTACTAGGTCCAAGGCATGTCATCTTTCACAAGCTTCTCCTATTGATCTTTTTGTTATTGAACGTACTACTATTGCTCAAGCTTTACACTCTCCCATTTGGACTACTACTATGGCAGAGGAGTGTCAAGCTTTGCAAAAGCAAGATACTTGGAGCTTGGTTTCTTTTCCTTCCACCAAGACTGCTATTGGATGTAAATAGGTATTTTGTATCAAGAAGAACTCTAATGGAACCACAACCAAGTATAAAGCTAGGCTAGTGGCCAAGGGCTACCTTCAGCAAGAAGGTGTGGATTTCCAATAAACCTTTAGTCCAATTGCCAAAAAACCAACTATTAGGATTCTTGTATGCTTGGCCCTTCAACACATTTGGCAATTCAAACAATTAGAAATTTCTAATGCCTTCGTATATGGCAATCTAGAGGAAGAAGTTTATGTGGTCCAACGTCAAGGCTTCATTGATTCTTCACTTCCTCATTATATTTGTAAACTCAAGAAAGCCTTATATGGCCTCAAGTAAGCTCCTCAAGCTTGGTACTCCACATTATCTTCATTTCTTCTTGGACAAAGTTTTCTAATGAGTCAATCTGACTCCATTTTGTTTGTCGTGAAGACCTCTACTCATATTACTATTTTGCTCATCTATGTAGATGACATTTTGCTCACTATGAATGATCCTCAACCGATTTACATCAGAACGCCCCAAAATAATAATATCATAAATCCAACTCATAAGCAGAAGGATAATAGATATAAAATACTTTCATTCATCAGAGTTTGTTTACAAAAGTTAACACATGCATTATACATTTACAAATGTTCATCCTGAATCTACAGT
Source organism: Camellia lanceoleosa (assembly GCA_025200525.1). Taxonomy (NCBI): domain Eukaryota; kingdom Viridiplantae; phylum Streptophyta; class Magnoliopsida; order Ericales; family Theaceae; genus Camellia; species Camellia lanceoleosa. The sequence goes on from CM045771.1 coordinate 43,622,011, forward strand.
ATGTGTTGCAGTGATAAAGGAATTAAAACTAAACAAACAGTCATATGCCTCAACAAGATTACATCTTTCTAAGCCATTACTTGGTTACACAAAAGTGAGCCTAGCTCAATACAATTTTAGCCCTTGGCTATAAAAAAATATAACAAAAATAAAGAAGCTCTTGCTTCCAAAGTCCCTCCAAGCTATTGCCTTGGTGAAGGCAGGTCACCAGCACCTGAAAATGGTTTTTCCCAAATAAGGTGAGCTAAAACCTAGTAGAAATAATCTAACACAGTATATGAGATTTAACAAAGATATAAGTACAATGTGTATATACAATGCCGATGACAAAATCTCTACATTTTATATAACCGAAAGACGCTAAGGTTCATATCTCAATTCATTTTATTTCAATTCATTTTAAGTTCATTTAGTATTCTCAATTCATGAGTCAATTTCATCATTTTCAATAATCCAACTGAGACTACAACTCAGTGGTTTTCTAATTTAATACACTACCACACAAACACTTCAAATCATTATTTTATGAAAATTTTGCCCGCGAGATTGGCACCCGTGTATAAACAAGATTTCGGAACTTTCACCCTAGATACTCTGGCCAACTTAATTTTAATGGATTCCATCCTCTATCTTCTTCTAAACAATGGAGTACATCCATTTTCTCTTCCCAAACAATTATACATATACAATGTATATAAATCATAGTCATATTCAATGACAACCAATAATAAATTAGTTTCAATTTACTTAATCCTCATGCAATTTCTATAATAATCATAACTATTCTCTACCGATAGCCCAATACAAATATTTTTAAACAGATATAAAATTTTCTCAACAGATACATTATTCAAATTTCCATGGGTAAGAGACAACACATGTCCAACTCCACCATTTACATCAATAGTCATCCAATTTCACATTACCATTATCAATTTCAATTATTTATACAAAATAACAATTTAATCCAATTAGGGCAAAACTCCTAATTTTCCCAAATATTAACCCAAGTACAAAAATCAATAATTTTGATATAATATAACCTCATATTCAAACTCCATATCCACTTATTTCATATTCACCAAAAACCCCTCTTTTTATTTCACTTCCAAACCATAGGTTTGTTCAAACTACTCCCAAATCCCACTATTGTTACACAATAACAAATAACTAAGCTAAAAACCATATGAAAGTATAGAAAATCCCCACCTCAAAGAGAGAAGACGAGCCAAGCAAGAGTGAAACTTCAAAGATGCCGAAATCTAACTCCATTCAGATCAAAATAGAGATCTTGAGATGGTCTACCTTTATATTAAAGCGATTAGGGTGAAGAAATCACTAAAACTAGGTGAAAATGTAGAGTGAGAGAGTGTTTTAGAGAGAAAGGGTCTTAACTTTAGGTTTTAGGGAGAAAAGATCTGAAAAAGTGATGTAAAAAGTCATTTTTGCAATATGATATACGCACAGTCCGCTCGAGCGGAAGAGTTAACGCTCGAGCGTCAAACATAGTAAGTTGTTCTGCTCGAGCGCCAAGACACAATTGACAAGACACTCACCACTCGAGCGCAAGAAGTGACGCTCAAGCGTGGAAAACATACATCCAGTAGTTTTGTAGGCAATAGACTAGTGCTCGAGTGCAAGAAAGGCCGCTCAAGCGCCCACCAGCTCGAGCGTAGGAAATGCCACTTGAGCGTAGGAATCACTCTCCCAGCACTTTTGCAGACCTGCAAAAGTATTGAGTGTTTGCAAAGCCCACTCGAGTGCAGGAAGTGCTGCTCGAGCGAAGGACCAAAATTGTGGGCAACACAAGGTTTGAAAAACAAGCGATCAACCTGCCCAAACACAATCACAACAACCCAAAAGTCAATTTCAAAGAGATACAAGGGAAGAAAGAGGTAAGCAACAATATGAAAACATTAAACCCGAGTCCAGGATACCACAAGAGTCAGGTCAAAACCGGGATCACTATACACAAATTTCTCACTAAGATGCATACTACCTTTTCCATGAAAGAGCTTGGCAATGTTTCTTACTTTCTTGGCATCTCAATTTACGCCACTCAAGGCTTCTTTCTTTCACAACAAAAGTATGCTAGTGAATTGTTACAAAAAGCAAGAATGGTGGAGTGTAAGCCATGGTCTACTCCTTTGGCTCTCAAGTCTTCTTCTTCTCCCTCAGATGATTTACCTTATTCTCAACCTTCTTTTTATAGAAGTCTAGTAGGTGCCTTGCAATATTTGACTATCACTAGGCCTGATTTGGCTTTGGCAATGAATCAAGCTTGGTGGCATATACAAGCTCTTACTCTTGCTCATTTTGATATGGTCAAAAGATTGCTTGGATACTTTAAAGGTACTATAACTCATGGTCTCAGCTTCAGTCCTGGCCTCTTTCATTTTCATGTTTATACAAACTCCAATTGGGTTGGGGATTGTCTTGATAGAAGATCAATGTCTGGTTTTTGTGTCTTTTTGGATCCAAATCTCATTTCTTCGTTTGCTAAAAAGCATCTTGCAATATCATGTTCCTCAAGTAAGGCATAATATAGGTCCATAGCCCACACCACAACTAAGATCGTTTGGTTGCAAGTAGCTTACTCAAGGATTTATCTATGCCTTGTTCTACTCGCTTTTATGGTGTGATAATGTCTTTGCTATGGCATTAGCATCCAATCTCGATCTAAACATATCGAGGTAAATTGTCACTTCATCAGAGAAAGAGTTGTCTCTAAGCAAATAGCTTTATCCTAGATTCCTACCACTGATAATTGCCGGTATATGTACTAAACCTTCACCATCCTCAAGGTTTCATTATCTTAAAGACAAACTGACGGCCCTGCCTAGTCCTATCATTTTGAGGAGGAATGATAAGGTCTCTAAGCCATTGTAGATAAAATGCTCAATTGCTCAGTTGAAGTCTCAAGCACAGTCCAAGCCACAACTCAAGATATACACTAAGAAGCTTAAACAAATGCAGACATCTTGAGCATTGCTCATGTCATCACATGAGTGAAGAAGATTTGTATAGATATAAGATAGAGAGAGATATAATTGTAAAGTAATTAGAGTAAGTGGTTAGAGTTTGTTATAGCAAACTCTAACAAACATCTTGTATAAATAACTATAAAAACAGATTATTTGATCATTGAAAATAGAATTTGATTTCTTGTTAGTTAACCGTTTATTTTTTGAAAAATAAATGTAGTCTTGTTATGGGGTTACAAATATTCAATTAACGTGAATTTTTGTGTAAATGATATACTTGACAAACCCTATAATATGAATGGTTCGGATCATAAAAACAAACTCGGCAAAAAACGCCAAAGTCCATCACAGCAGACTGCTATGCCTAATGGCACATCAGCAACCCTAATTCCCTTATCCTCTTTAGAGTTCGTTTTGGCAGTAGTCTTGTATGTTGAGCCTTTTTTTTACACTTCAATAACCATGAATTAATATTTAATTCCCAAGTGCCTTCATTTTGAAATCTATACCATATATTAAGAAAAATGGAGTATTTAATTTTAAGAGCTCTAGAAGTTTCAAAAATCTAATATAATTATGTTGCTTTTTCGTTATTTTTTAAAAAGAAAAAAATATCATTGACTTCTAAAAATTGAAATTTAAAGTTTAAAATTTAATATTTAAAATTATAGTAAACAAAAAATTTATTTAATTCACCTATCATTTAGGGATTTAAATTTCAAAATAGACATGATTTAAGGAATTGTTTTCTATAATAAAAATATACTATAAATTTTACGTAGCTAAAAAAAAAAAAAAAAAAAACTTATAGAAACATCTTTCATTGTGGATTGTCAATCAAAAATAAAGAACTAAACGAAACAATAATTTCGTAGAACAGTGGATTTTTTAGATATTGTTTCACGAGACCTGTGGGCTGAGTTGTATCAATTCGATTGGTAATTTCTAAATTAATTTGAAGAAGAGAGGATGATTAATTTTAACTAATGAGAATTTAAATCAAGACTAAATTAATTGCACAAATAAAAAGAGTTGTCTGAATAAGAAGAGAGACTTAGGATCTCGAATCCATTACTAATCATATATCACATAATTTATGTACTCAATTCTAATCAATCAATGGCTTGGATAACAATAATGTATCTTAGTTACAAACTTTGATAACATCGTCAAGAGGATTAGTATATTCAAAATGTAAGCACCCATCATTTTTGGTCTGCACGAATCGTCCATACTAAACTAAGGTTGCGTCATGACTTGTCTCCCCTAAGCATGACTCGTCTCACGTTTGTATATATAAGAAAGTAAAACAGTTGTATGATCATACATTCTCAATCACAGAAATCGAATACATAAATCGAATGAAAAGATTGTTTGAATAAATAATCTAAAACGATCATACAATAATTATCCAAATCCAATGAAAAACTAGAATTTAAATACAAAATTACATGAAACTTGGTCAAGGTTTCATCTCGATCATAAGAAGAAAGCTTAGCCGCTCATGGAGAGATTGAACACTTTGAATGTTGAAGAAAACGCCATGGATTGATGATTGTCCTTATTTCTCTAGCTTCTTTAGTTGTCTTCTCTAGGGTTTCAGCTCCCAAAACAAGCCTCCAAAACCTCTTTTTATCACCTCCAATCAACTTTGAGTAAAAAAAAGTGTGCACGTAAAACAAGGCAAATCCACTCGTGTGGTTTAAATGTTTCGCTCGAGTAGATCGAGTCAGAGCGAAAACAAGCTTAGGGAAATCCACTCTTGCGGTTTCTGAATTCCGATCGAGTGGATTGACTCAGTCAAGATTTTTCACTCTTTTCGCTTCTTTTTGCGATCTTTTTTTTTTTTTTTTTTTGGTCTTTAGAGTGATATTAGCTTGAAGTAGAAGAAAAATACTTTATTATATCTAATATCATAAGCTAGAAGACTAAAAACGTAAGGTAGGAAGTCTCAAAATATAATATTTCGACTCAAATCAGAAGCTTACACAATTAACATTGTCATCTCTTCCAAAATAATCTCTACATCTCTCTCTCTCTATTTCAAAATGGTGATTATTAAGATTTCATTAGTATTTAATTTTTTTAATTTTATTTTTACCTTTCATTCAAGTTGAATCTCCATGTCTGTACAGCCTCTGTTACCAATAGAAAAATAATAAACTAGATCCATATGTGAAGATGACCATACAAGTCTCTTTTAAATTCTAAAAATTCTAAGGTAACTACAAATTGTTGTTGGCCTCTGTGTTAAAATTAGGTGTAAGATTTTTTTGCATATTTATTATTTCTAAGACATATAATGGATCAATATGCCATATATAATCCGTTAAATTGTCAATATTATTAAAAAAAAGAAGAAGAAAAAGGAACAAATACTAAAATCGATGCCTCTTGAATATTATAACACATATCTCAACATGGGTGTGACCCATTTTATAGGGGCGTCTTATTGTCAGAAGGTCTTTTTTCTTTTCTTTTTTTTCTTTTTTGTTAATTTCTACTCAAATTTATAATTAAATACTACATTACTGTATAGAATTGTTGTTTGGTTGTATTTTTGTTTACTATTTTATTTTATTTTATTTCAGTTTTTGAAAAAACTTTTTTGGCAATGAAATATTTTCCGAAAACACAATAACACTTTTTAGGAGACAGAAAAAATTTATATTTTGAATTTTTGAAAAATGTTTCACATGGAAATAAAAACTGATATGAAAATGATGTGTGATTTTGAACTTTCCGCTACTTTTGTCTCCAAAAAATTAAAATATATTGTTTGGTTTTTGCTTATACATGGCTGTAAAAGTGTTTTCGAAGCAGTTATCTTGTCTTTCTGTTCGTGGGAGCTAGCCTGCTAGATAGGTGACCTTTAATTTGATGAATTATACCTACTTAAACTGTGTTTGGTACGAAAAAAATTTGGCACACTAAACATACAGAATTATATGACTTGACCGCCACATGTGTGATTAATGTAAAACAGCTGTACTAATGTTGATCGTGAAAGATCCGTCATCACAATAATGCATATTAAGTTCTTGAAACCTAACCAAAGAGGCCTTAGGTTTACACTCATCAGAGTTAACTCTCACGAGTTTGGTACAGTGGTCCTAAGACGGCCTTCTAAGTGCAGGACAAATCGTATCTAGGGCTTGAGTGTGGGCTTGAATCCTAACAATTGCACTATCTGATTTAAATGGTGTGTGCGTTGTAGAGTCAGTGCACACATTCAAGGTTTGTCTTTCATCCTACTTCGATTAGATAGTTAATTCCGAAATTGACGAAAGACGAGCTTGGAGAGTTTACTTGTTAACCTAAAAAGTTCTTGAAATCATTAATTCAAAAATTATTATATATATCCAAAATATCACGTGATTATATACCCAATCAAATTATTTATTTATTTATTTTTTTTTTTTGTAATTTGTCATATTATTCTTATTTTTGGAAGCATTGTAATGACATCGCTGTGGTTAATTTCGATTATACTGAATAATTTTTTTATTATTATTTTCATCGGCAAAGAAATTTTTTATTAAAAACATAAAATCAAAGATAAAAGATAATGAAGTACACAGATAGATATTCAAAAAGTAAACAAATTCCTCTACTATTACAATTCGTACCCATACAACCGATCTCTCAGCCTCACGATTAACATTAATTAGAGTCAAGTTATTGGCATTAGTTAGAGTCAAGTTACAGACAAAATGATATTTATGTTCAATTTGAATGACTTTCCTAATCATCCAATGCTGTGAAGTGATTTGGTTCTGAATGTAATTTTTGTTTTACTGGTTAAATGGCAAAGAAAAAAAAAAGAAAAAGGAAAATATCAAATAGAATTACAACTAGAACAAATAATTGTAAATTTATAAAAGTATAACTCATTTATATAATTTAGTGTATAAATCACTTATACTTTTATGAATTTATAATTAATTTTCTAACTTCTTACTTTTTTAAGGTCAGTTTAATAATTGAGCTCTTGAAATTTTAAGGTCAGTTTAATTGATTAGCCTTGACATTTTAACTTAGAAAAAATATTTAATATTTTTAAAATACCATCGTAGCATGTAAAAGTAATATTCCTAATTAATGAGGTCACAAAAGAAAAAAAAAAAAAAAAAAAAAAAAAAATGGACATGGCCAACCTCATCATCCACCCAATCGACTAGCGCCATTACAAATGCTTTTACTAGCTTGGAAGGACCACGTCATGATCACTTAGATCCGTTTGGGAAATTATATTTGATGACCAAAAATTGATATGGGGTTAATTGTGTGTCTGTTAAAATCTATATTATAACTGCGTGGGTTAAAATCGGAATATAAATTTGTGAAGATTATGGGTGTGTTTATAGAATAGTTTTTGAGATAAAAAGTACGAAAACTTGTTTGGTTTGTTTTTTTTTAGAAATGGTTTTGGAAAATTGTTTTGGGGAGAGTTTTAAAAAAAGTATTGATTTGACGTGTATGAGAGAGAGTGATTTTGGAAAGGGTTTGGTTATGGTGTGCAATTTACACCTTACACCTTATACCTTACACTTACACCTTTTGTGAAAAATTAAACCTTACACTTACACATTTTTTGAGGTTGCACACCATATGCAACCCACTTACACCTTACACCTTACACTTACACCTTATACTTATAGGAGTTTTCTTTTTTTGATCGGCAAAGAAAAACTTTATTGATGAAAGTATGTAAGAAAAATACAGGTCATCAATAAAGTGGAGCTTGGAGCTAAATGAAGCTCCAAGCGCCAGTTGGTGAGAAACCAACAGATAAGTGTAAGTGGGTTGCACACCATGTGCCACTCACACAAAAGGTGTAAGTGTAAGGTGTAAGTGTAAGTGGAAGGTATAAATGAAATGTATAAGTTGCACACCATGTGCCACTTACACAAAAGGTGTAAGTGCAAGGAAAAAAAGGTGTAAGTGTAAGGTGTAAGTGAACACAAAAAGGTGTAAGGTGTAAGTTGCACACTATAGCATTACCCTTACTTATACTTACACCTTACACTTATACTTTTTGTGTAAGTGGCACATGGTGTGCACTTGCATACTTACGAAAACTCCTTTTGGAAATTAGGTAATCAAACAAAATTTTGAGATTTTTTAAAAAAAAATTTGTTTGATTTGATTACTTTTGAAAATTTATTTGCGGAGAATTTTTTTCCAAAAACTTTACTGAAAAACAAACCAAACAAAGCCATCTCTTTCGAAATATCTGATAATGTTGCTAGATCTATATCTGCCAGCAAAACCAAAGTTAATACTTGCTTAAGTTGATCGACAATGAAGAGAGCATTCTGATGCTAAAGTTAGCAATTTTCTCTTTAGTACACTGAAAATATTTAATAGCATAATTACTGAAAACTAGGGGTATGTTTGGTTTGCATTTGGGAGATGAGTTTTAAAAAAAAATTTCTAAAAAATTGTTTGGTTTGAGTTTTTCTCAAAATATTTTCAAAATCACTTTCTCTTTTTTACACATCAATCAATCACTTTTTCTCTCTCTTCTCTCATTCTCAATCACTTTTTCTCTCACACACATCTACTCAAATTCTCCCAAAATATCAAATCATTCCAAACTCCCCAAAAAACAACTCTCTCAAAATATACAACCAAACAAATCAAAAAAAATTTTAAATTCTCTCCCCAAAATTTTTTTTCAAAAACAACTCTCCAAAAAACAAACTAAACAAGCCCTATAATTAATTATCAGAACATGCGTACCTCAATTCATAAATGTGTGTTTTTATATGAGAGTGTCTTGTCTTCTTTGAGATTTCCTTTTTATTTAGGACTCTACTTGTTTAGCAAGTATTCTTTATATAGAATTCTTCTAAATTGGGAAGTTTGAGCTCAACCATAAGGCGAGTCAAGCAGTGCCTTTAGGTCCCACTTCACAAAAAGGCTTCAATTTTTTTATTTTCTATTTGTTTTAATTGTTATTGTTCTACTATTTATATTCATAGGTCAGTCATTGAAATTTGAAGACCCAAAAAAATAGATACTAAAAATAAAAAAAATTAACACAAAAATTATTGGCAAAATTAACACAAAAAATGTCCATGTATTAATGTCAGATTTGTGTTTAATTGATGAATTTCGTTGGTTCGGTTTTTGTTTAGGCTAGCAATTAGAAATTAGGGTAACTATTTTGTCTAACAAAAAATTATTATTTTTGCATACAAAATTTAATATAAAATAATAAATATATAAAGATAAAATAAAATAAAAAAAGTCTTGCACTGAGATTTCGCCTTAGGCCACGTCAAGGGTCGAGTTGGCCTTGTAATTGGGTTGTGTTTGATCCTATTCTTAACCAACTTAGGAACCTGGGAGTTATACTCTAATTGAGGTATGACCGATGTGACAATCTCGACCAATATTATCTTACCACATGGCACCTTAGTCTAAAGTCATGTCACATAGTCGAGATCTTAAACCCACAAGACCTTACTTAAAAACACATCCTCACAATAGCAAACTAAAAAGTTAACTTTAATAAAGCTATTTTAATTCTTACAATTAGAATTGCACATAGTCCTTTGGTGAAAATGAGATGGAGGCATATGCTTAAGAGCAGACTACAAGGAGTAAGATCTAGCATATGTGTTCTAGGTCATGCTCCACTTGAGTAAATTCTTGGGTTAATTGGTAAAATGTCCAAACATAAGGGGGCGATATGTTATTTTGTCTAAAGTTTAATCTTTTTTGATGATTAGGACACGTTCTAAAAGTCATCGGAAAAGTTGCTAGTGGTTGGTGGCAGTGAGGAAAACAGATAGGTAACACACACATATAAGTGACATTTAGATAGATAGTTAGACAAATAGGTTAATAGAAATATAACATGTACAAATAGGTAATATTTGGACAAATAATTGGATGGATAGATAATAGTGTACAAATATGTAACATTTAAAGGAATAGATAGGTATGTTATCTTTTGGATATATAACTAGCCTTTGGATAGACAATAATGTCTTTTGGTCAAAAAAGATTTAGCTTGAGCCTATTAATCCAATAGTTCCAAAAGTGAACCTGTCGTCTAAGTGCCTGCTATTCTTTTAATATTGTGAATAAAGTCATCATGTAATTATAATTTATGAGGTGTTTATATCTTTTTTGTTTTAAAAGTTTATGTCAAATTATTTAATGTAATTTTATTTATACTTTATTAAGTAAAAACATTTAAATATTTTTTGTTAAAAATAATTATTAGAAAGATATATATATATATATAATTTTAACTTTTCTAATTTAATTATCAATTTTTTACACATCAAAAACCATGTCAAACAAGGTGAAGCCCCCATTAATAAATTTGCCAAGTCTCTCCACTTGCAACTTGTTAAAAAAGACACACAAAAAAAATAAAAATAAAAAAAAAAAAATTGCAAGTTGTTCTGTCAGTGCTTTTTGAATACAAATTCCTGAAATGAGGAGAATATAGATTGTTCGTAATTAAGGTTCAACTACCATTCACACCCGTCATTATAAGAATTTTTTTTTGTTGTGTTTGTTACGAGCCTCCATTGTGGTGTAATGATGATTGGATAGGGGTAAAATCAGAATTTTATCATAGTAGAAGTCAAAAGATAAATAATATTTTTTCATTATGTAGACAAACATATATATGTATAATACGATATATAAATTATATATATGTACAAAAAAAAGTTTAAATATCATATAAATAATCTCTAATAGGATGAAATAAAAAAAAATTGATAAAAAATAAAAAGAGAATGCAAAATAGGAGAAGAATAACATATATATATATATATATATTATACAAAGGGTTCGTTTGAAAAGTAGGTTGACTTTTTGATTATTTTAGCTTGTGACTAAAAAGCTTCATTTGAGAAAGGCTTTTTAGTTTTTTTGACTTTTTGTGAGAAAAAGAATGTAATGATTATGAGTTAGATGTGATATTTTGTTTTATTGGAGGTAAAAAGCCTATTTTATCTTTTTATGGCTAAAATAGTCTCAAATCCAACTCAACTCAACCCAACCCAACTTTCCAAACAAAGGCTAAGAAGCCTATTTATTTATAAAATAATATATATATATATATATATATTTTTAGAAGTACTATGACAAATAAAATTTTTCTCAAAAACAAAGGACCATGATCCCTTTATAATTTTCTTCTAGTTTCATCTCTGATTAGACGCAACATAGGAAAGTTTTACTACTAATGATTGCGATTATGTTACAAACATTAAAAATTATAATGTTTTATGATAAACAAGTTAAGAATTTTTATGGCATAGTTATGAAAGATGTATAGTCGAATTTTCCTTGTAGTTGGAGATAATAATGATGTTATAATAACTATATTTGTACATATTATTTATGGTATAATATAACATACCCACAACTACTAATAAAATGAATTTTCCGCAAGTCACATTAATATCAAATGATATACAAAATATGATAAATGTAATATAAAAAATTGTTTAGTTTGTATCTCAAGACACAAGTTTTGAATTTTTTTTTAAAAATTTTGTTTGTTCAATTTTTAAAAATAAAAAAAATTCCAACATCACTTTTTCTCTCCTACGTATCAATCAATCACTTTTTCTTTCTCATCTCTCTTTTTCAATCAGCTTTTCTCTCACACACATCTACTCAACTACAATAAAATATTAAATCGTCCCAAACTTTCAAACTCCAAAATTATTTTTAAAATATATAACTAAACAAATCAAAAAAACTTCTAAACTGTCTCATCGAAATTTTTTTTTGAAAAATTTATCTTAAAATATAAACTAAACACACCCGATATATTTAAAGAATTTTTGACATAATTCATAATAAGAATAGGTGAGTGACTTGTAAAAAGAAAGTGATTTAGAAATAAAATTTGTGTAGAATAGAGTACATCTAGAATGATGTGATAGTAACATCTTTGCAATTATAAATCAAATGGTCAATATTTTAACTAGAAATGAAATAATAATAAAAAATCATGTCATTGTGTATAAATTTTTTGTGTACAAAAATTATATTTGTATAACATTATAAAATTATGTGAATAATAATGAATGTTTTCATTACAACTAAAGGAACAGTAAGTAAAGTATCACATAATTCTATATCAAAAATTTGTATATAAATTTGTTTTGGTACTCAATGGTAGCTCAAATTTGAGGTAAATGAGCTGTCTAATATGATCCATGGGATTAGAGGCGTCTAATCCGCTTTTATTTGTCTTCCAAGAAAGTATTAGCTGTAATCCTTAATTAACCTATCCACATTCTAACAAGACCTAACTAGTGGGGTAGTCCATGGGCACAAGACCTAACTAGTGGGGACTAGTGGCCTAACTAGTGGGGCAGTCCATTGGCTAGAATATATGGGTATTTATAGCAATTTAAAGGAGGTGTGTATAATTTATTTCAATTTAAGAGAATGTATCAAATTGTTTAGTATGATTTTTGTGTATAATTTATTAGATAAAAATAGTTTAAATAAATTAAAAAGATAAATTATCTGAAAGCTGAAAAGAATATTTTTAATTTTTACTTTTGGATTATCAAATTTTTTAACTTTCAATAATCTACTCCAAATATGGTCTATGTATGTCACTGGAAGGCTAATGTTTGAATCTCTTCATTTAAGTGTGGATCCCATTTACCGGGCATTTGTTCGGAGTTCTATCTCTCATTTTAGAATTTTTTTTTGGTATAAATTATTTCTTATAATTGATTAGATTTTATTGTAATAATAATAATAATAATAATAATAATAATAAACAATGTGACCTTGTTTGGACCAAAATTGCAGTACTCCTACCATTACATTAGAATTTAAATTAAAAAAAAAAAAAAACTCATAGTTTGATTATTATAATAAAATAAATCTTGATTTTTTAATTTTATCAATTTAAATTTAAATTTTTAATCTAAAACATTTATTTATTTTCGTTAATAAAACTGACAAAAATAAAAATATATTTTAATCATCAAATTCAATATAATACATAAAATATTTAAAATATTATTTTTTATTGAATTTAATGACTAAAGTATTATATATATATATATATATATTTATTAGTTTTAGTTAATGGAAATAGACATATAGCTTAGATAAAAAAAAAAAACAAATAAAATATTAGGATTTAAATAGAAAAAAAATTAAAAACTAAGGATTATTTTATTACAATGATTAACTCTTAAAGTTTTTTTTTTTTCCCAATATTCTTTTATTGGGCAGAAATATTTACTGTCATTTTCTACCTTTTATAACTGAGTGTGAGTGTTGATTTTTGACTACACAATCAAACAGGGAACTCAGTTAGAGAATACCGGCAGAATAGATTAAGCCCAACAACCTACACAAGAAGATGTGAATACGGCAGTAGTTCATCCATTTGAGAGCACTCCGACGATTAAGTTAGTAATCAATATCTCTCAAAGATAATAAATTGTGCTTAAACTCACAAGAAAGAACTTACTTCAAACCCATGAGGGTGCTCTGCTTTTATAACTGACAGTGACCTGATCCCTTTAAAAGCCGCACTTTAGTAGATTTAGGCTTAATACTCATCCTGGACTCTTGGCTAGATAGGAATAAATCTCCTTGAGCATTATCCTTATCCTTATCCTTATTCTAACTGAGGCCCTCTCTTGTTCTAGGACTCTTGTCCATTATCCGCTTATCTCGGATTTCAGCATCTCCGCAGATAACCTCGGCGTCAAGACCAAGCCACATGGCACCTCGGCTGACACTTCGGCGTCACCTTGGCCACGTGCTGTCATTCACAAAATATGTCCCCACAACTGCCCCCTAGGTTCTATTACCTCGATAACTTGAGGTGATGGAACCTACATCGCCTATTTGCATGTTATGTAGGCCAAAATTCATTCTTCCCTTTCGACCGAGATCATGACCCATCGGTTTCAAATATCTAGGACTCAACTGTCCATCTTTATCAATGACCAAGACCTCAGAACCAAATTTTTTGAGTTTCTTAACCGAGATCGTTCCTGCAACTAAGGTTTTCACTTCATTAAATTAAGAACTCTAAGAGTTTTATTTGCTCATGAGCTATCACACACAGTTTTTTTCAACCGTTTCGCTACGAGTCCTTCTCTCATTGGTTCGTACCTGACACGTGTTATCAGGTCGCGTCGTCTCTGCACACGCCGCCTGACAGACACATCGTCCAAGGCACATCATTATAGTTTGCCGCCTTTTCATATTTTTGACAAAACTTCCCCCTCTCTTTCTGTCTCTTCACTTTTGAGAATTCAATTCTCCTTCAAATTTTCTCTCTCTAACACTTCTCTCCCAAACCTCCATTTTTGTGCTTCCAAGCTTCTGCAACTGCTTCGTCCATTACTTCCGGCGAGGTATTCGTTGGTTTGTTCCAGTGACTGTCATCATCTGATTCCGGTGACCATTGCCCCGGCATCGTTTCTTCGGCTACAATTGGTGAGTTCCTAATTTCTTTTAATTTTAGTCTTTCATTTTTGATTTGTTTCTAATCTGCTATTTGTGCAAATTGTCTGTTGTTATTTTGCGTCTGTTTTTGTTGTACTCTGTCTCTATCTCTATGCTTTGATCATCACTTTTTGTTTCTTGAATTCATTGTTCTACAAATTTATGATTTTCCTATTCTTGATTTCTGAATCATAATTCTTTTTTCTTTTTTTTTTTCTTCTGCTTTTCTTGTTGTATTTCCAAATTTTTTCCTCAATTCATGTTTCTGTAGTTTCTAGGATTGGGATTTGCTTTAGAACCTTGTTCTTTAGGAAAATCGAAACGAATCCCTATTAGATCTTCAAAAACCCTTGCACCAGTGCTTGTTTAGATTTTAGCTGAGGTATTCAAACCTATATCCATCATTTTGTTGTCCAACCCCTTCTTGTCGAGATAATGGGTATGTTCAGGTGGAGGGTAGACACCCCAGAAAAACTTGAGTGCTTTAGGAGAGAGTTTTCTATCCCAGCCGATGTCCAGATTAGGTTAGCTAGGGAAGAGGACTCTATCATGCCAGATGGAGACTCCATGCCCTTCTACGTGGTTGCCTTCATTGAATGTAGACTTCGGCTTCCCTTAGACATTCTTTTTAGGAAAGTCCTTTATTACTACAAACTCAACTCTATGCAGCTAGCCATCAATTTCTATAAGGTTATTAATGGTATAATTGCTCTAGCCCGCCAAGAAAATGCTAGGATAACATTAGCCGACATCCAATTTTATTATACCATGTGTGGCCTAAAGTTTGAAAAAGACTACATTTATTACCTCAAGCCGAGATCCACTACTTACAAAATCATAGCCGACCTCCCAAACTCCAACAAGGGTGCTAGAGATGATTACCTAATCGTCTCGGGCAACTAAGATTTTTCTCCTGATGATGATCTTCATCTCTTCCCTTTGCACCGATCGGTGTTTAAAGAGGATGAAGATATGAACTAAGTGTTAACTTCTCTGTTTAAGACTTTATCACTTTATTTCTCTTATCTGTTCTAATGTCTGCTTTATGCTCTTTGCAGCTCTTCCTCAACCATCAAAAGACTTCTGCCAATCCTTCTTCCCCAGCAAAGACCTGAAAAAGCTGTTGGGCTTGCCTATTAACTGGTGCAAAGCTCCTCTGCTACTCAATTATATCCCAACATACAAGTCGGCCTTGCCTGACATCCCTAGGCACAGCAAGATTCCTTCGTCTGCTTCCACTCCACTAGTCACTTTATCGCCAAGGCCAGACTAGGTCACTTCCTCAGACCAGTTGAGCTATCATCAACCTCTGCCCTCTAACTAATCTCGACATCGCAGTGCCGACGCCGATATCGTGCCCCATCAAATGCACCCGCTGGTAAAACTAGTAGCTGCAAACACCGAGATTCTGAGGCGTCGGCTCACGATCCAGCCAATCCCTCAATCGCCCTTCCAACAATACACTTTGGCACTAGAGTAACTGTTGCTACCACCGCCGACAAAATAGGCCGCAAACCAGCTGTCGTTGAGGATCTTCTAGCCAACATTCCTGGGGTAGTGATTGTACAGTCCTCCTCTCTCCCATCTCAGTCCAAACCCAAGCCTAAGAGAGTAAAGAAGGCGAAAGCCAAGGCTACAGTGACTCATGTTGATTCTGATGACACTGTGCCGATCTCAAAGCTGGCCGAAGGCGAAAAGAATACATCTGCTATTGAGAAGAGGCCAGTCGAGGCCGCAACGCCCGATGCCACCCTAACAAAGAAGCTGAGGTCAGACCGCACAGAAGGCAGCATCAGTTTCTCTCGGAACATGATCTAGGCCCCCAAAGTCATGGTAGGGGATAGACCTTTGACAGCCGGTGACAATGCAATCCAGGATGTCGAGGTCGGCGCCGCCCTGTCAATGGCCATGCTCCTTCCCGAAGACATGAACCACATGGCCGACCTCTATGAATATGAGAACTTCGGCCTGATAATGCAGCACTTTGTATTGGTAAGTCTCTTCCTGTACACTTTCAAGGTTCTTTAATACTTAGTCAAATTTCACTAATCTACTTTACTTCTTGCAGGCTATCTAGCATGCGCATTCTTACACAGTAAAGACCGAGATGACGATGAAGGAGTTGGTAAAGAAAACCCAGGAAGCTACCAAACTCCTCTCCTTGCTCAACCATGCTGAGGCCAACAACCAAAATCTGCTGGATCAAGCTAAGGCTGCTCGAGCTGCTCAAGCCGATGCTGAGGCTAAAGCCAAAAATACGAATGCAGTGGTCGAGGTCACCAAGGCCGAGGTTGAGGCTACCAAGGCCTTCTCAACGGAGTTGGAGGCCAAGCTAAAGGAGGCAATTGACTCGAAAGAGGCCGAGGCCATAGCGGCCGACGAAAAGGCCTTCGAAGAAGGCCAAGTCGCCATTCGCGACCAATACAAAGAGCAAGTCAATCTGGCTTGCAACCGAAGTTATTACCTCGGCTAGACGGCGGCTCTTAATCATCTGTCGGTCCTAATGGACTCCCCTCTTCGAGATATCAACCAATTGCAAGTGCCTTTTCCTCCAGCTCCTAAAGGATCGGATGATGAGGCCGAGGAAGAAGATGCCGAGGCTGACGACGAAAAAGAAGAGGCTGCTGCTGAGGCTAAGTCCTCCACTCTAAATGAGCAAGTCTTGGACTTGACTCAAGATGATAAGGACGAAGTATCCAAAAGCACCTCTTTTAAGAAGATGACATCTGAGGCCGAAGTCCAAGCGGTTGAAAAGAGCTTGGATCAAACTCTGCTCGAGATTGATGCCGAGATAGCAACGAAAAAGGAATTCTTACTGCTAATTGAGGCCGACAAATCCCCAACAGTCAAGGTTGAGCAATCTGACATAAATGCCAATGCTTCCAGTACTTAGGATTTTTTTTTTTTTCGTTTTTTCTTTACTCTGAACTTCTCTTTCAATTGTAACTTTTTTTTTAATTTGGACAAGTAATCTTTTATCTCAGGCTGAAGTGCCCTTTTGCATTGTATCTGAACAAGTTTCTTCTTTGAATGCATGCTTTCTTTTTCTCTAAGTGTTGAATGTATGCTTCCATACATAATAATATTACAATTCTTCAAAATATACCTTAACTGTATAATAACTTTGGGGTAGATTACTTCTGATATAAACCTTGATTGTTTGTCTCGGCCAACAATTGTAATGCCTCGGCTAACACTTAAAAAATATTTCAAAATATTTTTACAACTGCCGTTTCTTAAACTTATTCAGTCATGTATTGCTTATTTACTTCTGCTTGCTGTCTTCTATCAAGACCTCACCCTTCCAACCTTTCCAAGCTTGGTAACTTGATTGGTCATCTCGGGTAATATGTATATCGAATACTTCTTTCATAATTACCTCGGCTAACTCCAACTTGTAAATTTCTTTGAAATTTCATCAAGTGTTAAGCCCATTTTAACTTGCAAATTTTTCTAAAAATTTCAACAAGTCCCAAGCTCTTAAGTTATTTATCATTCTTGCTCCTTGCACCTTAATGTGAGCCTAAGTTCCACATAGGTTTAGATTTTCTGTTTATGGTCTTTCGCCAAGGTCAAATTCAATCAAAGACTAGCCGACGTGTTCAACCTTGGTGTCCCTGTTAATTTAACTAAAGCAAGCTTGGCTCCACGCTGAGTTCAGCTCTGCCGACATGGCAAGTCGTGGTTAATTTAGTTTAACTCTACTATATGCAAGTATAATTCAACTTTGCCATATAATAAGTCATGTTTCCTTCGAAAACATTGCCAACTTAGTTCAACTCTATTATATACAAGTATATTTCATCTCTGTCATATAATAAGTCTAAGTTATTCGTCATATTTTATTTCAAAATATCGCAAACTTAGTTCAACTCTATTATATGCAAGTATAATTTAACTTTGCCATATAATAAGTCTAAGTTATTTGTCATGTTTCATTTAGAAACATCGTCATAGGACTGGTTAGTCCTATCGCACAAATTTAAAAATCATAAAAATCAAACTAGCATGTTATTATTACTTCGGCTAATAAAATTGTGACATAAACTTCGAAAAACAAAAACTAATAATAAAAAAACTTCAAGTTACAAGTGTTCTAGGGTCTTGGCAACTTTTTGCCTTCAATGTCTTCAAGCCGATATGCCCCATTGCCGGCAACTGAGATAATTCTGTAAGGCCCTCCCAGTTTGGGCCAAGTTTTCCCTCCTTGGGATTGTTCTTGTTATCGACGACCTTTCTTAGGACGAGGTCCCCAACCTTAAACTCTTTTGGGTTAACCTTCTTTTTGTAGGCCCTAGCAAGTTTTTGCTGGTATGCCTCTAGTCGAATTGCTGCTCTCTCTCTTTACTCCTCCAGCAGATCCAGAACTCGGGCCAGGAATGCCTCATTAGTCCCATTCTCTACTCCTTGGGTTCTGATCCCAAGGATGCCGAATTCCAGTAGGATAACCGCTTCAGTGCCATAAGCCATGGCAAATGGAGCCTCTCCAGTTGATCTTCTCAGCGTAGTCTGATATGACCAAAGTACATTAGGCAACTCTTCCACTCATTTTTCTTTTGCTGCTTCCAGCCTCTTTTTGATCCCATCTAAGATAGTCTTATTGGATGCTTCTTCCTGACCATTGCTCTAAGGAAAACTTGGAGTAGAGTAGTAGTTCTTGATTTTATACTTTGCACATAAGCTTTTGATTAGCTTACTGTCAAACTGTGTATCATTGTTTGCTATTATTGCCTTTGGGATCCCAAACCTGGTGATGATGTTCTTCCATATGAAGTTCTTCATATCAATATCTCGAATATTTGCAAGAGGTTCAGTTTCTATCGATTTTGTGAAGTAATCAGCTACTACTAGCAGAAACTTTCTTTGCCCAGTTGCTTGGGGTAGTTGTTCAAGAAGATCCATGCCCCACTGTGCAAATGGCCAAGGGCTGGATACTGGGTTCAAATCTACTGCTGGTTGGTGTATCAAAGGTGCAAACCTTTGACACTTCTTACACTTTCTGATGTAGGCTTCAGTATCCTTTCGCATGTAGGGCCACTAGTATCCCTAAGTAATGGCCCTATGAGCAAGTGATTTGCCTCCAGCATGGCTTCCACATACTCCTTCATGTATTTCATACAAGAAGTCTTCAATCTGGGAGGGATGCACGCATCTCAAAAAGGGACCAGTGAAGGATCTCTTGTAGAGATGGCCATCTACTGTTAGGCTGAACGTGGCCGACTTGAATCTGGTCTTATGTGCTTCTTTTTGGTCGTCTGGCAGCTTATCATCCGTAAGGAACATCACTATTGCATCCATCCAACTTGGACCCATCTCTACGCATATCGCTTCATACTCAGTGATCAGTGGTTCCACATTTGGTCCTGATAAATAATCAACCATTGTTGTCCTTACCTCTCCTGATTTCATTGCACTAGCCAGGTTAGCCAAGGTGTCGGCATGACTGTTATCATCTCGGCTAACCTACTGCAGTCGGCAATCTTGGAACAAGGTTAGCAGCCTAACAACGTTTTTGACATAGGTTATCATTCTTTCATCTCGGGTTGCATACTCGCCTGTTGCTTGATTCATAATAAGTTGAGAGTCACAGAAGACTACCACATCGTCGGCTTCCATTGCTGCTGCTAATTTCAACCCTGTAATTAGTGCCTCATACTCTGCTTCATTATTTGAGGCCTTGAACTCCATTCGAATAGACTGTTCTAACATTTGCCCATCTGGCGATACTAACACTACTCTTGCCCTCGCTCTTTGACAGTTTGAACTTCCATCAACAAATAGGTGGAATGAGTCGTCGATGTAGATGTCATAGGGCTTTAGTTTCTCTTCTTTCTATCTATTTTTCTTGAGTGGGGTTCTTGGGCCCTAGTTGGGTTTCTTCTTGCTCCCTTGGGCATCCCAAACCTCTACTTATCGGAGTCTGATGTGGAATGCCACCAGGGGTGAACTCAGCCACAAATTGGCCAGAACCTGGCCCCTAATTGCCATTCTGGGCCTGAACTCTAAGTCATATTGGCCCAACACTACTGCCCATCTGGCTAACCTTCTTGTTAGATCTCCTTGTTGCAACATGGACTTCAAAGGATACTCAGTTAGTACCACAATCTTGTGGGCTTGGAAGTAGTGATTCCGTTTTTTTGAAGCCATCACCAAGGCTAGTGTCAACTTTTCCAAGGGTAAGTACTTGGTCTCTGCACTTGCTAGGATTTTACTCACATAGTATACTGCCCTTTGTTCTCCTTTCTCTTCTTTGATTACCACTGCACTCACCTCGTGCTTTGAAACTGCCAAGTATAGGAACAATTCTTCTCCAAGAATTGGATTTGACAGAATTAGAGTTGTTGTCAGGTACTTTTTTAAGTTGACCAAGACAACTTCGCACTCCTCTGTCTACAAAAAATCTGTGGCCTTCTTTAACAAACTAAAAAGTGGTTTACACTTATCAGAACTTCGGTTGATAAACCTATTCAATGTTGTAGCCTTTCCAGTCAACATCTGCACTTGTTTTGCGGATGTTGGGCTTTTTAAGTCAAGGTTGGCCTTGATTTGATCTAGACTTGCTTCAATGCCCCTTTTGGTGACCAAGTATCCCAGAAAATTTCCAGATCCGACTCCAAATGCGCATTTCAAAGCATTGAGTTGGAGCCGATATATTCTCAGGATATCAAAAACCGCCTTTAAGTCAGCCAGATGATTCCCAGGTTCTTTGGTCTTCACAACCATGTCATCAATGTACACTTCTACTGTCTTGCCAATCAGATGTCTAAAAATTTTGGTCACTAGCCTTTGGTAGGTTGCTCTTGTATTTTTCAACCCAAACGACATCATTTTGTAGCAAAACAGCTTTTTTGGGGTGATAAATGCAGTCTTCTTCTCATTAGGGGGATACATTGTTATTTGCTGGTATCCCCTATAAGCATCCAAGAAGCTCATCCTTCCATACCCTAAATTGGCATCTACTAACTGATTAATCTTGGGTAGTGGAAAACTGTCCTGGGGACAGGCCTTATTTAGGCTAGTGAAATCGACACAAACCCTCCACTTGTCATTCTTCTTTTTCACTACCACAGTGTTAGATAGCCAAGTAGGGTAGTTCACCTCGCGAATGTCTTTGGCTTCTAGTAGTTTGTTCACTTCCTTCTCAACTGCCTCAACATGCATCAACGTTGGTCGCCTCACTCGTTGGATGACTGGTTTAGCCGACCTGTCTACATTGAGCATATCGTATGTGACCTCAGGGTTAATGCCTGACATCTCGTATGGCATCCAGGCAAATACTTCTATGTTGGCCTGGAAGAAAGCTTCCAACTCCTGTTTCTTATCCTCGACCAAGCCTGAACTGAGAAGGAAGAAGCGCTCTTCATCCCCTTCTTGGGCCAAAATTTTCTTCAAGGCTTCCTCACTCTTCTCAACTGGTTCTTTGCCGACATCATTGATAACTTTCATGTCTTCATCTTCAATTTCTGCTATTTTTGTCTCTTGTACGTTGCAGGTGGATTTCATTGTTGCTATGGAGCAAGTTTTTGCCTATACCTGATCCCCTATAACTTTCTCAATTCCATGCTCTGTTAAGAACCGCAACAGTTGGTGCAGCGTTGAGGGAACAACCCTTATTGCGTGCAACCATGGCCTTCCCAAGATAAATTATAAGGGGAGGGGGTATCAATTATGGTAAACTCTGTGCTTACCTTTTGGTGCATGCCTACACCTCCAAATTTATTACTCCTGGGGGCCATATTGGCGTTCCATTGAACTTGACCATTGGGCTGTTAGATTGCTCCAAATCATCTTCATAAAGGCCAAGCTCCTTATAATATCGGACATACATGATGTCACAAGAGCTGCCTTGATCGATCATAATGCACTTTACTTGGCATTTCCCAAGCTTGAGGGTCACTACCAGGGCATCGTTATGTAGATGCTGCACCGTGTCTAGGTCTCCCTCAATAAAGGACACCATTGGTCCTTGGCACTCGTTTGTCCTAGCCTCTTTTGTTGGACCTGATACACATGTTGTAAGTGCTTCACTCTCTATGTCTCCTTACATACCTCGTTCTCATTGATCCTCGAGTGAATCACATTGATCACTCGAGGTCCATCTGCTTGTTGTTGTGGTGGTGGTGGTAGAGGTGGTGCTGCTAGTGCCTGGGATAGTCTTGCTTGCTCTTCTCTTGTTCTGGCCTCATCTACCAGGTCCCTCAAGTGACCCTGTCTGACTAGATCTTCCAAATGCGTCTTCAGGGCTCTGCACCCTTGAGTCAGGTGCCCGTCCTCATTGTAGTAAGCAGAGTGCTTCCCAAGACTCCTTCCTATAAATTCACTAGGAATCTTCTTCAGTGCTCTATAATATGGCTGGTTCCTGATCCTTTTTAGAACTTTATAAATTAGGATTCGGAACACAGTGGTGACTTCCCGTGCAGCCCTCAGCCTTGTTTTTTTCCTATTAAATCCAGTATTACCTTGGCCTCGCTTTGGCGAGCTGTTTTTCTTCTCCTGCTTCAGCCTATTTGTTTCTAGTGTCTCCTCCTCTACTTTGGCATATTTCTCGATTCTTGCCATAAGCTCCTCCATACTCTTTGGCAGAGTCTTTGCCAGCGACTTCTGAAGTATGCAATCATCCTTTAGGCCATTCTTGAAGGACACGACCGCCAATTCTTGGTTGCATCCTGGTATTCAGTTGAACACCTCATAATACCTTTTGGCATAAGCCCTAAGGCTCTCACCCTCGCCAATTTTCAAAGCCATCAGGGAGTCTGCCCTTAATGGTAGCAACTTGTTTGTGACAAACCTCATCACAAACATCTTGGTAAGGCCTTCCCAACTCCTCATAGTTCCTTTCAGCAATTTATGAAACCAATCTGATGCAATTTCTCCAAAGGATAAGGGGAACACCTTACACAACGACGGTTCATTCCCAGTATACAAGGCTATTGAATTCAGATATAGGCCGATGTGAAAGTTCGGATCGGATTTACCCGTCATAAATTTGGAACCTCGACATATAGAACCTTTTTGGAGTCTCAAACCTATCCAACTCTACTGAGAATGGCGTTTCCGGCTTGACGGGAGATGTGACCTCAGCATTTTGCTGCTTCCTCTAGAGGTAGTCCCTCAAATCCTCTTTAGTCGACCAGGAGCTCGGCTGTCAATGGATTTCAGCCTTTTTGGTGCGGTTCTCCTAGTGTCGTTATGTGTCCTCTTGGACTTCTCTTCATTCAACGTGTCAAAACAATGTTCCTTCCCTTGAACATGCTGATGTTCCTTGACATAAGTTCCCTTGGTGCGAGCCATTCTCTAAGACTCTCCCCTCATCTATTCTACTTGCTCGATATCCTGTGAAGGTCGATGTGAGCGTTCATTCACCTTGTCATGCTGAGGGACTGCTGGGATTGCTTTCTATCCCCCTTTCTGCACGTCGTTCTTGGCCGCTGGAATCGACGTGTCTTTTAATGGAAACGATGGTTGCATGACGTTGTTTTGCATCATGAAGTTGACAACTGATTGTAGGTCTACCAACTTGTTTGCCATTCCTTTCATCTCGTCGTCCCTCTTTAGGCATCTATCTTTCCATACTTGGAGGTCGCTTTCATTGTAATGCTCGTTTTGGCCCGATTTCTTTAGTACGTCTCCCTCTTGGCCGACGTCCTTCTCCCTGGGATTCTGATCCCGTGTTCCTTCATTTTGGTTTTTATCCTCCATGTCTGGATTGGCATGTTTACCACTCCCACTAGAGATGTCGCCTCCAATCTTTTCCCCTTGCT
The DNA here is from genome assembly GCA_025200525.1 of Camellia lanceoleosa. Taxonomy (NCBI): domain Eukaryota; kingdom Viridiplantae; phylum Streptophyta; class Magnoliopsida; order Ericales; family Theaceae; genus Camellia; species Camellia lanceoleosa. The sequence goes on from CM045771.1 coordinate 43,646,231, forward strand.
CGTTGTTGGCCATCTATTCTAACTAAGTTCGTACAGACGGCGCCAAATTGTGGGTGTTGATTTTTGACCACACAACCACATGGGGAAATCAGCTAGAGAGCACCAGCAGAATAGATTAAGCCCAACAACCTGCACAAGAAGATGAGAATACGGCGGTGGTTCGTTCACCCGGGGGCACTCCGATGATCAAGTCAGTAATCAATATCTCTCAAAGATAACAAATTTTGCTTAAACTCACAAGAAAAAACTTACTTCAGACCCACGAGGGTGCCTTGCTTTTATAACCAGTAGTGACCTGGTCCCTTTAGAAGCCTCACTTCAGTGGACTCAAGCTCAATGCTCATCCTGGACTCTCGACTAGATAGAGATAAATCTCCTTGAGCCTTATACTTATCCTAACTGAGGCCCTCACTTGTTCTAGGACTCTTGTCCTTTATCTGCTTATTTCAGATTCTGGTATCTCCACAGATATCCTCGGCTTAGCCGAGATCACCTCGGTGTCAGGACTAGGCCACGTTGCACCTCGGCTGACACTTTAGCGTCACCTTGGCAATGTGCTGTCATTCACAAAATATGTCCCAACACTGAGCATATGGATAAATTCACAATTGGTTGAGAGAGATGTATCATAAGTTTTTTTTTATTTTTATTTTTTGACATTATAAAATATTAATGAGTTAATAAGTTAGATTGGTAAAATTAAAGATTCAACGTTAATCCTTAAACTAAAATCTTAAACCTAGTCTAAAAGTCTAAAAAATACAACCACTTGATTTGCACACAACTTCTATGTCAAAAGTTAGACCCATTTTATGAGTATTGTGCTAACAAATGTTTCCTGGTAGCAAAGAGTACAATTAATACAAAATTTTGACCAAACCAAATCCTCTCCAGTGTACCTAAGAAGAACAAAAGATTACAAGTTGATCTATTTGGTTCAAATATATGGAAAATGTTTAAGACGCCTAATAAAGTTTTCATAATTTGACTCACAATGATATGAAATGATGGGTATCAATTTTTGATTTATTAAGTACTTAATCATACATGACTCTACTCCCTTGCCATCCCATTGTGAGTATATTTGATGGTTTAAAATATGAATGTCTAACATTTCTTAAAATCCCGATCTAGTACAAAGCATAACATACCTGATGTTATCTATGGTCGAAGCATAAGAAACATACTTTAGTTATTGTGCAATGTACTATTAAGTTATGATGCAACATGTTGGAAGTTACAATTCAAGCATGTTAGTGTGTAGTGTCTCGATTCTAAAACCCGACTTGAAACCCACTTGTATGGGTGCCCTGACACACTTTCAAGCTTGTGAATTGATGAATGGTGTTGTTATTATACTTATTTTCCTTCTTTGCACCTTGTTGGCCTTAGAACTGTCCCAAAAATTCTAAATCAACACCACTGTGTGCATGGTCACACTCGTGATCATATATATAACGCTCGCGATTCGGTCGTGACCAAAAACACCTTGCAGTGTTATGTTTGAGGAAAACTTAGCTGCTTGCGAATTGATGACCACACCTGTGATTGTATAAGTCACGTCTACAATGGTCTAGTCTATAAAAGATAGGTCAGTGCAAAAAAATGAAGTCTTGATCCTTATCTCTTTTCTCTCTATAAGATACAGATAACACAGGGAGTAGAAGGATTGAAACCATACCTTGTTTGATAGAATCTGAAATGAAGAACCTTGTGGGTAAATCACGTGCTTCACCACCACGAACTAAGAACACCCAGCAATGGAGTGATACCATAGTATGAGTATCATCCACACTAGTCACAGTGCAAAGGCTTGATCGTTATTCTAATGGGAGAGAGTTAGAGAGAGAGTATGGGAAAAATCATTCGTTATTAGATTCATCCCACATCTAACATATCATATCAGATATATAGGTTGATCATCTAATCATCTATCCATATCTCTTTATAAGATATGGTAGATATAGATATTGATTATGGGTTATCCAAATAGGATAGATAATAATTCAAATTCAAATTACATGGATAATTTGAATGGGTCATGGGTCAAACCATATAGACGCCCAAATCTGGGTCCAATACCCGGCTCAATTTCCAACATCTCCCACTCGCACATGAGTTGGCATGACACTGTTACATCTCTATCTCAATCTTCCTAAATAATGTACAATCTCATATTAGCCAATGAACCATGCAACTGCTGAGAACACCTGCATGTGGGAGCTCTATACTAGAAACTCAATATGAGCCTGCATAAAGACATCAACCCAAAAAAAATAGAAATAGTGTCTCCTGTACCCAGATCCATCTAGCTACATCAGTCCAAAACATCTCTAATCCCTCAAAGAGCATATTTGACCCTTCTAGGTCCCGCATTATATTCACACTCAATCAGCATCCCATACAGAGCGATGTGAGTTGTCGACAGTGAATATAGAGCAGAAATGTAGAACTAGATGATCTTCCCTTCACCCTTATATCATTTAACTCAGAATTGACCGCTTTTCCAATAATGTCCCTTAAAGCCGAATCAAACATGACCACAGGCAACATACCAAAGTAGCTGAACATCAACTCCTCATCTTATGACATAGTCAAAGGTCACAAAAGACACAAAGTGAAGTCATTGGAAAAATGACTTTTAGGACTCACATGGTGAGGAAACAGGGATCCATTCTCTCACCTCGCTAATGGGTCGATAAGCATGTGCAGTACGAATGTATGCTATAGTGGGTAACTCTTCCAAAGAGTGATGTTAAACTCACACACCATACAGATCTTAGTCTAGTCGCTCTTAAGCGCACAAGTCGCTTCCTAGCGTCTAACTTGAATTCTCTATTTGCTAATCTCTCAGGCATCAAATGAGATCTCGTATCTAGCTATCCATAACAGGCATATCATGGAAAAGTGGGTACTTTTATATCCATGGTTGGTCTTTAACAAGACCTTATCTTGGCTGTAACCAAGGGGACATAGCTAGTGGATAATTTTAGCCTCTCTTTTGGCTCCAAATACAATAAGCAACTAGTCTCATCCTTGCTCGCTACCTAGCGCTAAGGGCAATTGCTCATGTGAGTGAGCCAATCTTGCCTGCTAACATCAAATTTATTTATTTTGTGTGTGCTAATTCACAAACCATTGTAAAAAGTAGTAAACATAAATGTGTAATAGAAACAAATATGAATACTAATGGCATGAATATCCCCCAAAAAATAAGAGTTCAACTGAATACACATATATCATCACTTACGTAGTCCTAAAGCCCTAACATGAGTAAGATAAACATCTCTAGCAATGGGCTTAGTCAAAGGGTCTGCAACCATGCGACTCGTAGGGATGTGCTCCAAGATCACTTCTTTTTGCGCCACAATGTCTCTAATAAAGTTGAACCTCACATCAATGTGTTTGGTTCTCCCATGCATGGCTAATAGGCCTAATAATTTTCTCACTAAAAAGCCTAAAAATATTAAAAATTATTAGTGACGAAAATATATTTCTCATCAAATGGTCCTAAAATATTTAAAATCAAGTTTTTTTTTTATTTTAAAAAAAGATTATTGGTGACGCAAATATATTCCTCATTAATAATTTTTAATTGTTGAAAAAAAAATTCTCACCAAAAGTTTCAAAATTTTGGCACCATAAAAAAAAATTAGTGGGAAAAATTTAGGTGACGAAACTTATTTTTTTTCTCACCTAAAAGTAATTATTTATTGACGGAAATAAATTTTATCACCTATTATTTTTATTTTTTTATTATAAGTGCCAATTTATAATTCCTCATGGATTATTCTTATTTAGTAATGAAATTTGTTTTCTTTACTAATTTTCGTCACCATAACAAAATAGAAAATAAGAGAAAGAGACACCAGAAAAAGAGCAAAGAGAAATCACGTACCAAATCACCGAACGAAGAAGATGTGGCAGTTACCGGCAAGGATACTAGTGGCGGCGACAATCAGCAAGGCTAATAAAGGTGATGATGGCGATCGACGTGGTGGAGCAAGAGGTAAGACAAATTAATACCCTATTTTGAGAGAGAGAAAGAGATAGAGAGATGATAAAACAGAAAAAGGGTAAAAAAAATTAATACTCTATTTTCTTTTTATTGCCGCTCAATATATCAAAAATTTTCCACCAAAATTGGTGACAATATTATTTCCTCACCAAAAGATATCAAAAATATTAAAACGTTTTGGTGACGAAAATATATTCTTCACAAATAATTTTATAATTAGTGACAAATTTTTTTCTCTCCAAAAGTCTCAAAAGTTTGGCGCCACCCAAAAAAAATAGCAGGAAAATTTTTGGTGACGAAACTTAATTTTTCCTTACTTAAAATGAAGTATTTATTGACGAAAATAAAATTTGTCACCTATCATTTTTTTTTATATTATATGTGACAAAATTTATAAATTCCTCACGGATTATTTTTATTCAGTGACAAATTTTATTTTCTTCACTAGTTTTCGTCACCATAGGTTATTTTTGTTGTAACTTAGGATCCTTAGCGTCTGAAGTGTATGTGAGAATATCCAAATGCTGAAAGAATCTCCTCAACCAAATGGCTTCCTGAACGGCAGATGAACAAGTCAGAAACTCAACCACCATTGTCGATAAGGCGATACAGGATTACTTCTTACTGTTCCAAGAAATAGCACCATCGCTAAGCACGAAAGCATATCCTGAAGTGGATTTACGCTTATCTAAGTCTCCTCCCCAGTCAACATCACAATAGGCAACTAGATGTAGATCTGAACTTTGGTAGCAAAGTGTGTAGTCTGCAGTCCCTCTAAGATATCATAATATCCTCTTAACTGCTTTCCAATGAGCTGGTCCTGGGTTAGATTGGTAACGACTCACCAATCCAACTGTATAACAAATGTCAGGGTGAGTACACATCATAGCATACATCAAGCTTCCAATAGCATTTGCGTAGGGTACACGGGCCATCTTTTCATTCTCTTCTGGAGTCTTACGACGCATATCAAGGCTTAGGCTCTTGTCTCTCACAACATGAGTGTCAATGGCTTTGCAGCTCTGCATCTGGAATTGCTCTAGAATAGTCTTAATGTAAGTCTCTTGAGACAAACCGAGAAGTCTCCTAGAGGGATCCCTAAGGATCTTAACACTGAGCACATAGCCCGTTTCACCCATGTCTTTTATCTCAAATGTAGAGAACAACTACTTTTTAGTGGTCATTTCCTTGTCATTTCCAGCTAATAATATGTCATCCACATATAATGACAATATCAGAAAAATATCCTCGGACCGCTTAACGTACACATAGTGATCTTCATCGATCATTGCAAACCCATTAGAAACAATGGCACGATGAAATCTCAGATTTCACTATTTGGATGATTGCTTTAAGCTATAAATAGATCATTGAAGCTTGCAAACTTGCGCTCCTGACCTACTGCCACAAAGCCTTCTGGTTGATCTATATAGATCTCTTCATCCAATTCTCCATTGAGAAATGTAGTCTTAACGTCCATCTGATATAGCTTTAAGTCCAACTGAGCTACTATGGCCAGAATTAGGTAAATAGAGGCAAACCTCACAACTGGTGAAAAGGTTTCCTCATAGTCCACACCCTCTAATTGGGTGTAGCATTTCACCACTAGGCACGCGTTATACCTTTCTATGGAACCATCCGCCTTGCGCTTGATTTTGAGAACCCATTTGTTCCCAATAGTCTTGCGCCCTAGTGGCAAGTCAACCAAGTCCCAGACATGATTTTTCTTCATAGACTCTATTTCTTCATCCATTGCAAGACTCCATTCTTTACTAGCAGGGGATGAGAGAGTATCTTTGAGATTCCTAGGCTCCATCTCATCACTCGGAGCAATCAAGAATCCTTCCCTCTCAATCTCAAAACGACGACGGGATATAGCTCCACGCTTGCTTCTACGTAGTTGAGAGTCCTAAGAATCCTCATCCATTGGAACTAATCCATGGGCAGGTAAATCACTCCCACTGTCCCTAGGAGCTTGAGGGATTATTTCCTCATTCTCTACTAGGCTACTAGGTGTGCCTTTAAGTAGATCCTCTATCTCATAGAGCTCTATGTCTCTAGTTACCTCACCTCTGCTAGGGAAATCCTCCTCTAGGAAATCCACGTCGCGTGACTCAATTTCAGTTACACTTCCATCCGAATGCTCCCCAATAAACATATAGCCCTTAGAATGCTCACTATAGCGAATGAAGATATACTTCTTTCCTCTAGGGCCCAACTTCCCAAACTTATGAGAAGCGTTGTGTATGTAAGCTGCCGAACCCCAAGGCCACAAATTGCCCATATCAAGCTTTTTGCCAGTCCACATCTCATATGAGGTGGAAGGAACTGATTTTGAGGGCACACGGTTAAGGATGTAGGCAACAGTTAACAAAGCATCTCCCTAATACAAAATGGGAAGATTAGCTTGCGCCATCATAGATCTAACCATGTCAAGCAATATGCGATTCCTTCTCTCCGCTACTCCATTTTGCTGCGGAGTCCCAGGAATTGTTAATTGCCCGATAATCCCTTTTTCCTCACAAAGAACTTTAAATTGCTCAGATAAATACTCGTGTCCCTGGTTAGTCCTTAGAGCCTTAATGCTTTTGTCTAATTGATTCTCAACCTCATTAACATACTGTCTAAACCAATCCAATGCTTCTGACTTGTGAGAAATCAAATAAACATGGCCAAAATGCATACAGTCATCTATAAATGTGATAAAATAAGGGGCTCTATTCTTTGCTCTCACATTCATTGGTCCACATATATCAGAAAGAATAGGTTGTAATGTCATGCCCTCAAAATAATACATATAAACCCCACATTATTAACATGCATATACATGAGTGAATAAAACATATTTCCATTTATCAGAGTATTAAGTACAAAAGTATTATATGTTGACATCAAAAGTAAATGCTCTATGGGTTTACAACTTTCCAAGTCAACACTTGGTTACAAAAAGGAGAGTACTAGCTCAAAACTCAAAATAAGCCCTTGGCTTGATTTACATGTAATACAACAAGAAAACAACAAAAGAGTCATTCAACCTCTAAGCCTTCCAAGCTATGTCCTTGGAGGTGGCATACCATCTGTACCTGAAAATGATGTCCCATAAAGGGTGAGCCAAAACCTAGTAGAAATATACTAAACCAAATATGAGAAATAACTAAAATATTAGCATTTGATAAATGGTCAACACTTGCAAACCAACTTACAACACCTTCCAGTTCAACGACAAATACAACCATTTTTCATTTCATTTTCCTTTACTTATCCCATTCAGATTCATAAACATGGCTCATTATCTAGCCTAACAATTTCATGAGACTATAACTCATAATAAAAACACTTCTATTATCCACAATTCAAATGAGACTACATCTCACATTAAACACTTCCATACTTCAATTATGTACGTTATGCAAACGTAATCAAGATTTCGAGACTTTCACCCTGGACACTCCGGCCAACTTAGTTATCAATGGAGTCCATCTCCTATCTCCTCCCAAACAGGTTTGAGAGTACATCCTCTATCTCCTCTCAAACCTTGGAGTACATCTCCTATCTTCTCCCAAATAATATACATATACAATGTATTTAACATTCATTATATACAATGATCAATCAATACACATATTCGATGTATTATTCCGACCGTCATAATCAATGACATATTCCAGGTGATTAGTTTCAATTTTCCCTAATCAACATACAGTGTCTACAACAATCAAGACTATCCTCCACCGATAGCCCAAAGCAGTTATCTCTAAACAGATAATAAATTTATCAAACAGATAATATATCAACATTTTCATAGGTGAGCGACTTATTTATCCAACTACACCATTCAATCTCATAATTTCCCAATTTCATGATGTTCAACTCAATTTCATATTTTCCCAAATTAATTATTCAACATACTTAGGGTATTTTCCCTCTTTTTTTTCAACATTGACCCAAAGGTCCAAGTATCATCAATAAACATCAATAACCTCATTTTAAGACCCATATACACATGTATAGTTCAAAAGGACCAAAACCCCTTTTTATACATTTCAAGTTTTGAAATCATAACACCCAAAAACCCCAAACAACACCATCTATACAAAATACATAACATCTATGTCAAAACTCATAGAAAAGAGTAGGTTATCCCTACCTCAAATGGAGAGACCCAAAGGTGATGATGAGAAAACTCGAAGGTGCTCCAAACCCAAAGATTTTTGGATCCAAACGTAGCCCACACCAAGCTCTACACTTTTTACAAAGGGACAAGGGTAGAAGATCACTAGAGCTAGATGATTTCGTAGAGAGAAGATGTATTCTAGAGAGAGGAGCTCTCAAATGAGGGTTTTGAAAAGCTAGAGAGAGAGAGAGAGTGGGCTGAAAAAGTGATTCAAAATGCTTCAACTTGGACTGATATACAACACAGTCCGCTCGAGCGTGGAACGCCTTGCTCGAGCATCAGACATAGACTCTCGCTCGAGCGTGAAAAGCGACGCTCAAGCGTCGAATGCACACTTCTAGAAGTTCTGCAGACGAAGGTCCCCGCTCGAGCATGAAAGTGGACGCTCGAGCATTCGATGACCTGCACGAAAAGTACTGAAGGTGGGATAATCCCGCTTGAGCGTCAAACTCCCCGCTCAAGCGGAGGAGCAAAAACAAAGGGGCCCGCTCGAGCGTCAAAAGCCCTGCTCGAGCGTGAAGGCCAAAATCTGGGCATCAACTCTATATTTCTAAACATAACCAACCTGTTTCAAACCTACCCAACACAACCCAAAACTCAAATACAAAGAGTAAAGGATGGAAACAAGAATAAGACAACAACACACATCCACGGAATCGAGTCCGGAATACACTAAACAATGAAAGGAAAACCAGGATCGCTATATGTAATGGGATAGATGCCCTTTTGGCTTTCCCAAATGGTTTCCTTGTTGCCTTTCTAGTAAGACAGTGCTCACAAATAGGCAAAGTGACTCTAGCGAGTGGGCCTAAAAGGCCTTCTCTAGCTAATCTAGTCATCCTGTCTTGCCCTATGTGGCCTAATCTAGCATGCCATTTTATAGAATCATTATCACAAATAGATGCAATATAAGAAATAGAGCCATTGGCATTTTTATTAAAACTAGAATCATCCACATCCAAAACTAAGAAACCATCTAAAAGATAACCAAAACCATAAACAATTGTTTCCAAATAAATGTTAACACCATTATTCTCAAAACAAAAGCTAAAACCAAGGCTCATCATGCTAATAACTAAAACTAAGTTTCACCGAATATCTGGAGCATAAAGAGCATTATGAAGATACAAGGTGTGCCCTCGTTGCATTTCCAGCTTGTATGTGCCAATGCCAAGTACCTCTACACTGGACTCGTTCCCCATGTAAACGTTTCTGCTTGCAGCAGGTACTCGGCGATACTCAACAAATCCTACTCTGTTCCTCGCGATGTGGTCTGTTGCTCTTGAGTCTACAACCCAAAAATAAGGAGAATGAGCAATTAATGCTTGACTAAAACCAACTATTGAACGCGAGAAATTAAGTAAGGGAGCACCTTCTTCTGATTAGGGCAATCCTGAGTGAAGTGTCCTTCTTTATTACAGTTAAAGCATGTCAATTTAGCCTTTACCTTTTTGCCACCTCCCTTGCCCCTATGCTTGAAAATTCTAGCGCCATTGGGCTTTAGCGCAGCTGCTGCTTGCTTCTTAGGAGCACCTTTTTGCTTTTCCATGCTTAAATTGAGAAGTCCTATGTGAGCTTGACTTAACCACCATAGAAGAACCATCAGACTTAGCCGCCTCCAGGCGCTCAACCTCTAGCTCTAAATAACACGATATGTCTTCTAATGTTTTCACACTCTCATTATGCATCATGTTCTACTTCATCTACTCGCAAGAATTTGGCAGAGAGCAAATCACAGCTTGTACTTGTTGCTCTTGAGTAAAATTGTGCCCAGCAGCCGCAAGCTTACGTATCATGGCTGACATGACCCTTAAATGCTGCTTCATCGAGTGATGCACCTTTTTCTGATAAGAGTCAAACTTCATAGTCAGCCCACGTAGTTTTGCCAAAGAGGTGACGCCAAACTTTTGCTTGAGAGCTTCCCACATCTCAAATACAATCGGTAAATGCTCAAACTCACTAATCAAGTTGTTGTGCATACTGCTCAACATGGTAAAATGCGTACACTAATCTTTGTTACTCCAAGTCTGATAGACTTCAAGATCACGACAATGCTGAGCTGTATTGCCCTACTCAGGCTCAACCATCACTTGTTCAAGTGTGTTCAAAACTTCTTGTTCATTGAGGAGGTATTGGATCTTACAGCGCCATATGTCATAATTATCTCCATCCAATTTCTCTCCCTTAGTTAAGTCTGCCACCACTGTCTTAGCTGTCATTTCTACATACAGAGTAAAGGAAGAACAAATGCGTAGGGGATATTAATGATAACAACACAAAATTATTTTGTGGCAAAAAAATCTAAATTAAATAATGATAACATTACACTCGTCTCAAGATCGAAAATTTGCTATGTTTATAATCATCTCTTGCGCCTCTAGTGACAATTATCAAAACTTAATTTAATTTCGTGCACAAAAACAATAACCTCCCACTACTTATGGCATGTGCAAAGCATGGCGATTGTCTAATTCCATACAATAGCATCTTAACGTAAATTTACAATTAACTCATGCTATATTCATTTAATAATGGAAATAAATAAATAAATAAATAAACTAATCATGCTTCTTTAATCACAACATATTACAAACTCTAGGCAAAAAACAACAATATGCTGTGTTTGATGTTCAGATTATGCCATAACAGAAAGTACATCACTTATGGAATTTTTTTGGAATTTTCTGGAAATTTAAATAATTAATAAACACACATGAAATCAGAAATAAATATTTCAAAATCTGAGAAAATGCAACAATCATACCAGTAAATAGTAAACCATTAAAGTAGTCTACAATAAAAATTTCAGCCCCAGAAACTTAGTCATGCAACACCAAAAACATTTTAAAGCAGAAATAATGAATTATTATTTCAGGAAAAATATTTTTTATTTTCATAAAATTTTAAAATTTTTACAGTAGATAAAAAATTTAATTCTGAGTCTAACAGTACCAACCACGTTTAAAACAAAGCTATAACGAATTTAATTATGAGTCTAATAGTACCAACCACACTTATGACCATTTAAAGCAATTCTAGATTTTTAAAACAAACAAATAGAGCCTTACATCCAACAACCAAGCGGTCAAGCCGGAAAAAGGCGGCTGGGCGATTTGGTGCAGGTAGGGTGCTAAGCCAAGTGTGTGGGGAAGCGAACACACATAGGAAACGTGTGTGACATGGGTGTGACATGCGCTGGTGGCAAAGTGGATTGATGTCATTTGGCACATCTCGCCACGCTCGCCTTCCCGGTGTTTTCTGGTCTAATTTTGGTACTACAGGACTCCATTTTCCAAAATAAAAACATTGGTGGTCTCAAAAATAACATTTAATGAGCTGTATCACACTCTCTCTCTAATGAGAGTGGAAGTGCAGAAACTCTGCACTTCTTCTTCTTCCTTAAGCCACAAAAGAATCAAAATGAACCCAAATTAGGGTTTGATTTTTCTCATCAACCGTAAGTCCAAATCTAACAAATAGTGTATGGTTTTGAAGGTCTGGAAACAAGGATTCTAAATATGTAAGATTTGTAGACTGGAATTAAAGCACGTAAAACTATCATGCAAACAAAGTTTTGAGAATATAAAATGTGTCTCCATTTTTCTTGCAATCTAACCATTGGATTTTCATAAAACTATGCAGATATATTCTACATGAAATATACAACAACATATGTAAATTTCAGGTTGATCAGAGAAAGTTTGAAAAAGATATTAATTTTCATGCATATATCATGTATATATATAATTATATGCATATTTTAATGCATACAAATAAGCACAAAAATACCCATTTATGACTCTGTTATCAATGTAAGATATAAATAACGCAGTGAGTAGAAGGATTCAAACCATACATTGTTTGATAGAATTCGAAACGAAGAACCTTGTGGGTGAATCACGTGCTTCACCACCACGAACTAAGAACACCCAGCAATGGAGTGATATCACAGTATAAGTATCACCCACACTAGTCACAGTGCAAAGGCTTGATCGTTATTCTAATAGGAGAGAGTATGGGAAAAATAATTTGTTATTAGATTCATCCCACATCCCATATATCATATTAGATATATAGGCTGACCATCTAACCATCTATCCATATCTCTTGATAAGATATGGTAGATATAGATATTGATTGTGGGTTATCCAAATATGATAGATAATAATTCAAATTCAAATTCAAATTACATGGATAATTTGAATAGGTCATGGGTCACGCCACATGGGCACCCAAATCTGGGTCCAATCCTAGGGTTTTGGGGCTTCAACGGCCCATTGTTGAGATACTTAAAAATGGAGAATTGTTATGACGCATTGTTAATTATTGCATTACATCATCTTTCAATTGATAATTATACATTTTGAATTTTTGTTGTGGAAAGATTTACAATGAGAAAAGAATATTTTTGAAATGGGAATTGAGTTTCACTTGTTTTGGAGTAAATACATTGGTAAGTCTAGATAGGAGGTGTAGATGAAATAGATAAAGTTGGCTTGAGTGTCGGGTGAAAGTGAGAATTTGTGAGGAGGTACACTTCCTTTGCATTATATGCATATGTGGAGTAAAGTGGGGTTTTGGTAGTGCTAGTTATGCCTACTTGTAGACACCAACCTAGGGATTACTTGAGTTGTATTTACACCCATTGAATTAAATTGCAAATTTTTTTTTTTTTTTTCTTATCATTATGAGTGGTATATCATTATATACATCTAAATGAAATCTTTTCTAAATCATAGCATGGTATGTGCATTTCATATTGGGAACCTCACAAAATCTTTTGATCTCTCCAAATCTATTGATAGTTTGCCCCATGTCCCCTCATTAAAGTGGGAGAGCTAACCGAGAGCTTCGTTGTATGTAGTGGAGATGGTGCTTCAACATCATTGATTTTTAGGGCTTTCATCTCATTTTCTTCTCCAAACTTGAGGTAGGGAATCTCTTAGAGTTATATATATGTTTTGCATGTTTTTGGTTGATTTTTGAGAGTTCCTCTTGATTATTTTAAAAATTGGTTTTGGCTCAAGAAATTTGTGGCTTTGTAAAAGAAATTCATCTTTTATTCTTTTTTAAGATTCTCTTGAATAATTGAATCACATTGGCTTAAGAATGGTGTTTTTAGTGAGGTTTTGCTAAGAGATAAGGAAATGTTTGGTCTTTGTGAAAAACCTAGAAATTGGGGGTTTTGGAAAAATGTTGAGGATTTATGGATTTTCTTGGGTTAAATGGAGGAGTGAGTGAGAATTTTATATTGTTGTTTGCAAATATGACAACTTCTTGATGTATGAGGATTTGGAGACCATACTTGAATTTATTGCTAAATGCATATACATATGTAGTTATGAATTGGCACATTGTTGAGTTCTATGAAATATGAGAATTGTGATTTTGAGAAGTTGATGTTTAAAAACATTGCATATAGTCTTGAAATGACTAAAATGTTGAGAATTGTACAAGATGTGGAAAGGTTGCTACGTGTTGATAGATCGAATTAAACATGTGGTATTTTGTTAAATAATTTTATGAAGTTTTTATGCATGAATATTTATTTTCTGAAAATTTACAAATTGAACAGTGTTCAGTTTAATTTATAGTAGAATTTTTTTGTTGGGATTTGATATTAAAATCATGATTTGAGGTAAAACCTATTGGGTTTAGTTTTGTATATATTTGAGGCATGTTTAGTTTATGGGTGGAAATTTGATTCAAGAGTCATAATTTAGAATCAATTTAAATTGGGTTCATATAGCATATGTTTAATTGTTTGGTCTTTTTAATCATGTGAATAGAAGGTACCACTTTGAGAGTTGTTATTATTTATTATATTGTATTATAATAAATGTTTGAAATGTGAATTTATGATGTGTTTTATCAATCGAAAAATATATTTTTGTGATGAAACAAATTATATTATTTTATGTTACAAAATAGTGTTGTTAAAATGATTTTAATTGATGTATACATATTGATGTTTGTATTAAAAAATAAATAAATATATAAAAGAAGGCAACCATATGGGGCTGCCCCCGCTCCTTTCATTTTTACCTTTTTTTTTTCCCCTTCTGCTGTATTTCTTTTCCTTCCCAGAGAGTTGGTCCCTCTCTCTCTCTCTCTCTCTCTCTCCCTCTCTCCAATTTCCACCTTTGTTGCTCAAGCTTTGAGCTTAGAGTGGAAGTCCTTAGAGGGAGATTTTGCACAATCTTTGTAAAAAGAAGTTGGAGAGCTCGCTGCACTCTTCACATCGGTAGTCTCGGATTCTTGATCCGACAAGCTTGCATTTTCAGATTTGCTTTTCTCCATATTTGAGGCAGGGATTTCTTTGATTCTCTTCAATATATCACTATAGATGGATATCTGGTACTTTTTATTACATGAAAAACATGAGTTTATAAGTGATTTTTTTTAAATACATGTAGATGAGATTTAGGGTTTTGAATCAAATGGTTTAATCTTATCTTTTGTTGTTGATTATGGAAATTTTAAGCTAATAGAACATGTTTATGATGGTTGAAATAAAAAGCCCTAATTTTTATTTTAATGTTTATGAGAACGTAAAGAAAAGATGATATATATATATAAATATTGATTCATGTTGATTTTTGTTTTGTTTTGTTTTGTTTTGTGAATAAGAAATGTGAAATGGGAAGAGAATGAAATTTAAATGGTTTATCTTGTGATGTCTTGGTTAATATGATGAATAGATGCTATTAAAAGTTAGTTGTGAAGTTCAAAATGAAAAACCCTAATTTTTATTTGATGGTTATGTACAATGAAAAGGGGTTAATGTTTATGAATGGTTGAGCTAGGTATTGTCATTGGTAAATTGAAAAATGTGATAGTTGAAAAGTAATTAATAGATGATTGTAATAATTATTGTGAACTAGAAATGGAAAGTAGAGAGAGAATGAAGTAAATGATTATCATGAAATTGGCCTATGTTGTAAATGTTGGTGATCAAAAGTAGTGGAATCAATAGTGGACATTATGAGATGGTATAATCGTTAATCTAACTCTAGACAATATTGGTAATATTGAGGTATGGAAATGTTATGAGAATCACACCATCTTGTTTATAAGAATTTATATTATTACTATTAAATGCTTAGAGGTTTTGTCCTTGGCCATCGGTGGAGAACAATATTACTTGTAGAATTGATGAGAAATACGATGATGTGAAACCTTATGTGTTGTTGATTAACTGCATAATTATGTAATTATATGTGAATGAATGGAAGGAAATTAAGGTGCACGCGTTATGGAATGTGGTTATGCTATATAGAGGTAACGTGATCCTTTCGGCTAGCAATTGGTAAAGCGGGCTAATGTGCTATATAGAGGTAATGCGTTCCTTCCGGTTAGTACTCGGTAAAGCAAGCTATGCTATATAGAGGTAATGCATTCCTTTCAGTTAGCAACCGGTAAAGCAGGTAGACATGGTTCTTGGCGAGACCACAATGGTAATGTGGGGCTTGGCAAGGCCACAAGTTATTTATTTTATTACGAGATTTTATTGCTAATGTGTGTATATTTGTAGAGATTATTATTGACGAAAATATGTATTGAGAATGTAGTTGAAATTGTGTTATGAGGTGGATTGATTCTATTGAGAATATCATTGTTATATTCATTAATGTTGTTTGGTGTAAATGAGTAGCATGGGGGTATAAAGGATTAATTGTGGATTTGATTTTGAAAATAAACGTCGTGATGCAATCATTTGGATTATAAAAGATGAGTCGTAGAATTGTTGAAATGGTTGTTGCGTGTGATATTCGCGATGTGATTTCTGTTTGGAAGCCTTTTGAATTGAAAATAATGAGTTATGAAGGTGTGAAAAATGGATTTTTCTTGAAATGATAAATAATGATTCTTTTGAGAAAAGTATACGTATGTAAGTATATTTTGGATATGCAAAACAACACTATCTATGTATATTATGCTATTGTTTTGAATCATTGGAATCTCAACTGGACATTAGTGTTCATCCTACGTTGTTAACCATTTTTTTTTTCAGGTGTGAAGTTTGGAATATTATTCAAGACCGTGGAGTCTCTTTATTTGTTGACCACGGGGTCTATTACTTGTAGGCGAAATGCCATCTTATTGTAGTAATGGTTGATCCCTTTTTATTTATTTGTTTTGTTTTATTTTCTTCTATGTAAGCCTAATTAAGGGCACATGTTATAAATTATTGTAATTGAACAGTTCATCACCGTGCATACGACAGAGAATATTTATTGCTTAGCTATTTATTCTTGCTTCCGCTTTTATTATTATGGAAATGGACTATAATCAGGGATTGGGTAATGATATTCAAGTAATAAAATCTGGGGCGTTACAAGCGTTCCATTTCATTGACTCTATATGGTTCATTAGTGTATTTGTGGTAGTTTCAATCCAAAACAAACATGTTGCTGTTGTTGATTTTGGAAAATCATGTTATAGGGTTAAGGATTTGGTGGAATTGGGTGGATGATTCTCTATATTCTTATTATTAAACTTACTTTTTCTATATTAAATTGCATGCGGATGTTTACAATTGAGAAAGCCCTAGTTTGTGAAAACCCTAAGAATTAATATTTTGGAAATTGAGAAATTGATGAACACATGGTGAAATTGGTAATACTAAGTTGAGTATTATGTTGTTAAATTGAAATTTGGAAAAAAATAATGAAATTTGGAAATTTGTGAATATGATTTGTGTAATTATATTGTTGTTCGGATAATTGTAGCCATTATTGAGAGTTAATGATGTTAGTATTAATGTTGTTGGATGATGAAAACTCATTATTGAATAGAGGTGCATGGGACACGTTTTTATAGGAATTGAACATCACATTGTTACATTGGTAATCATCAAAACATTTTTTTTTGGGTTTTGATTGAATGGTTAGGGTGAATTCGGATCATATATAGTTAAGATGAGAATGGTTTAATTTGACTCGATAGTCCATAGTGAAACACCAAAAACCCGCACGGTGCTGGTGCCAAAATCCTTTCGGTTAGCAATTAGTAAATTTAGTAGGTTAGGTGACGCTTAGCGATGGTCACTAATAGAATGTAACTTCATATAGTGCACTAATTTAGGTAGTGCTTGATGATGACCACTGGCAAATACATGTACTTGAGAGGATTTACCAAGTCTTAGCATTGTTGATGAAAAAAAGAGTTATTTAAAAAACGTTTTGAGCATGTTATATATATATATATATATAGCATCATGATCATCTATACTTGTGAAGTTGTATTGGTTTTTGAAATATTCTCTACTGGACTATATGTTCACCCTTCGTGATTGAAATCTTTTTCAGGTGTTAATGACGTGCCCTGATACGGAAATGAGACATTGAATATGTGCTTGAGCTGAGAGAGATAGTTCTTCTTGTAAATAATTTTATGGTGTTATGCATATAACAACTTTCATAATCTAAAATTGTGAACTATTATGATTTTCACAAATAATAACACAATACAGAAAATAAATAATATACCCGGATCAGTTATGCGCAACCTTTGAGTGATTCGAATTTGATTGAACATAAACAACTATCAATATTAGTGAAAAAAGATTTTTCTCTCTTGACTCTCTTTAGAATAAGTTATATTCAGAATCATTGATGGGTAACTAAATATACTTTTATAGGTAAAGAAAAGGACCAGTTTCTTAATACAATTATAACTCCACTTACCCATCAAAGTAGGAGACTTGGAAACTACTCCATCTATTGACCAATCAGATAATAACTTGTGCTTTAAGACATTGAATTATAATCTTAATTGACATTGTCATATCATGTAGGTCACCATAATGACTCAATAATTAAATTTAGTCTTACATTTTTTCACTTAGCCCATATGACAACATACATCAAGATTTAATATGATAAACATTAGGAACCCAATAAATCATATCCAACCTTACTTTAATTTGGTCATCATCCTAATACTATAATTAAACAGTTCACTAATGCGAGTCATGACGGTTATGCATCAATAGAGCGACGTAGATCATTCTATGTACCACAACATTAGCAACTAATTTAATGTAGTCCTTAAGTGAAGAGTATATTTAAAAGGTCCAATAATATTTTTTTATGAAAGACTATTCCTGCTATCATTCATTCATTCATTCTCATATACGTACATACACCATTTATAACCGGAAACATATTAGAAACACAGTTAATGAGATCTCAAACTATCAAATAACACAATCATAAAGCAGTTTATAAAAAAACATAAACCACTACTATGGATTATGTTCAAGATCCATTCAATTGACAAGTTTCTTAATTGTCTTTGAAAGTAATCTCTTCATCAATAAATCTGCACTTAAAAGTTGTATGCTTATGTGTTTCATCAGGGGCGGAGGTAGCTTGGGCTCAGGGGGGTTACGTGTCCCCCCTGACTTTTGGAAATTTTTTTTTAAATTTTTTTTAAAAAAATTTAAAATGGGTTCTGCCTTTTACTTTCCAACACACATTCAAACATATTAACCCACTGACACACATACACACACACACACACACACCCTACACGCTAGCACAACACCCACGCTTGTATTTATTTATTTATTTATTTTTTTTGGGAATCCCAATCCTAATCAAATATTGATACATAACTTTTTTTTTAGGTGAGTACATACAATTCCAATTACAACAAAGTTAAAACTCTAAAACCTTATAAGTGTATGAAATTCTTTATTTTTTTATTTATTCACAGTACTTGTGAAGTATCTTCATATTTTTTTTGTCTTCTTTGTCTTCCTTTGTTATTTTGCAATTTACCAACTCGCGATTCACCAAATTAGGATCACACAACACAGATTTGGGACCACACTACAACCTTGGTATCTTCTCTTCGTTGTTTACAGGTAACTTTATTATTTTTTTTAACTTTAAATAAAAATTATGAGTATTAATTTATAATTATTTGTTAAATTTTGATTTGTAAATTTTTTTTATTTGTTATTATTTATGTTAAAATAAGAGATTTTGATATGCTAAAATTATGAATCTTAATTGGTGGTGATTTATATTAAAATTAGGAATTTTGGTTTGTTGTTGTTTGTGCTAAAATTAGGGATTTGATTTGTGCTAAAATTAAAAATATTAATTTGTAGTGCTTAATATTTAAATTAGGGATTTTGATTTGTTATAAGTTGTGCTAAAATTAAAATTTTTGATTTGTTGTGATTTGTGCTAATTTAAATTTTTTTGATTTGTATTAAAACTAAAGATTTTGATTTGTGGGGGGTTTGAGATTTTGATTATGAATTTTTATTTTGATTTTTAGTTTTTTCAAACAGTCATGGAGAAATATTTCAAAGGAAAATCAAAGTGGGAATCATCTCTTTCTCAAGAAAAAGATGAAAATTATTCTTTCGCAAAACAAAGTCGCATAGAAATCAACTTAGAAGATCTTCCTGCAGATCCAGGACTACGGCCTCGGATTACGGACTATAGTGCTAATGATCGAGACCAAATTCGTAGGACATATCTACAAAAAGGTCCTTGTCAACCTCGTGATCATAATTTTCCACAAAAATCATTTGGACAAAAACTTTGGTGATTTAATCAGGCTTGGTTTAATGAATTTCCTAATTGGTTGGAGTATAGTGTAGCAAAAGATGCAGCATTTTGTTTATGTTGTCATCTTTTCAAACCCGATATTGGAGATCAAGCTGGTGGTGATTCTTTTGTTGTTGAGGGTTTCTCAAATTGGAAGAAAAAGGAAAAAATTCAGACTCATGTTGGAGGTCCCAATATTGCTCATAATCAAGCTTCGAGTAACTGTCAAGAATTGTTAAACCAAAACCAACATATTGAAACAATTTTTTTCAAACAATCTGATCAAGCTCGAATTGAGTATCGAACCCGTTTGAATTCATCGGTTGATTGCGTTAAATTTCTTCGAAGACAAGGACTTGCGTTTCGTGGGCATGATGAATCTGAAAATTCAAGTAACCAAGGAAATTTTCTTGAACTTCTCAAGTTTCTTGCTGATCATAATGAAGATGTCAAAATGGTTGCATTGAGCAATGCTCTACAAAATCTCAAGTTGACATCTCCTGATATTCAAAAAGACATTGTAAATGTGGCCGCATTTGAAACTATCAATGTGATTATTAGAAATCTTGGTGATGCACTTTTTTCTATTTTGATTGACGAAGGTCGTGACATATCAATCAAGGAGCAAATGGCAGTTGTAATACGATATGTTGACAAAAAAGGCCAAGTGATTAAGCGTTTTTCGGGTATTGAGCATGTTGCTAATATGAATGCTCTCTCACTTAAACAAGCTATAGAAAATTTATTCTCCAAACTTGGATTGAGTATTTTCAGATTGCGGGGTCGAGGATATGATAGGGCTAGTAATATGTAAGGTGAGTTCAATGGTCTTAAAACACTTATATTGAAAGAGAATCCTTGTGCATATTATGTTCATTGTTTTGCTCATCAATTGCAATTGGCACTTGTAGCCGTGACAAAGAATCATAATCAAATTGCTTTACTTTTCACTTTGGTTTCTAATGTGGTGAATGTTGTTGGAGCATCATGTAAACGCCGAGATATTGTTAGGTAGAAACAAGCTGCAAAAGTTGCTGAGGCACTTAATACTGGAGAGCTATCTAGTGGGCAAGGCTTAAATCAAGAAACTAATCTTAAAGGTGCTGGTGATACACGTTAGGGTTCACACTATGGTACTCTAGTCAGCTTAGCTAGTATGTTTTCAACAGTGATTGATGTGCTTGAAATGATTTCGGAGGATGGTTCAAATTCAGAACAATGAACAGAAGCAAATATATTGTTGGACTCAATTCAATCATTTGAGTTTGTATTCAACCTTCATTTGATGAAAATGATATTGGCTATTACAAGTGAGTTATCGCAAGCACTACAAAGGAAAGATCAAGATATTGTTAATGCCATGAATTTAGTTCAAATTTCATTCAAATTTCTAAAGTACGACTCCAAAAGATGAGAGAGAGTGGGTGGATATCTTTACTTGATAATATTTTCTCTTTTTGTGAAAAGCATGAAATTGATATTTCCCAAATGGAAGATATGTTTGTAGCTCGAGGGAGAAAAAGGCGCAATGCTCAAGAAATTACAAACTTACATTACTATCGCGCTGAGTTATTCTACACTGTTTTGGATATGCAAATTCAAGAATTAAATGCTCGTTTCACTGAGTCGAACACTGAGTTGTTACTTTGTGTGGCATGTTTGAATCCATCTAACTCTTTTTCCAGTTTTGACAGGAAAAAGTTAATTCATCTTGCTGAATTTTATCCCAAAGAATTTTCTTCAGTGAAGCTCATGGTACTTAATGATCAACTTGATACATATATTATTGACATGCTATCCAGTAGTGAGTTCTCAATGTTGAATGGAATTGCCGATCTTGCTAAGAAAATGGTAGAGACTGGAAGAGACAAAGTATATCCATTGATGTATTTGCTCTTGACTTTAGCATTAATCTTACTTGTTGCAATTGCTACTGTTGAGAGGGTATTTTCAGCTATGAATATTGTGAAGAATTGGTTGCGGAATCGAATAGGTAATGAATGGATGAATGATAGCTTGATTGTCTATATTGAGAGAGATATTTTTAATGGCATTGACAATAATACTATTATGGAAAGATTTCAAAAGATGAAAACTCGTCGTGGTCAATTGTAAAAGTTTAAAATTTTAAATTTTTTGTAATAGAAATTAATTTTTAATGTTTAACATTAGTTCGAAAAATTATTATTATGTTATTGTTATTGATTGGGGAAGAAAAAATTTGGGATTGTAATTAATGGGTGCCCCCCCATGTTAAATTCCTGGCTCCACCACTGTGTTTCATTGACATTTTCTGTTTCTAATATTCTTCTTTAGCGACAAAGTATTTCAAATCTATATTTAGTATCATTAGAATACTTGTCATTCTAAGAAAATAAAA
The DNA here is from genome assembly GCA_025200525.1 of Camellia lanceoleosa. NCBI lineage: Eukaryota > Viridiplantae > Streptophyta > Magnoliopsida > Ericales > Theaceae > Camellia > Camellia lanceoleosa. The sequence continues at coordinate 43,668,373 of CM045771.1, forward strand.
ATAATTGTGAAATTATCACAATAAATTCTCAACGATTTGGCAACAAAAGTCAACAATCCCAAATCCTGAGATAAAGTTTCGAAATAACGATTCATAAATTATGGTCTCAAAGCACACTACAAATTCAATTTTCATAGAAAATACTTACGATAGTTCATTTTACACTCTTTTTTTTTTGTTGATATTCTCCCCCCCCCCCCAAAAAATTTTTTTTATAGAAACAAAGAACCAAAAGTAAACTTTCTACTATCAATATATCATCTAAAATATGAATCTAAGTAGCCAATCAAATCTTTTATTTTTTATGATTACCTTATCACGTTCTTATTTAAGCATTAAGTTTCTTACAATAAATATGTTAATCTTATAGTTTGATTTTGATGATGTCCAACATATTATTGGATAAATTGTGATTTTTCTATATATATATATATATATTTGTAATCATTTGACACAAAATATAAAAATAAATTTTATCATTTTGATATATGTTACATTGATTTGAAATTAATTAAATTTATTGTGCAACAATGTACATAATAAAATTATATTTTAGGAAGTCAGACACGTGGTGGGTGTATCATAATTGCAAATCAATTCCTTTTTTTTGTTTTTTGTTTTTCTTTTTCCTTTCATTCCTTTGTTGATTTGTGCAGATCAATGGAACCGAACCGTTAAATATAAAAGAATTAAAATAGAAGGAGAAAGAAGGAAACACGAGCGTGGAAGAATAATTTCAACGGCTGTATTGTTTTGGGCTATAAAAGTAGCACTGTGTAGAGGAGAAAAATACATAGAAGTGAAGTGAAGAAAATTTGTAATATTCAAGAGTTCAAAATATTGTGTGGTGTTCTTTAATTGAGTTATATAATTTTTTTGAGAAAAAATTATTGAGTGCTTGAGCTTTTATTGTAAAAGGGTTTTCAATTCCTTATCAGTTTTCTTGTAAAAGAGAGCTATATTTTTGTGAGTGATTTTTTATTTAAAATCACTTGGGTTAGGTGTGACTAGCACCGGATTCACAACTAGTTGATTAGAGTGATCAGGGTTAATCAATTATTAAGGTTCACTAGTACTTGTAAAGCTAGGAGTGCAATTTCTATTTGACAAATAGTGAAGAACTTTCAAGGAGGATCTTAAGGAGTGAACGTAGGCTTGGTTTGAGCCGAACTACAATAAATTCTGTGCTTGGACTCTCTTCCCTTCCTTTGCTTAATTTATTTTTATTAGTCTCGTTTATATTGCTTCATATTTATTTCTCATTTGGATTAAATTTTAATTTATTACTCATCTTTATTGTTTCATATTGTTAATTGTTTATTATTTGGGTTAACTTTTTAAGTTAGTAATTTATTTAAGAAACCCAATTCACCCCCCTCTTGGGTTGCTTTCTCGGTAACAATTGGTGTCAAAGCAAGGGCTCTAGTATTTTTTTTGACTTAACAGTCTTAGAGTTGATCAATGGCAACCATTATAGGAGTACAAATTATTGATGGTCACTCTCACCTTCCAAACCTCCATATTTTTTTGGAATTAATTATAATTACTAAAAAAAATAGAATGATGACATATATTCAAGGCATAGACTATACGATATGGAAAATTATTAAAAATGGTCCAAATATTCCTTTCAAATTTATAGATACAAAGAAAGTTTCTAAAACAAAAGATGAATGGCATGAAAATGATATTACGAGTATTCAAGCAAATACTAAAGCCAACATCTATTATATAGTGCACTTGATCCTAATGAATTTAATAGAATTTCTGCATGTGATACTGCTAAAGAAATTTGGGATAAATTAGAAATCACACATGAAGGCAGAAATCAAGTTAAGGAGTCACATATTAGTATGCTTGTTCATAATTATAAATTATTTAAATTGAAATCTGATGAATCTATTTCTAAAATGTTTACCAGATTTATTGATATTACAAATTCTTTGAAAAATCTTGGTAAAGTACATACTAATAGTGAAATGGTAAGAAAAATTATCAGGTGCTTACCAAAGAATTGGGAACCAAAAGTGATGGCAATCTAGGAAGCCAAGGATCTCAACACACTTGGTTTAGATGAACTTTGTGGGGAAGTGGTTTGGAAATACTCTTTGGATCTAATGGGACGCTCATGATCCTCAGCTAGTAACCTGAAAAAGTTGTGGGGAAGTGCTTTGGAAATACTCTTTGGATCCAATGGGACGCTCGTGATCCTCAGCTAGTAACCTGAAAAAGAATGAACACGCCGGTCGGGGGTGCCGGGATTAGCACTCCGACGGATATGTCAGTGTATACTCTCTAGATTGCTTGTATCTTAAGTTAAGCATTTTTTTTTCTCACATACCTCTTTTTGTTCGTCATTCTTCTATTTATATACGCTCCTGGTCCTCTAGGCAGGGCCCACTCTCGACCTGTCATATGATTGTTCACTCGCCCCTTTCCCTCCCATTATGCCGTATTCCAACTTTCAATCGGTCCCTGGCTCAACTGATCTGTGGCCGGTCACATTATTCAGCATATGAAACGTCAGAGACTTGGTCGAGTACATACTATATACCGATTGGGTAGATATATACTTTGGCCTATTTGCGTCTCATTTTATTCAGCTACCACAATTGCCCCCCGAACACCCTACTAACACTGTTTAGTCAGCGTGTTCGGTTTCGAGCTTGAAAAGTCAAAAATTCGGCAGTTAACCTCATTCCAAAGTGTGCCAGAACGCATACGTTTTTTAGTCATCATTACAAGTTCCCACCTCTTCATAGGCTTCCTCTATTTAATGTGGTTTAAAACTTTGTCTTTTCGAATGTATATTTTGAATACTCAAGATTTTTGGCTCACCTTCTAGTACAACTCCTCCACCTCGCGACCTCTGCAACTTTCTTCTGTCTCTCAATATCCTTTCCGCTCCTATAAGTTCTCTTCTCTTTCACTTCCAATACCATTTTCTTATTTACTATTAGTTTTGCATAATTCTTAGGCTAGCTAAAATAGCAAAAAAATTGAAAGAGCTCCTTTCTGCGAATCAAATTTTCGGCTTCTGACGCCACTATTCCATCCCCGATGACGTCCATCTGTCTCTCGTGGAAGACAACACCACCGATTTGTAGAGGACCGATGAGAGCACAATCATCTTCCCTCTCCTATAGATTGTTGAAGGCGGCGTCCGTTTTCCTCTTCATCCGTTTTTAAGAGTCGTCCTTCGACATTTGGGCCTAATTCCTTCCCAGCCTAACGTGAATTTTTTCCGCATCATAATGGGGATCATAGAGTTGAACCGTCATCTTAGGATTAACCTAGGCATACCTGCGATTCGGCATTGCTATGCCTTAACCAAGTACACTAGCTGGCTAGGACACTATTTTCTTAGGGCCAAGGACACCGATCATCATTTAGTGACCATGCTTGCCAGCTCTAGCAAGCGTGTTGGCGACGTGATGGTCGTTGTTCAAGGCAACTAGGAATTCGGCGAGGGTGAAAGTCACCTAGATCCCGTGCCAAGGCGAAAAGGCGATCCAAGTGGCCGTATAGCTCATTTTAGTTGCTTTTATTTCCGTATGTGTATTCGGCTATCCTTTCATGTACTTACCGTTTTGTTTAGACAGGCAACAATTTGAAGAAAGTGTTGGTCTCGGCCAACGATGCTGTACTTGTGGATATTAAAATTGCTCTGCAGTTCGTTGGCCGTCCGAACCTTCAGAAACAAGGGAGGGCGGCTCATATTCTCTTGCGCTACACGCTGTCCTATGCAACGTTTTCGGTGGCAAACCATATTCCAATTCTAAGAGGCGAAGATCATCTTACAGCCCTTATCTTTCCCAGCTTTAGAAGTTTGAAGGAGATTGTTTTAAAAGAATCCGATTCGGTACACGCAGAAGAACAAATAGTTGATCAGATCGCCAAGAACCCAGAACAATTGAGAGCCGAGGTAGACGAAGCCCTTGACTCGGCGTTTGAGGAAGCTGGACTGAATTTGTCTAACCCTCCATCCACATTCGGCCGAGTGGACATCTTTGAAGACATTTTTACAAACTTAGGAGATCTCCACGACGCTTATCCTAAGGACATAGCTGGGGAATCACTTTCATAACTTGCGAAAAAGAAGAACGCCGAGAGGATGGCCGCCAGGTGGAGAGCCAAGGCCGTCCGATTGGAAACTCCACCCGCCATGGTCACCGAGTCTACTCCTTCTGTTATTGCGGAAGAGACAGCTCATACTGAAACAACCGAGATGGAGCAAGTGGGGCGGGCCGACGAAAGTGAGCGAAGACGAGAAAAGCGCCTCACTAATCGAGAGTCCGGGCATGACGAGGAACAGAGCGATAAATGGCCTCGTGTTGAGGAATCGGATTTGGTCCTTCCATTCACGATTCAACCAAGGATCAGGAATTTGCCGATTTCCTCGGATTCCTCGACTTTGAGGGACCCGATTGTGGCCTTGAGCATAGCCTCCTCGATATCCTTGCTGATCGACAGAGCCGTATTTCAAACGGAGCCAGATCTAATGCTAATTGATTTGGCCGTTCAGTCGGCCCTATCGGTATGTTACTTGTCTTATCTGCGATCTTCCATCTTCACATATATACATTTGTAAATATTTTTCTGATTATTTGTTTGCTGTGACTATTTCTTTATTTTGTAGATGGTGGGCAGGATAACTGAGATCGGCCGCCGTCAACACGACGCCATAGAACAGATCGGCGTCTTGAAAGCCGGAATTAAAAATGAACAGAACAAGGTTGTGGCGGCCACTCAAAGGGTCGATTATGAGGCAATGCATGTAGCGTTAGAACGTGTGAGAGCCGACTCTGAGGCCGAGTGAGCGAGAAATTTTGATCAGTTAAGGCTTGCCGCCGAGGAAAGGGCAAAGACAAGTGAGGATGCGCTTAAGTTAGCCTAGTAGGCAATTGCAAAGCTGGAAGCCGACTTGGAGGAATTGAAGAAGGCAAAGGAAATAGCCGATTCCGAGACTTCCAAAGCATTCCAAGTTGGGCAAGAGGCCGCCTTGGAAAGCTACGCAGAAGAAGTGCTGAAGTTTGAGAATCGGGGCTTCAAACACGGCTGGGTCAAAGCCCTTGCTGTTGCGAATGTGACATTGGCACAGCCGATTCCATACGAGCAGGTGGACATTGAGCCACTGGCGTCTGACCTTGAGGAATGACTAAGGCATATTTTCGTTTTTGGTAGGCATCTTAGATGCACAGTTTTTTTTGTAAGTTTTTTGCTAGTAGATTTTCATCTTTTTGGATGTCAACCGATTTTCATGTGTAAAATGACCGCTGTTAGCGCCCAATTTATTAACGAAAATTTCCTACGCTCTCAAGTTTATTGCATACATTGTTTGTTATATGAGTAAATAATTAAAAGAATCAGTAGTTACAACAACAAAATTTCACAACTAAGTGAGACGGCAAAAGTATTCGACATCTAGCTGATTGTAGCCGATTAGACTAATGAATTTGATTGATGAATCTGAATAAAATGAACTCATGAATACTGTATTGGTAAATCGATTCATGGAGCGGCTGGGGCACATAAGCCGATTAGATTGATGAATCTGCCCTTGTCCCAGCTGGTGCATGAACTAAAATGCCGAATAACGGAGATTCGTGAAGCGGCTGGGGCACATCCACCGATTATATTGATGAATCTGCCCTTGCCCCAGCTGGTTCAAGAATTGGAATGCTGAATAAAATGAGGTCATGAAGTACTAATAAATCAGTTCATGGGGCGGCTGGGGCACATAAGCCGATTAGATTGATGAATCTGCCCTTGCCCTAGCTGGTTCAAGAACTGGAACATCGAATAAAATGAAGTCATGAAGTATTGATAAATTAGTTCATGGGTTAGCTGGGGCATACAAGCCAATTAGATTGATGAATCTGCCCTTGCCCCAGATGGTTCATGAACTAAAAAGCCGAATAACGGAGGCTCCTGGATTGGCTGGGGCACATGATTCAATCGGTGCCGGGCTGCTGAAGTTTTAGTATTAATGGGATCGCCTCAGAGGGGATGCCCCCATAGGGAATAAATAGGGCGTGTACTTCGTGCATGTAGGTCCTATTTATATGCTCAGATTCAATAACTCAGTCCAGTCTATTCAGGAAGGTTAAACAAGTGCGAATGTCAAATAGACTTTTCTTCAACAGCAGAGGAGAGGCGAGGACATTAGCTGAGCTAGAAGGAGATATGAATCGAAGTGGCGAACCTACGTGCACGGGAAGTAGGACTTCGAGGGATTGGGAGAGATGCTAGTCCCCTCATCGTCGAAGTAGGTCGCCCAGGAGGGATAAGCAGCCACGGGCAGATCCCCTCAACCCCATTTTGGAAGAGAATCTGATACGACACCGCGCCCATTGAGTTTTGCAGTCTTTGTGGAGAATAGGCCAATGACGGAGGCGGATTCAATCGTTCGTGACCCAAATGTGGCAGTTGAGTTCGCTCAACAGATTTTTCCACCTGAAGTCCAGCAGTCGATGGTAGGTCGGCTGGATTTTGAAGTGTTTCGTGAAGGCGTTCATGGGGCTGTACACCACCTATGAAATCAGCATACGTCTTCGTGCCGCTCGGCGGGATATAGAGCATAGAGACGAACGCATTCGGAACTTAAAAGCTCACGCAGAGAAGGCAGAGCGTAAACTAAAGAAAGTCAAGATTGCCGAGTCACAATCGGCTAGCCATCCTAACCAGGTCGTGGAAGAGAGGGTGACCTAGAGGCTTATAAGTCATACGATCGTCGATCAAGATATGGCTAGTATGTTTATGATTCAGACTGTGAAGTCCAGGGCCTATGAAAAAGGCTTTCATAACGGCCAGAAGGTCGGAATAGACAAGACCAAGGAAAAACTTGCTGAGGAAGTTTGCCGATGCGAAAATCGTGGATTTAAGCACGGTTGGATCAAGGCGCTTCAGGCCGTTGAGGCTCTCCGGGCAGCAGGTGTCAGTTCGGCGCCTCCGTTTTATCAGCGTGATGATTTCCCCTTTTCCACTTTCGAAGTCGAGAAGAGTGATGATGAGGGAGACGCCGAATAAAAGTAGACCTTGTAATGTTCATACGTAGATTTAGTGTGGATTATGTATTTATTTTCTAATTTAATAAAACACTCGGTTTCATATGTTGGTGTGTTTCAACTCGTATTTATACGGCTTGTACCGGTTGATCAATGTAATGAAACATTTCATTTTGAATGCTTGCATGTTTCAATTTATGTTTATACGACTTGTGCCAGTTGATGAATTTAATGAAACATTTCATTTTGAATACTTGCATGTTTCAATTTATGTTTATACGACTTGTGCCGCTTGATGAATTTAATGAAACATTTCATTTTGAATGCTTGCATGTTTCAATTTATGTCTGTACGGCTTGTCGGCGTGCATTGTGTTAGCCTTACAAGGCGCTCCGAATCCGGAGTCTTATTTGGCCCAAACGCGACCTACACGGATGGGGCTCTGGATCCGAAGGCTTATTCGGAGTAACCCTGAATTGTGTGGATGGCGCTCCGAATTGGGAGGATTTTTCGGCCCAAAAGCGTCTTGCGCTGATGGGGCTTCGAATCCGGAGACTTGGCCAATCGTGACACACGAAGGGTGCTTCGAATCCAGAGGATTAATCGGCCCAAAAGTGTCTTTCGCTGATGGGGCTCTGAATCCGGAGACTTGACTTGGCCAATCGTGATATCCACGAAGGGCGCTCTGAATCTGGAGGCTTAATTGGCCCAAAAACGGCTTGCACTGATGGGGCTCCGAATCTAGAGACTTGGCCAATCATGACATCCATGAAGGGCGCTCCGAATCCGGAGGCTTAATTAGCCCAAAAGCATCTTGTGTTGATGGGGCTCCGAATCTGAAGACTTGACTTGGCCAATCGTGATAACTACGAAGGGCGCTCCGAATCCGGAGGCTTAATCCGCCCAAAAGCGTCTTGTGCTGATGGGGCTCCGAATTCGGAGACTTGACTTGGCCAATTGTGACATCCATGAAGGGCGCTCCGAATGCGGAGGCTTAATTGGCCCAAAAGCGTCTTACGCTGATGGGGCTCAGAATCCGGAGGCTTAATTGGCCCAAAAGCGTCTTGTGCTGATGGGGCTCCGAATCCGAAGACTTGACTTGGCTAATCGTGACATCCATGAAGGGCGCTCCGAATCCAGAGGCTTAATTGGCCCAAGATCGTCTTGCACTGATGGGGCTCCGAATCCGGAGGCTTAATCAGCCCAAAAGTGTCTTGCACTGATGGGGCTTTGAATATGGAGACTTGGCCAATCGTGACACACGAAGAGCGCTCCGAATCCGGAGGATTAATCGGCCCAAAAGCGTCTTGCGCTGATGGGGCTCCGAATCTGGAGACTTGACTTGACCAATCGTGATATCCACGGAGGGCGCTCTGAATCCGGAGGCTTAATTGGCCCAAAAGTGTCTTGCGTTGATGGGTGTCCGAATTCGGAGGCTTAATTGGCCCAAAAGCGTCTTGCGCTGATGGGGCTCCGAATCCGGAGACTTGGCCAATTGTGACATCCACGAAGGGCGCTCCGAATCTAGAGGCTTAATCTACCCAAAAGTGTCTTGCGCTGATGGGGCTTTGAATTCGGAGACTTGACTTGGCCAATCGTGACATCCACGAAGGGCGCTCTAAATCCGGATGCTTAATCGGCCCAAAAGCGTCTTGCGCTGATAGGGCTCCATATCCAGAGACTTGACTCAGCCAATCGTGACATCAATGAAGGGCGCTCCGAATCCGGAGGCTTAATCGACCCAAAAGCGTCTTGCGCTGATGGGGCTCCGTATCCAGAGACTTGACTTGGCCAATCGTGATATCCATGAAGGGCACTCCGAATTCGAAGGCTTAATCAGCCTAAAAGTGTCTTGCGCTGATGGGGCTCCGAATCAAAAGGCTTAATCGTTGTAACGAGTTGAATTTCACAGTGAGGAAATAAAAGACTTTGCATTGCAAAAACGAAATGTGTACATGGTGAATCATTCAAAATGAATATCTTATCCCACAGGTCGGGTTCAATGATAAAATTTACGTAAATGCGAAGAACTCTAAAGGTGTGGCAGACTTCTTCCAGACATGTCTTTGAGCCGATATGTCCTGTTTCTTCGATCAAGTCAATCTGATAGGGGTTGTCCCAGTTAGGTCCAAATTTCCCATCAGTCGGATTCCTGGTAGCTGGAAGCACTTTCTTTAGGACCAATTCGCGTGGAACATAGCGGCGTAGCTAAACGCGTTGATTATATGACTTAGCAAGCTACTGTTGGTACCGTGCCACGGATGCGAGGGCACGATCTCTTCGTTCTTCAATTAGAGTTAAATCCAAGGCTAACATCATGTAGTTTCTGCCCATATAAAAAACTTTCAATTTCAAGGTTGGAAGGTCGATTTCCAAAGGGATGATGGCTTGATTCCCGAAGCATAAGGTGAACGACGTTTCACCAGTGGATCGTCTTGGAGTAGTGCGATGAGCCCACAATACACTCGGTAATTCTTCAACCCATCTGCCTTTAGCTTTCTCCAGCCTCTTCTTGATGCCATCCAGAATGACTTTGTTGGAGGCTTCAGCTTGGCCGTTGCTCTATGGATAAGCTGGGGTGGAGAAATAGGGCCGAATACCATACTTCCTGCACAGTTCTCTGTAGACACTGCAATCAAACTGGGTGCCGTTATCTGAGATTAGTGCTCTTGGAATGCCGAATCGAGTTATGATATTTTTCCATACAAAACGCTTCACATCAGTGTCTCGGATGTGCGTTAGTGCCTCAGCTTCTACCCATTTTGTGAAAAAATCTGTTACGACAATCAGAAATCGCTTGTTGCCGGGGGCGCGAGGCAGCTGTCCGATGATGTCAAGTCCCTATTGGGCGAACGACCAAGGACTGGTTATAGAGCTTAACTCCTCAGCAGACAGGTGGGTTAAGGGAGAAAACTTCTAGCACTGTTAAAATTTCTTGACGTAATATTCGGCGTTAGCTCTCATTGTCGGCCAATAATACCCTTGTGTCACAGCTTGATAGGCTAGAGAGCGCCTGCCAGAATGGGCACCACAACTACCTTCATGTATTTCAGTCAGGAGTCCCTCAACTTTATCCTGATGAACGCACTCTAGGTACGAGCCATAAAGGGATTTTTTGTAAAGATTTCCTTGCGGGTCCAAATAGTATTGTAGGGCTTTGTTCCGTAGCTTGTGTGCTTCTTTCTTATCCAACAGAAGGTGTTCGGAAGATAGGAATGCAACAATGGAGTCCATCCAACTCGGACCTGACTTTATGACATTGATCTGGGCTTCTTATGAAGGGCCAATGCTTGGTTTAGGGATGAAACCCACATCGATTGTCCGTTTAATCTCTGAGTTAATGGCGGAGGCTAGGCAAGCCAGGGTCTCTGTGTGTGTGTCCTGATCACGCATTATTTGGTTCAGCTCATGATGGTCAAATTTTGCTAGCAAGGAATTTGCCGTTTTCATGTAAGCGGCCATACGGCCATTTTTGGCCGCGTACTCCCCCTTTAGTTGATTGATCACCAGTTTCGAATCGCAAAAAATGAGCAGACGCCGAGCACCCAAGAGATGAGCATTACGCAACCCAGTTAGCAGGGCCTCATATTCGGCCTCATTGTTTGATGCTTCGAAGCCGAGTTTGACAGCCTGCTCGATTATTGCTCTGTCGGGAGCCATGATTACTACTCCAGCCCCGTTGCCACATTGATTGGATGATCCATCGCAGTACAATTGCCAAATGTCCCCGACATAAATTCTCCAGTCCCGCTTAGGTTGAATTTCATCAACCTTGAAGTCGGCAAGACCCCCAGTGAATTCAGCTAGAAAGTCGGCAAGTACTTGCCCCTTGATTGAGGTTATAGGCAGAAACCGAATGTCGTACTAGCCGAGTACAAGAGCCCATTTTGAAACATGCCCTGATGCCTTTGCACTACGGAGTACTGACCAGAGGGGGTGGTCCGTTAGTACCCCAATGGTATGGCCCTGAAAGTAATACATCAGCTTTCTTGCTGCCGTGACGAGGGCTGGGATGAGTTTTTCCAACGGAAGGTATCGTGTTTCGGTATCAACCACTAGCTGCTACTCCCAAGTTCTTCCTTCAACAGTACAGTGCTGACGGCCCGATCAGAAACTGCCAGATATAGGATGAGCGGGTCACCTGCTGAAGGTGTTGTCAAGAGTGGTATTGACCGAAGGTAGGTCTTCAGACCGTTGAAAGCGGATTTGCACTTAGAGTTCCATTCAAAAGCCTTGCCCTGCCGTAGGGTGTGAAAGAATTGCCGACAGCGGTCTATGGAACAACTGATGAACCTGTTGAGTGCGGCGACCATCCCCATCAACTTTTGAACTTTTTTCACCGATTGAGGGGAGCCGAGTTCCAGGATTGCCGTGATTTGCCTTGGGTTGGCTTCAATGCCTCGGTGATTGACAACGTAGCCAAGGAATTTGCCAGATCCAATCCCAAATGCACACTTGGCAGCGTTCAGCTTCACTTTGTACTTGCGTAAAATGCCGAATGTCTCTTCCAGGTTGGCCAGATGAGTTTGGTTTTCCTTTGACTTCACCACCATATCATCAATGTACACTTCCATAGTACAGCCGAGTTGCTCCTTGAACATGGCAGTGACTAGTCTTTGGTAAGTTGCCCCTGCATTCTTCAGCCCAAAAGGCATAACCTTATAGCAATAGGTTTGTCTTGGGGTGAGGAATGCAGTTTTGTCTTGGTCCTCTGGATGCATGGCAATTTGATGGTAGCCTCTGTAGGCATCGAGGAAGCTCATACGCTGATGATATGCCGTAGCATCTACAAGTTGGTCTATTCTGGGGAGGGGAAAACAATCCTTGGGGCAAGTTTTGTTTAGGTCCGTGAAATCAACGCAGACGCGCCAAGTCCCATTTTTCTTCTTCACGAACACCGTATTCGAGAGCCATGTGGGGTAGGTTACTTCCCTGATTATTCTAGCGTCAACCAACCGATCAACCTCTTCAATAACGGCGGCAGTGTGTTTTGTGGCTGACCGTCGGTTTTTCTGTACAATCGGCTTACATTTTGGGTCAACATTCAAACGATGCAAAGACATAGATGGATCTACCCTCGGCATCTCATACGGCGAGCATACAAATACGTCGAGGTTGCCGAGTAAAAAGGTAATTAGTCGCTGTTGGTTTTCATCATTCAGGGAGGCACCGATCATGAAGAACCTGTCAGGGTTCCCGAAAATTTCAACTCGATCCAGGGCTTCTGTGGCCTTTTTATTTGGGAGCTGTCCAACATCGTCGAGGCTCTCTCGATTCGACACCTCAATAGAATTCACTTCCAATTCTCTTGGTGTCTTCGCGACAAGGAGATAGCATGCTTGTGCCAATTTTTGGGAACCACAGATTTGTTCTACGCCTCGTTCAGTCGGGAAGCGGAGCAATTGATGATAGGTGCTTGGCACGGCTTGCATGATGTGCAGCCAAGTTCGTCCCATGATGAGATTATACGGCAAAGGGAGCTTGACAACTAAGAATTCCATATCCACTATTCGTGAGCCAGCTCGAACTGGTAGTGTGATTTTGCCCAACGGATATTCTGGATTAGCATTGAAGCCGAATAATGGATAAGGAGCTGGAGAAAGATCTAATTCGGTGAAGCCGAGTTTGGTGAATGTCTTGTAATACATAACTTCTGATGTGCTTCCCAGATCAATGAGTACGCGCTCAATGGCGAACTGGTTTACGTGTAACTCGATTACCAAGGGATCAGTGTGAGGAAGTGTCACTCCGGCCAAATCCGAATCATCAAAAGCAATGCTCACAGCTTCATGGGACCGTTTAGCCGGGGTGAGTTGTTTTTGAGGGTCAAGATGCGATTGAATTGTATTCATCGCGAATGTCATTGGCAGGCTGTATATCATGTGGATCACGCCGAGTGGAGGTGAATCCTGCTGTAAGGCTATTGCTTTGGTTGAGTTGCCTTTTTGGACGTAGTGTTTTAGCCGACCATCTTGTACCAATTCCTCCAGATGATCCTTCAATGCATAACAACTCTCAATATCATGGCTGTGGTCTTTGTGATACTCGCACCGCCTATCTCGTCTTCTCGTGTCGGGAGGTCCCACCATTTTGGATGGCCATTTGAAGAACGGAAGGTGTTGGACTTTAGGCATAATCGCGCTGATTGGCTCTGACAACTTCGTATATTTCTTGTCCGCGCGCCTGGTGTGCCTGCTATCTACTTGAAGTTGTTCACTAGCTCGGTGGGAACATTGGTCGTTTGTTCGGCGTGTATCCCGTCTCTTGTCGTGTTTAGTCTGACTCTGTGATTCAGGGCTCCGCGTTGATACAGAGTTTATCGGCTGAATAATCTCGGAAGGGGCTGTCTTGTTGGCCTTGTTTCCGGCTTTAACCCTTAGAGCATCATCTTCCACTTTGCAATATTCCTCGATTTTCTTTATCAACGCCCAGACTGTTTTGGGGGGCCTTCTAGTCAAGGAACTGCGGAGGGCACTATCAGGATGCAACCCCATTTTAAAGGCGGTGATGGCCATGGAGTCATTGCATGAGTCATCCACAAGAATGAAGCATTCCCAATAGCGTGCCGAATACGCTCGTAGAGTTTCTCCTGGCTGGACCTGCATTGCCCAGAGAGAGTCGGCTTGCTTCGGCTGGACCTCGTTGGTGATGAATCTTGCCCTGAAGGATTTCTTTAATTGATGGAAACTCTTAATCGACGCTGGCTCCAACTTATAATACCATCTAACGGCCAATGGTCCCAAACTGCTCGGAAATATTCTGCACATGAGGGCCTCGTCATCTACGTGCAGCGTCATGGCTTGCTTATAATGACGGATATGATCAGTGGGGTCCAATTTCCCATCATACAGGGTAAACGATGGGGCCTTGAACTTCTTGGGTAATACTGCCTTTGCGATCCGTCGCATAAAGGGATCGTGCTAGTCTTCTTCGTCTGAACCATTTCGTCTTCGCTTATGCCTTAGACATGGACTCTCTTCAAAGAAACTGGTAGTTTCGAGTCGTCTCTTCATTTTGGGCTCCGAGGATAATGAGCAGAGTCACTGTCACTATCTTGTCTCCAAACTCGAGGTCTTCGACCCTCCGCTCTCAAAGGTCGTCCCAGATCTTGGCGCGTGATTGGTTTAGATTTTGCCACTTCCAAAGCCAAATCCTGTCGAAGGCACTCGTTTTCAGCAATCTTGTTTTCTAACCTCTGTTTGTTTTGCTTCGCCTATTCCATGATCGCTTGCATTGTCTCATGTGCTGAAGTTGAGAGTGAGGTATAGGCAACGGAGTCGAAGTTCAAGGCGTGTCTCGCGGGGATGTTCTCCGGTCCCAGCATGTTCGTTGGAGTAAGGTCGTCTCTCTGGTTGGTTTTGTCGGAGACTATTGGACGATCTTCCATTACGCCCGCCATGGATGTAGTTGAGTATTCCCATAGACGGCGCCAATTGTGGGGAAGTGGTTTGGAAATACTCTTTGGATCCAATGGGACGCTCGTGATCCTCAACTAGTAACCTGAAAAAGAATGAAAACTCCGGTCAGGGGTGTGTAGACGCGCTCCCGGGAACTCTCTGACATACGCGCGCGATGGGCGCAAATCTCGTTTTGTTCCGAGCTACTACAGTTCGGACTCAATGTCATGGTTCTGAATCTAATCTCGCAAAGTGCAATGCAAGACCAAAAAATCACCAAAGAGTCCAAATCTGGCAAATCGTTTTGGAAAACTGATTTTTATAAAGAAGTGCCAAACATGGACTGCTTTGCCAGATACAGAGTTGCCACCTAAATATTTTATTTTAGAGGAATTTAGGAAACCCTAACTCGTGCCTAAGGTCATGTGTCTGTCATCAACAAAATTGCCTCGGCTCGGGAACTTGGGTACGAGAGGGGAAGGTCATGTAATGAGCACCACCGCTCGCCCGATCAAAGATCGGCCTGTACTAAGCATGATATTTTTTTTTTGAAAACATATGTGCTCTTATTTCGGTTAATTAGCTAATCTTAGTACGTGATGCGCACATCATACAAGTATAAACTAGATCGCCTAATTTGGAACAAAAATTGCATATTCGTTTGAAAATGGTTTGAAGTTTGCTGCTCGCAAGTAGGCTAAATTCGGGATTCAATGAATTGTTCCAATTCAAGTGATCCAACCTTCACCCACAGGCATTCAGGTAGTTATATCAAGTAACCAGTTAGCCTCATGGCAAGCATGCTTTAATGGCAATCAATAACACACATGCAGTATGCTAAAGTGTAAACACTCACAGTGTACTCCAAGCCAAAACAAAGAACTAGTTAGAAATCATGCATGATCCTAATTCATGTTAAGATGACTAATGCAACACATGCATGAATGCAACTAAAATAGGCTCGGTTATCCTAGAATGGCATATGAAATGCAACTTGGTAACATGTATTCAACTTGGAATTGAAATACAATGCAGTTAGTATGATGCGCCGAGCTCGGTGTTTGCAAGACAGATGAATGGATGCACGCATGCGAGCATGAGGTATGCTAAACAAGATATGCCCTAAAACTAACCATCGTAAACGGTTAAGTAAAAGGGAGAAAGAATTGGGGGTTGGAAGACATGCATCACACAATCGCATGCTTATTACAACAATTGGCCCTCTTGACGGAGGGACCGAATAAGAAGCTAACTAGCTAATCTAAGCTAATTAAACTAATTATTACACAACGAAATTGAATAACTAGCTACAACTAACTATTACAACACAAATGGAATAGCTAAGCACATAGCTAATTAAATACAAACTAAAGTGTAAACTAGCTAAGAAAAGTAGCTAAATAAAGTAGTAAACAGAGGTGCCCTTAGAGGGAAGAATGCACGCATGCCCGGTCGCCTCGTTCAGAAATCCGTCGCGATGCCCCAACTTGCCTCTGTTTGCAATTGCTCTCAAAAACTTGCACCAAGCTCCAGAAAGCTTCTAACACACCTTGGGGACCTGTGGGAGGGTGGCTGACCAGTTGTTGCTCTCTCCAGCCACTGGCTGACCACTTTTTGTTGTTGTAAACCAGAAAAAGTGGTCGGCCAGCTAGTTTTTCTGGCTAGCCGACCAGTTGTTACTACCAAACTCCAGTTTTCTGTAACAGAGAGCAAAAAAGGGCATCGCAATGTATTTGCAATGTATGTGTGCACAACCACCCTCCCTATCATTTCATAAGCTCAAGGGAGTGTGGTTCTCGACCTTCGGGCCACCAATCGTGCATTTCAATGCATGATGGCCGAGAGGCAAAGTTGCACAATTCAATATGAAAATGAATGCACAAGTAAACACATAAAGCCTAAAACTTTATCATGTAGGATCAAGAGCGTCGGCAACCAAGAATTGAGGCACATTTCATCACTTTAAGTATGAAACGTCCCTCATTTCCCATGTTTGGACTAACACCTATTCCAAACACAATGCAACACAAGCATGGCATACACAATGCGACTCAAGCATGCAAACATGCAATGCAACTAGAGCATGCAAACATGCAATGCAATGAAACAAGCATATGAACAATATGCAAGGGACAAGCATGCAAACATGTAAGGCAACAAAACATAGCATACACAATGCTCGATGGCATACATGCTCAATGCAAAGCAACTTTAGATTCTAAATACAATGTAATGCACGCATGCACAATCCAATGCAACAAGGGCAACTTATCAATGCTAGAGACTTGCATACGCAATGCAAAAGACTACTAGCATACACAATGCTAAATGACAACTAGCATATGCAATGCAATGAACATGGCACACTCAATGCAATGTGACCTAAACATGCAAACAACATGGCATACTCAATGCGATGAACTACATGGCGTATACAATGCGAAATCAATAATGCAAACAACATGGCATACTCAATGCGATGGACCTCATGGCATACACAATGCTCAATGGACTTAAACCAAAATGGATAGACCTCGGTCATGCCCAAATTAGTGGCCATAATGATGAAAATAAAGGCACAAAATACAAAGCATGCATGCACAATGCATCGGCCAACCAAGTAGGCCTAAGAGCACAACCCTCAAGAAGGCTCAAGGAATGATAAACATGGAAGTGTGAAAACACTAAATGCATTGAAATAAGGTTTGAAATGATGCCAAATCATTTAAACAATGCAAGTATAGCATGCAAAGGTCCTAAAGCATGAAAGCTAGCAAAGAAGACTACTCTAGAGACATGTAATACATGGCACAAATACATGAACCAATCATGGACAGAGCTCAAGTAGGTCTAACATGGACCAAAACACGCTAAGTTAGGGGGCTCAAAGACCTAGGCATGCAAGCATACACACTAGGCCACAATGAGGCAACAATGCACAATACTCAATAGCATTTAAAACATGAAAGAAGTGGGAATACGGTCATGCTATAAGCTCTGAAATGAAGTATTAAATGATACCAGATCATCTAAATAGCTCAAAGATAGCGTGCATGAGTCAACAAAACGCAAAGCTAGCAAGGCCAATTGCACTACAGCTATACAAAGCATGAAGGATATGGAAAAGGCAACCCAAAATAGTCCTAGAACATGTCAAAATGAGTCTAAAACATGCATGGAAGGAAGCCAAAACAAGCTAACATGAAGGGCATAAAGCATGATGCATACAAGGCAAATAAGGTGGATTACACTACACCTATTAAGACCAAGCATGGGATGACTTAACCAAAACAAATCAGAGTTATATCATGGCAAGATAACCCTAAAAACACATTGAAATGATGGCTCGCAAGCTAAGGCATGAAGGCATACGCAATGATTCATGTTAAGGCATAAAGGGACAAACCCTCCAATGCATTGAATGAGTGACAAATGCAAGTGCATGAGCATGAAACATGGACTGAAATCACATAAGAAATGATGCCAAATCATTGAAATAGTCCAAGTAAAGCACGCTAGTGGACTTGGTGCACAAAGCTAACAAGCTAGATTGAACCATGGCTATACAGAGCAAGTCATGCATGGCCAAAACAACCAAAATCAGAGCTAAAACATGTTAAAACATGGACAAAAGCTTCTTGAAGTTAAGCCAAAAGCATGCTAGAATGACATGTTAAAGCATGGTGCATGTTAGGCTAATTCATGGAAATACACTACAAGTGCATGGAGCATTCAAGGGCTAACCAAACCAAACCAAAACAAAGTCATGACATGGCAAAACGTCACCAAAAACATGCTGAAATGGAAACAAAACAAGCTAGAATGACATGCCACTTCATGAAGCATACAAAGTTAGTTTGTGTGATTTACACTACAAGTGTATTAGGCATGCATGGAGTGACTAAACCAAGTAAAAACAGTGGCATGCCATGCTAAAATAAGCCCAAATACAAGCTAAGATATGGTCAACATAAACTTAACAAACATGCTCACACATGAGGCTAATAAAGCAAATATTAAAGACACAAGGAGAGGGGATGACCCTCTCCTTTTTAGGACCTCAAAACACCACCCCCACCATTGAAATTCCTCTGACTTTCAGTGGTGAGAAGGCCAAAACAAGGTGGTCCCAAAGGCTCACAAAGAAGGCACAAAAGCAAGGCCAAACAAGGCCTAAGAGGGGGTAAACAACCCCAAACAAAAAAGTGACCTTAAACAAAGATCTTAAGCACCAAAATTCAGAACTTTTTGTAGTTAAGGGTTAAGCTTAAAACAACATGCAAGTAAGGCTAAAAGCTTAAGCAAGAATGGGGGTTTAAAAGGCTAAAAGCTCACCCTTGAAAACCACTTTCAAAGCTGCAACTCCAGCAGCTTCTTTAAGCTAAAAAAAAAAACCTCAAGGGACCTTAGCTCCAAGAGTATGGTGTTTGAGTGTGTGTTTGTGTACAAAAGTGAGACAAAAGGGCACTTTTAAGGCACAAAATCAAGAACAAGAGCAATATAGAGACAAAGCTATATGTATAACTCTCAAGGCAATTTTTTCTGAACCTAGAGGAGGGAGGAGGTGGTTCTCTCTTATAGAGAATCAAAAGCAAAGCTTCTTGAGGAAGCTAAGCTTCAAGCCTATCCCTCCATACACGTGTATGGAGCATGGTTCTGGTGCCCTCCAGCCGGAGAAAAATATCTCCAAAAAGGTGACAAAAAAGCCACTTTATGTGGTCTCCCAAATAGACAACTGGTCGCCCATGGTGGGAGATGGTCAGCAGCATGAAAACAAGCAAATGGTGTGGTGGCCAACTAGAAAAGATAGCCCAAAGACCAAAGAGACCAGTTGTCAGACTAGAAAACTGGCTGGCAGGAAGAAAAGTGGTTTGAGGGGAGAGAAACTGGTCTCCCACCCTTGTACACCTTCCAAACAAGGAAAACAAGGTTTGTACCCCAAACAAACCAAAACGGATGCAAGATGAAAGTTCGGGAGGCAAAGCGCGCAGCCCGGAGCCTCGAAAACTAGTTGACAAGCACCAAAAGTGGTTTACGACCACAAAAGTGGTCTCCCAAACCACAATGGCCCTCTAGGCCAAGGAAACAAGGTGTGGTTCAAAAATCACGCCAAACGGAGAACATTAAGCAGTCCCGAGACAAGGAGCGCGGCCGAAGGCTTGGAAAATCAGAAATTAGTCTCCAAACGGGAAAAGTGGCCTACAACCACGAAAAGTGGTCTACGACCACAAAAGAGTGGTCGACAAGACCTCTTCCTCCCTTAGGCAAGGAAAACAAGGCTTGGTCCGCAAACCGAGCCGAAGCACAAAGAGTTCAAAGGCCTGGAGGCAAGGCACTCGGCCAAAACTCCAGAAACTCGAAACGAGCACAACATGCACTATCATCGAGCGCTCAATTAATAACGTCTGAGTCTTAAGGTCGGTCAAAAATGGGATGTCTACAGTTGCCCCTCTTTGACAGAACTCGGAAGTCATAAGTGACGGGAGTGAGTGTTAAAGCCCCGAGACGACCCATTTTTGACAAGGCCGAAAACTTAGACAAACATGCAAGATAACAAAGAAATGCGCTCACAGGCAGGGGCAAAATGCAAATGACATGCAAGATGCTGAACATAACTTGTGATCATGCAAAGAAAGCTGTAATGAAGCAAATATACACAATAAATGCAATTGTTTAAGCAAGAGAATTCAAGCCAAACTACATTACATGCAAAAAAGATGTAAGAGAATTATAAAATTCTTGCTACATCTCACGCGAAGAACATACAATACCGTCTGGTTCGTCTGGTCGCGCCAGCTTTAAATGAACCGTACATACAATATCGTTTGGTCGCACCAGCCTCAAATGAACTGTACATACAATATCATGTCTGCAAAAGAAAGAAACTTAACAGGTATAATATCGTTAGAAACATGAATATCAATGCAAGTGAGAAGTGCGTGACAACGCAAGTGGAGGAGTGCATGACAATACAACCTAAGTGTGATGCATAACAATGTGAAGGGGTGCATGACAATGCAACCTAAGTGTGACGCATAACAATGAGAAGGGGTGCATGACAATGCAACCTAAGTGTGACGCATAGCAATGCGGAACGGGTGCATAACAATGCAACCTCAGTGTGATGCATAACAACGCGGGAAGGGGTGCCTGACAATGCAACCTAGAAATGTGCATAACAATGCAGTGAAGTATGCATAACAATGCAAGCAAAATGAGCGTGACATCACAAGTAGTGAATGCATAACAAAACAACGAGTGGTGTGCATAACAAAAGCAAGAGAGGAAAGTGTGCATAACAATGCGAGAGTGGTATAACTTCGATAGCATGCCCTGAAACAAAATGCCGGTTAAAGAAAAAAATAAGCCTTAACACGAGCAAATTAATCAGAACCTTTGATTTACCTCTCGGAGGGGTCACAACATACTTAAAAAGGATACACCTCATTCTTTGACGAGTGAGGATGAGCCATGCATCGAAGACTTGAATTGAAGTTCCCGCGGGGACGATTTCGCACCGAAAAGTGTACCTTTCTTGTACTTTCCCGAGAGTGGAGGAATCCAATCATCACCAAAACACATAGGGAGAACAATGGAGCTCTGAAAATCATCCAGAAGGATGGCCGACTAGTTGTTGCCCACCAAAGTGGTCGGTCGACCAGAAAAACTGGCTAGCCGACCAGTTTACAAAATCTGGGGCTATTTTGTCTTTTCAAGGCCGGATCTTTAAATGGAAAGCTCCAAATCACTTTTGCTCACACCTCCAATGCCAAAATACATTTCTCTCCATCTCTAGACCCTTTTCTCTCTTAGATCTGCACTTTATAGACGTTTTCCAACGCCCCATGCGAAGTTGTTTCGCGAAAACTTTCAATTCTCTTCGTTTTGAACCGATTAGAATTTGTTTTCGGAGCTTCTTTCTCCATTTCCACCACTTGAGGTATGTTTGTCTCAAAGTTTAGCACATTTTCTCGAGCGTTGACTTTTGTTGACTTTTCCTATTCCGGAGGGTTAACTTTTGTTGGCTTTTTGCAATTTTGGCTCATTTCGCTCGTTTTTGCTCATTTTTGCAGGTTTCTTCAGATGGCCGACGATATTTCGTATGGCGGAGGCTCCCCGAGGGTAGAGGAGAAGCCCGACATCATGGTGTTGCCTCCGAGGATATGGCCGTTCGACCCGGAGAGATACCACCCGTGGGAGCACATCTTACCTCCTAGCACCTTCCATCATCTTACTGACTTTGCGCGACGGGCACCCGCATACTTACTACTATGGGAGCCGGAGTCCCATCTATCTCACCACACGCGAGAGGTACGCACTTCACTTTTACATTTTCTGCGAAGTATTTTATTTGCTCGTTCTGAACACATTCACATACACAATGCTTCTGCTCATACTTGAACACAACTTGCACACAGTATTTTATCCACTTGGCACGCAGCTTTCAACGTAACACTTTGCTCATCTGGCACGCAGCTCTTGACATAGTATTCCATTCATTTGGCACACAGCTCATTTAGGCACACAGCTCATTTTAGGCACACAGCACATTTCATGATACTTTGTTCATTTGGCAGGCAGCTCATTTGGGCACACAGCTTTTTTGGGCACTCAGCTCATTTTGGGCACACAGCTCTTTTCGGGCACGCAGGTCATTTTAGGCACACAGCACATTTCACGATACTTTTTTCATTTGGCACGCAGCTCATTTGGGCACAAAGCTCTTTTGGGCACTTAACTCATAACATAGCACACTGTTCAATCTGAACACGCAGTTCATAACACAGTATTCTGCTCAATCTGAACACACAATTCATAATGCAGTATTTTGGTTTATTTGGCACGCAGCTCATAACATAGCACACTGTTCAATCTGAACACGTAGTTCGTAACACAGTATTCTGCTCAATTTGAACACACAATTCATAACATAGTATTTTGGTTTATTTGGCACGCAGCTCATAACATAGCACACTGTTCAATCTGAACACGCAGTTCATAACACAGTATTCTACTCAATCTGAACACATAGTTCATAACGTAGTATTTTGGTTTATTTGGCACGCAGCTCAAAACATAGCACATTGTTCAATCTGAACACGCAGTTCATAACACAGTATTCTGCTCAATCTGAACACACAGTTCATAACGCAGTATTTTGGTTTATTTGGCACGCAGCTCATAACATAGCACACTGTTCACGCAGTTCATAACACAACATTCTGCTCAATCTGAACACACAGTTCATAACGCAGTTTTTGCTCAATCTGAACACACAGTTCATAACGCAGTTTTTGCTCAATCTGAACACACAGTTCATAACGCAGTTTTTGCTCAATCTAAACATGCAGGCCATAACGCAGTTTTTGCTCAATCTGAACATAGTTCATAATGTAGTTTTTGCTCAATCTAAACACGCAGTCCATAACGTAATTTTTGCTCAATCTGAACACAGTTCATAATGCAGTTTTTGCTCAATCTAAACACAAAGTTCATAACGCAATTTTTTGCTCAATCTGAACACGCAGTCCATAACGCAGGTTTTTTGCTCAATTTGAACACACAATCCATAACGCATGTTTCTTTTAATTGGCACATGACTCATAACATTGCTCAATCTGAACACATAGTCCATAACACAACATTCTTTTAATTTGCACATGGCTCATAACATTGCTCAATCTGAACACACAGTCCATAACACATCATTCTTTCAATTGGCACACGGCTCACAACACTACTCAATCTGAACACACAGTCCATAACACAACAATCTTTTAATTTGCACACGGCTCACAACATAACATTATATTTATTTTGAAACTGAATTTATTTGTTCATTCCACCTGTAGGTATCTTCTTGTTTTTATCATTGATTGATCTCGATCATTGCCGAGTGGTACATGCCAGCTTACGATGTTGATGTTGTCAAATTGTGGCATACGCGGGGGGAGTTTTGATTTTTTCGCCCCGGCTAGGTGTCATCCGTGTGGCCAGGACCCTTCTGTGCTTGGGTAGAGAGTGGGACACCACCACCTCCTCCCATTTCCACCGACCCAGGGACGGAGACCGCGAAGACCCCGCATCTCCATATTTATTTGGTCTTGTTGGCGTGGCGGGTCTCCGGTCCCCCATGACGCGGACATGGGGGAGTGGGGGGGCGGCTTGGACTTATCTACTTGAGAGCTCATGCATGGCGACGAGATCCTGGTGAGGGCATGGTGAGGCCTACCTAGTTCTTGAGCGTCTGGATGGACTACGCTTGAGATAATTGAGGGCATACTGAGGTTTTTGATGTTCCTCTTCAAGGCCACTCTATTCTCCGACAGGGAGAACACAGTTGGGCTTTATCTGCTCAGTGCCCTGGTAGACCTATCACAGGTCAGTCAGTATGATTGGGGTGGCGCTAGCCTTGCCACCCTTTACTGCTACATGAGCGCGACTTCTCGAGAGTGGGGGACCATAGTAGGCGGCTACTGGCGAGCCTGGGAGGTACATTTTGCCCTCTTGATTTACATTTCTGCTTTTTATTAACTATACACTACACACAGCACACATTACATTCTGTAATCTACATTCTGCACTCAGCATTCTATATTTCCTATACATTCTGTATACTGCACATTGCACACAGCACTCTGCATTCTCTATACATTCTGTATTCTGACAGCCACTGTCTTGTCTTCTACAGCTGTGGATTTATGCTTACTTCTCGACACTCGCTCCTGAGCTCGAGGTCGAGGTACCTCTCAGGATCCCTTATTCACGCAGATTCAATGGTTGGTGCCGGTCTAGGCCCCGAGAGACTCTGCCATATCTCCAGCAGTATTTCGATATGGTGCGGGTGACCGAGGTAAACCCGAACTCTCAGTTCTTCATGCTTTCAGCTTTGATTCATCTTGCATATTTATGACATCTAATCAGTTTATGCACTTGTCATCCGCAGATCACTTGGCAGCCATGGATAGCCATATCAGGGTATGCTCGGTTCCAGTTCACTGCGGCATGGGGCACCTCCCGCTACAGGGTTTTGTTTGAAGAACCAGTTGGCAGAGCTTGGTTTCTCGGGGATCGCTTCATGCGTCAGATGATGGGCAATCCTACTCAGGATATCCCCTCAGCACCTCTACTGGACATGCAGTCCACAGAGAGTCTCACTCCCCGGGAAGTGGACGACCTCATACTGGGCTCCGATGGAGTTCTCTTCCTGGAGGAGGGGAAGTATGCGACATACGTCCGCGGGTTCTTGATGCCTCCATTGACAGGTATTCGTTCTCCTATAAGGAGGGCAACTGCTATGCCGTCATCGAGTCGCACTCGAGCTGTAGACAGCCTTTCCACTAGCAGGGCCAGCAGTTCAGGAGGTAGGGCTGGAGGGATGCCCTCGACTTGTCATTATGTTGGGTGGCCAGATCTTTCGACCGAGCTAACGGGCTGGCAGTACGAGACTTTTTACCCGATTCCACTGGAGCCTCCGATGCACGACTATCGATACGTCAGTGATCCTGACTCACCACCGGTACCTCCGATGCACGACAGCTTTATTTTCTTCAAAACTTGTACTCTGTAAAATGTTGTAAAAAGGAGCTATGATGGAATGAAAATGACTTTTTGCTCAAAAAGTATTGTATTTTGCATTCTTAGCATCGCATTGCATCATTTTGCACAAAAATGGAATTGAATGGAAATTGAACCTCGTGTATTACCAAGTCAGGTAGTGAATCGACACAACAAACTAAACAACCTAACTCACTAAGAAACAACAAAACCTTAGCAAGTTTACAACTCGATAAGCAAAACTTAACAACTCGAAGAGCGAATGCATTTTGAGACAAACAAAGCGACAAAATACATCCAAAACAGACGTAAACTCAGACCTTTAGTACTCTCAGCATATAGGAAAGCTAGAGACTCCCTTCTAGAGAGAAGAAACAGTTGGAGACCAGCTTTTTGCACATGGCCGACCACTTTTAGAGCTTGCCGACTAGTTTTTTATGCCCAAAAAAAAAAAAGTAGGCATGGAAAAAGTGATTGGCCGACCACTTAACCTGGGAACCTCCAGTTTCCTGACACTTGTCCTCCAAACAGTGCCTTATCCTCCATAAAGG
Source organism: Camellia lanceoleosa (assembly GCA_025200525.1). Taxonomy (NCBI): domain Eukaryota; kingdom Viridiplantae; phylum Streptophyta; class Magnoliopsida; order Ericales; family Theaceae; genus Camellia; species Camellia lanceoleosa. The sequence continues at coordinate 43,693,885 of CM045771.1, forward strand.
TTCCAACTTCGTGGTTCCCTCATTCTAACTCAGTTTTGCACCAAAATAGAGGCGTTTCTTGTTGAAAATTTGACAAATTGGATTACAACCTTGGATGGCTTGGAAAAGTTGAATTTCTGGGGCTTCGGCATAAATGCACTATTCACGCCAAGTCGCACCCCACTGCGTCTTCCATTCCTTCATGCCGCGGCAAGGTTTTGGAATCTGGTAACACATGTATTTAGCTTTGGCGGGCAAGAGATATGTCCTACTTTCGAAGACTTCCAAGCTTTGATGGAGTCTGAACGCGAGGAAGAGATTTTGCCGCAATTCTGCTCCGGCCGCATCCAAGCCTTATGACGGATGTGTGGGCTCATTATGCATGACGCTCGGTCTTTGATCCGCGATGGGGAATTGGACATCCCTAGCTTGGTTTATCGATTTTCTGATGCCGGTGACCGCGGCGACCATCACTGGCAAGGTTTTCGGCGACACGCCCTTTGCTTGTGCATGCTATCACATTTCTTGCTTGCCTCAGGCTCCGGAGGATCTAGCGTCCGTTTGATTGAGGTCACTCGAGGCTTAAAGGAGGGCAAGAGCTGCATTGCCATGACACTGGCTGAGACATTGATGGGCTTGGATGTTTTTCATCGCCAAGAGACGACTAGATTTGCGGGGAGTCCACTACTGCTGCAGGTAATGTTTCCCACCCTATCTCACATATATTGCTCACATCACTCGGCCCTTAGACTTGATTTTTCTCACAAAACCCTTTTCTTACTTTTCTCTCAACGTACATCTCTATATTCTTTAATCTCTCATTTTTCATCCCTCTCCAGGTATGGTTGATGGATAAGTTAAGGGTTGTGGACTCATGCCCAGCATATTCAGTTCGCGACTATTTCTTCCGGCGACGTCTAGTCGATGCCCTTAATGAGGGATGGTGGTGCGAATGGATGTGCCATATATCCGCTACCAGAATTGTTTGGCGCTGCCCTTGGCTCAGTTTGCCGGTGATGAGTTATAGCATGTCTCACCAGCCTGGGATTTAGTTGATTGGTCTGACTCACTGTGCCTTTTACTTTCTGTTCTGATTCCGGCGCCAATTTGGACATGATCAGATTTGTCCAGAAGAGAGGATAGAGTACCCAGCTGTATTTTCGGTCCGAGGCGCACAACTAGCTTGGTGTCACGACCCAAACCCGCCCCTATGGGTTTAGTACCGTGTCGGCGATGTCTGAGATTACCAAGGCCCGCATGATATCTGATATCTGATATAGGGTTGTGAAGCCAATACAGTAAATAAACAATGTCCAATGAGCTGTGGCAGTTTGTATGCAAAAGACTTTCCATGCATATACATAAATACATGAACAGTACAAAACAGTATGTATAACATTTCTGATCGACGTAACAGGACCTAATCCCTAATAAGCGATGATGCGATCTATCTACAGATTACAAAACAGATATAGAGACAGATTGGGGAAATTAAAACACCCGTAAGCCATAGCTTGGCAGACTCAGAACCTCGCGGTGAGGCACGGTGGTTGGCTTGCCAAAAAAGGGAGTCTAACCCACGCTCCTAGCTCTGGTCTGGTGCCTGAACACCTATATATATATATATAAACAGTGGGCTAAAGCCCAGTGAATAACATAATGCGTAAAGAGGTTAAGAATGGATGTCCTTACAGTAATGAAAACAGTTCATTGATTCAATATAACAATCATTCAGTCATAACAGTCATATGTGGTACATCCTTTAGCATAAAAGATAATAAACAAGAGGGTCTTAAAAGACCGAATAAAGAAATGATGGCCATCAATCAAGAATGAGAGTGGTTCCAACAAGGAAGCGGAGATCTGAACAAGAATAACGATGTGATGGTTGCTAAGGATGCCACAATACAGTTCAGAATATAGGACATACATTCATTCGATTAACAGTATCAGTTCAGAAAATAGTTCAGTTAAACAGTCAAAAATATTCACAGTTGAACATATCTTTACACAATTGTTACTCACAGAGTTCTGGGCTATAAGCAGCTAGAGCACATCTCCGGAAGCCAACCCTATATAGTGACAGAACGAACACACACTAAGTTACACATTTGGGAATCAAAGACTTAGTCCCTACTTAGACTCGGTGCGGTTCTACATCTATATCTTCATTAAGATGCCTTAAACTAGGCCTAAGAATGCATAGAATGAAATGAGGATGCAAAGATGCACTTTAAAAGCATTTCCAGAATTTTCAAAAAAATAGGGTCCCGCTCGAGCGTGTCTTTCCCCGCTCGAGCAGAGATGCAGACAAAGGTCCCCCGCTCGAGCGTCACTTCTCGCACTCGAGCGTAATCCAAAGCATGGCAAAAGTACTCGATGCTCAAAATCCACGCTCGACGGGCGCTCGACCCCCGATTAAGCGTGTGACACAAGCCTCCGCTCGAGTGTATATTCCTCCGCTCGAACGGACTATAAAACAGTGCAAGATGCTGGGAGCTCAAATTCCCTGCTCAAGCGCCACTCTCCTCGCTCGAGCGGAAGACCAAAATCTGGAAAATCTAGATTGCACATTCAAGCTCAAAACCAAGTTTTAATGCATCAAAACCGAACCTCTTGGGCCAATTTTTCTGGAAAACTCATGTAGACTCATAGTATAACATGTTTCAAAGCTCAATTTAAGAAATCAAAGCCCAAGGGTAGCTTAATTAAATCCAATTTCAAACCAAAGTTCATGAACATAATTCAAACATGACATGCATGAACTTAAACAACTTTGAAGCCTCAAATACATGCTCTAATGAACCAATAACTTCAAAGACAAGATGAATTCATGATATATTCTCAAAACATGGATATGCATGTGAGGAATTATGAACTACAATCTCAAAACTTCAATATATATACATGCATGTAACAATTAAGCTTCAACACAACAATTTGAGCCATAAATTGGCTCTAGTCTTCAACTTTGCTCTAAACCATGTAAGAATCAATTCAAACACAAGAATGAGAAGATGAATTTCTACCTTAAGTGTTGAATTATAGGCAAGAAAGCTTGATTTTGCAATTCACTCCTTAAATCCCTTAATTCCCAAGCAAAACCTTCAATTGAACTCAATATCTCTCACTCTCTCCCTCTTAGTTGGTTTTGGCCTCTCAAAGATGAACACTTGATGTACAAAATGAAATAACAAGCCTCCAGTTATTTGATGTAGTGGCCCACTACTATGGCAAGGTTGTAATTAAAGCCAACTTATATAATTCATCAATATTGATCCAATTTAATCGTACCAAAACACATTTTTAGTTAAATACACCATAAAATCACATAAAACCTAATGATCATAAAACATTAATTGATTTCAAATTCGGCCGCCGATAAGGCCTTCAATTTGCAGTTTAAACATAAATACACAACAGATAATCAAACAGGCAACAGATAGATATACAATTAAATAGATATACTCAGTCAATTCAATTACTTATCATAATCAGTCTCAGTTCAGCAGTATTCAGTAGTTTATCGGTAAACAGTGGTAAGGGTTATTACACTTGGTATGCCATGGCATGGAGGACAAGAGAGCTTCTGACCCCCGCTCCCACTTTCAGTTGCATCCTTTCTGATGAGTGCATAGCTTGGCTTGATGAGGAGGTGCAGATCAGGCCTACTTTGGCATCAGAGGCTTCGACTAGCTCTAGGAGGGGATGCAGGAACACCTGATTATGCCCCGAATTTATTACTTTATTAGTACTTTTAAGTTTTCTTTATGAATGTAATAAAAAAGCAACTTCAATTTGTATTCAAGAGTAGGAGAACTCTGTATTGAAATCAATGCAATTGAAGGTTGTAGATACTGAAAATTTTCCATTTGGTCCAAAAATGGTCTAAGTCGTAAAAAGATTAATTTGAGAAAAATCAACTTTTATTAAAACTTGTCAAAACCATTTTCGATATGGATCAAAACTAGACATGCCCGAGATCTATCACTGAGATGTACAACCCCGGATCCCAGCAACTGGAAAGTTGCCCCTAGTCTGAATAGCATTGCATTTGGAGACCACAACCGAGCTCTTGAATGCAGAATAGACAAAGATGACCAAACAAGATCACATGGACAAAGTTGATCGGGGAAGTGTTTATGGCTGGACTTCAGAACGAAGTTGCCTACGTATCCCAAAGATGGGAATCAAGCCTGATATAGTTCAGCTCGGGTTCACTCGTGTATTAACACTCCCCTTTTGCGCTCTAACTTTTGCCAAGGCCGCCCTTTCTGGGTTTTCAACCTTGCGAGCTCAGTTTTTATAATTTAAATTTTATGTGCTTTAACTTTTGCCTTGGTCGCCTTTTCGGGTTTTCGGCCTAACGAGCCTCTCAGGGATAGTATTTCTCCAACTTGTCCATGTTGATTGGCTGGGAGAACTCTAGGCCATCTAGGTCCATCAGAATGACAGCTCCACCCGACCAGATAGACTTGATGATGTAAGGACCAGTCCAATTGGGTCTGAACTTGCCCCTAGAGTCGTGAATGGGAGCTCGGTTATCTTTGAGCACCAAATCTCATTCTTTCAAATTCCTGGACTTAACCTTCTTGTTGAAAGCCCTGGCAATTCGTCGTTGATAACCCTGAACACGATAAAGTGCTTTCAGCCTTCTCTTATCAAACAGGATGAGTTCTTCGAACCTGCTCTGCTGCCAATCTGCCTCAGCTATCTGACACACAGCCAATACCCATAATGATGGAACCTTAACTTCAATAGGTAGAACAGCCTCCATCCCATAAACCAAGGAATACGGAGTCGCCCCAGTAGAAGTTCGAATTGAAGTTCGGTAGCCCCATAGAGCAAATGGCAGCTGATCTGGCCAGTCCCGGTAGGTTTCCATCATCTTCTGTAGAATGTGCTAAATGTTCTTGTTGGCGGCCTCAACTGCTTCGTTGGTCTGCGGTCGATATGTGGATGACTTATGAAAAGCCACATTGTACTTCTCCAATAAGTCGATCACCTCCTTCTTGAAGTGAGAGCCATTATCCGAAATAATCTCGTTCGGGACCCCGTACCGGTAGATGATGTTGTTCTTGATGAACTTGGCAACATGCGAAGCCTTCAACACCACATAAGACTGGGCCTCAACCCACTTTGTGAAGTAGTATATCGCTACCAGAATGTACTCATGCTCGTTGGACCCCTTTGGAGTAACAGCCCCAATTACATCAATCCCCCAGACTGAAAATGGCCATGGCGAAGTCATGTTGTACAGCTTCGACGGCGGGATGGCCATGCGGTTTGCATGGATCTGACATTTGTGGCATCGCCGAACCAAGCCAATACAATCCTCCATGGTGGACCAGTAATACCTTGTCTAAGGATCTTCCGAGCTAGCATCACCCCGTTCATGTGCGCTCCGCACTCTCCTCCATGGATGGCCTCCATCAGGCGCTTGGATTCTTCAGCATCAATACACAGCTTATGCATCCCGAGATGACCTCTCTTGTACAGTTTTCCTCCGCAGACAATGAACTGAGCAGCCATTCTTCGAATTGCCCTCTTAGCCTTGGCATTTGCCCCTGGTGGACACGCCTCTTTTTCCAAGAAGTTTCAGACATCATAATACCAGGGGTTTTCATTTTGTACCTCGTCTATGGCAGCAATCAGCTCGTAAGCCGGCACAAATTTCTATTCGATGATGATCGGACGCATTCGGACTCTGAAATGGATGTCTATCATGGAAGATAGAGTTGCTAGTGAATCTGCGAACCTGTTGTTCTGTCTTAACAGATGAGCGAAGTTCAACTTCTCAAACCGAGGAATCAGCACGTCCAAGGTCTGGTGATAGATTCTTATTTTTTCTTCTTTAACTTTCCAATCTCCTTTAGCTTGAGATACAACAAGGTTTGAGTCCCCGATGACGTCCAACCGTTTTGCCCCTAGTTCTAGGGCGGCTTCTAAATCGGCAATACATGCCTTATATTTTGCCTCATTGTTCGATACTTTGAACCGGAGTTTGAATGCTAGAGGAATACGAGAATCGTCAGGCGCTATTAGCAACACCCCTATCCCATACCCGTATTGGTTTGACGCTCCGTCAAAGTACATCGTCCAAGTTTCTTCTTCGACGTGCAGAATAGCCTCCTCTGGGAATAGGTACTCAACTGCTTCATCCCCTTCAACTGGGTGATCGGCTAGGAACTCCACTATCGCTCTCGCTTTCATTGACTTGCGCATCACATACTTCAGATCGAATTCGGAAAGCAGAAGCAACCAACGGGCTAGTCTACCTGTAAGTGCTGGTTTCTCGAAGAGATATTTGATGGGATCTAATCTCGAAACCAGTATTACGGAGTGCGCTAATAGGTAGTGCCGTAACTTCCTGGTAGCCCATACCAAGGCCAAACAAGCCTTCTCCAATGGAGTGTAGCGAGTCTGGTAATCCAGCATTTTCTTGCTCAGATAGTAGATAACTCTCTCCACTTTGTCCTCAGACTCTTGTGCAAGCATGCAGCCCATTGTAGTTTCAGTCACTGAAAGATACAGAATCAACGGCTTCCCCGGCTTAGGCGGTGACAACACATGTGGGTTTTGTAGATATTGCTTGATTTGTTCGAAAGCAGCTTGGCATCGGCCGTCCCATTGGAACTTCGTTCCTTTCTTTAGGAGACCAAAGAGGGGTTCACAAGTCAAGGTTAATTTAGCAATAAACCATCTTATGAATTGCACTTTACCCAGAAAGCCTCGCACCTCCTTTTCAGTCCTTGGTGGTGGCATTTCTAAGATGGCCTTGATTTTGGAAGGGTCAACCTCGATGCCCCTTTGTGTGATCAAGAACCCCAGCATTTTCCCTGCTGTAACACTGAACGTACATTTTTGAGGATTCAGCTACAGCCGATACTCTCTGATCCTTTGGAAAATTTTCTACAAGGCGATGTAGTGACCCTCTCTTTCTTTGGACTTGACAATCATGTCGTCCACGTACACCTCCACCTCTTTATGGATCATGTCATGCAATATTGTGGTCACAGCCCGCTGATACGTAGCTCCAGTATTCTTCAGCCCAAACGGTATTACCGTATAACAATAGGTCCCCTACGGGGTGGTGAAAGCGGTCTTCTTCCAGTCTTCGGGTGCCATCAATATCTGATTGTAGCCAGAAAACCCATCCATGAATGAGAGCAATGCATGCCCTGAAGTGAAGTCTACTAACTCATCGATATGCGGCAGAGGAAAGTCGTCCTTCGGACTGGCTTTATTCAGATCTCTGAAGTCCATAGATACCTGAATTCTACCGTCTTTCTTCGGTACTAGAACTATATTGGCCAACCAAGTTGGGTATTCAGATACCAGTAGGAACCTTGCGTCAATTTTCTTGGTGACCTTTTCTTTGATCTTGAGAGCCCAATCAGGGCAGATCCTTCTGAGCTTCTGCTTAACAGGTCGGGTCTCTAGGTCAAGAGGGATCTGGTGCTGTACAATCTCAGGATCGATTCCAGGCATGTCTTCGTAGGACCACGTGAAAACATCTTTGAAATCTTTTAACAAAGCGACTAAGCGCTCGTGTTCCTCCGAAGACAACGTGGACCCGATCTAGACCAGCCGTGGGTCCTTCTCAGTACCAACGTTAATTGTGGTGATTTCATCAACCAAGGGTTTTACAAACCTCTCCTGCTTTTGATCAAGCAAATACTTCAAAATCGAAGGAATTTTTTCCTCATCGTTTTTATCAAAATTTTGAAAGTCCTGATTAATGCAATAAATCAAAGGCACAGAAAAATAATCGAAGGCCACAACTGCACAATTCTCATTAATCACTTCTACATTGTCTGATTCCTCTGTTACAACAGACTCAAAGGAAAAAGAAAAAGACGACCTAGACAGGACTGTGGCATCCGGGTTGTCACCCCCAAGAATACTGGACTCAGACTCAAATGACCTGGAACCTGATTCCGACTCTACGGACTCAGTGGAATCAGATTCCGGTTCACTACCTGACCTGGTGCTACTCGATAAGAATCCCTCCTCGTACTGCCAGACGAGGGAAGGTGCGATGGATGCATCCAAGATGTTTGAAGATGGGCTCACAACCGTTTCATTCCCGATCATGGACACTGAGAAGTTATCCCCCAAGCACTCATATACGATCGAAGGATCTAAAAGTAGACAAGCCAGTGCTACCCCCATTTCAATCTTTGGGCTCTTGGAATCCTCCTTCTTGCATTGCCCAACCTCACCTGGTAGGTCTGTCTGCTCCTCAGCAACATCATCCCCAGACAACTGCAAGTCGAAGAATATCTCGAATCCCGGTAACCGCCGCCTTTCTGCGTTCAACCATGGCTCTGGGAAGCCACAAAATGGGAAGTCCTCCCCCTCCCGGACAAAGCATCCATTTAGGGTACCCTGGATAGGCCGGTGTATCAACTCATAAGGCTTCCCGACTTGCTTGGCTTTGGCTCTTTCGGCCATCTCCTTGCCTTTCCTTACCCAGTCCTCTTTGATAGGTAGGTAACCTAAGCCAAAGGTATGCGGGTTGTGTGGCACTTCGACCAATGTCGTAACGCCTTTTTAGCCACTGCGCCCTAATCCCATCCCGGGGATGTGTTGGAGCTTTTTCATGAGGTACACTAACTGTGCACTGACATATAACCCCTTGTCAATAGCTAAAATGTTCTGTACAACCCGAGCCTCAACTAGGGTGAATCCTGACAAAAACACATCCTCCGTGCCATGTTCGATCTCCAGAACTGGTGTAGACACCCCTGGCGGCGGATGGATTGAAGAATTTCCAAAAACAACAGCCACCCCCTTTTCGTGGTGGTACTTCAGCATCTGATGCAGGGTAGAAGAGACTGCCTTCACCCGGTGCAGCCACGGCCACCCTAAGAGTAAGTTGAAGGTTGCGGGAACGTCCAGAACATGAATGTCAACATCGTGTTGTCCTGGACCAACCTGAGTCTAAACCTGCATAGCCCCCATCGCTTCTCTGCTAGTATTGTCATATGCCCGAATCACCTGGGCAGTGGGTACAAAGTCCGCGGGCTTCAACCCGATTGCATATGTCGTCCTCGACGGACTTACGTTGATGACGGATCCTGTATCGACAAGAACTACCGGTATCCATTTGTCTCTACACACCACAGAGACGTAGAGAGGTTTATTATGGTTTGCGCCCTCGGGCAGCAGCTCCTTGTCAGTGAAGGTTAGCGTCGGGGAAGCTCCTTCTAGAAAAACCAGCCCTACCAGTTGTTAAGGGATGGTGTCGATTGAAAGTTTGGCTATGTCCATTGCAGAAAGGACAACCTGTCTATGAACTCTTGAGGCCATAAGCAGTCCCCAGATGGAGATGTCTGCTTGTATCTTCTTCAGCTGTTTCAGCACAGCCTCCTCCTCGAGTAATTTTTCTTTCTGCTTCTTTGCCTCCCTGTCCTTTCTGGACGCCTCTGGTTGATCTAGGTGTAGGGGCTTGAAGTATCGCCCACTCCTGGTCATGTGGTCCACCTCTCCAATATACCAGGTATCTTCCGGCTGGTTGTTCCCCCAATCTTCATCTGTGTGGGCGAGACATAGGTCGTCATCTTCTCACCACATTCCGTCGGCCATCGACAAGCAACTATCTGGTTCTATTACAACTGTTCCTGTGCGCACAGCACATTCAGTCCCCACAGGGGCTTTAGCCTTCCTGGCCCTCTCAAGATCTTCGATCTTTTCCTGTTCAAACTGTTTCAGTGCAGCCTGCTGCTTAGCATCCTCTGTACTCAAACTGTTTTGATCCCGAGCAAAATTCTTAACACCGGTGCTCTCCGACGGTTCATTATGATCTCTGGCTATTTTGGCCACTATCGATGTCCCCATGTTTGACAGACCTTGTTCTGATTGAGACTGCTCAACAACATCTGGCTCGTCGCTGAGCCACCCAGTAACCTCTGCTGACCCTTCCGTGTCGAACTAGTTGATAGTCACGTCCCCTGAATCCTGTTCTTCAAAGAATTACAGATTTGTAACGTCCTTCTCTAGTTCTACCAGGTCATCTAGCCCTTGATTAGGTCCATCCTCTCGAACTACACAGATTTCTGCCCCCACTGGAAATTCCACTCTTGGCTTAGGCTGATCCATTGGGGTAATGTAACCGCTCGGGTTGCACACAAAGCTTGCAGACCCCTGAGGCCCTAAGTCCTCATTCCTCTCTGCTCCCAAAGTGATCCCTGCTCTACCTTCGGTAGTCACCACCACCAGTTCTGGTTAGGTTTGGGAGATGTCCAACATACACAAGTTAGTGTTGTCGGGAATGAACACCTTCGACTTGGGTAGGTGAGAAGGGGTGATATATATGCTAGTGTTGTATGACACAACCCCAGTTTGGATTAGGTTGACACATTTGGGAGGTGGAGCTTGGTTATGTGGTGGGAGAGGGTTAGTTGTGACATTCGGTTTCTCCGAAGGTACGATTACCTTGTTGTCAATGAGATCCTGAATCTCATGACGCAATCGAAAACACTAGCCAATTTCGTGACCATGCTGTTGGTGATAGGCGCAGTACTTCACCGGGTTATGGGAATGAGGAAGTTTTTCTGGTAAGGGCCGCGACTCTAAGGGTTTTAAGTGCCCTCTCTTAATCAAAACCCCCAAAGCCTTGGACAAAGGCATGTATAGTGGGGTGAAGGTTCTTTGGCCTTTGGGGGCATATCTGGCTATTTGCGAGCTACTTCCGAACACACCGGTAAAGGTTGTAGCTGCAAGGGTTTTGGGAGGGGTGATGGTGACCATTCCCACATCTGAAGATCTGGCAGCTGCAGCACTGCTTGTACCTGCATTCGTACTGCGGTTGAATGCCCTCTTGGGCTACTCTCTTTCAGGGTCAATCAGACCTTGTTTCATTGCGTTCTCAATCTGCACTCCAATCTCATGTAAATCTGCAAAGGCGGGTAGGGGAAGGACGATCATCTTCTGCATGAACTTGGGCTAGAGGTTGCGTACAACTATCTATATCTGATCTTTATCAACGGGCCTGATGGTCATTATCGAGGCTTTAGCCCTCTAGTGAGTCACAAAATCAGAGAAGCTCTCCTTCGGTTCTTGCCTAGTGGTCTCAAGATCACGAGTTATGACCTCGATCTGTGCATTGTAGGAGTATTAAACTATGAAGGCCTCAGCCATCTCCTCCCAACTTCTCTTAACGGAGTCCTCCAGTTTTGCATACCAAATGGCTGCTACACCCAATAGGGTTCGGCCAAATAGGGAAAGCTTCTGTAATCTGGTGAGGCCCATTGGCCTTAGGATATCTGAAAACAGTCACAGGTGCACCATAGGATCTCTAGACCCATCAAAGTGGTCGATGTACGGCATTTTAAACCAGTCTAGCAGCGTCACGGCCGAGTCGGTATATCCATCCTCTATATCTGGAATGGATTTCACACCTTGGGACTTCTTGAAAAGCTTTTCTAGCTTTCTCACTTTTAACGCCGTTGGATCCACCTCGAACTCAAACGGTAAATCCACTAGGTTGGTGGGCGCTTTAGACAGCTGTGGTAGGATTGGGGGCGAAGCTGGCCCCGTTGGAATGTCCGTATTTTCCTAGACATTTGGCGTCTCCCCGAGTATTGGAACTCTTGGTGGGGGAGGAGGTGTGTGCGGCGATGTCTTGCCATATCGTAGTCCGGCAATTAACTGCTGTTGGGTTACTATTGGCATGCGACCACTTACACCGCAGCAGATATCTTCGCATGGCTTTCATACTTTCCTGGAGCTGACGCATCATCTCTTCCAAACTTGCCATATTGTCTTGATCTAACTGAACAACTGGTATATTTGACTCTGTAGTAGAAAATGGAACCTCAGCCTGACTATTCAAGGACCGCTGATTTGACAACCTCTGTACTGATACACTGCGCCTTCTTGACCTCCGCCTAGCAACTGGGGGTAAAGAAAGAAACACTGCTTGTCTGTCTATCAGATACCTGGATCGATTAAGTTTTTGACCTCTAACTTAGAGTGCTCGGGAAATAGTTACTTGGTCGGATGCAATTGTGCTAAACTACCTTGCAAAAAGATAAATAAAGCATAATAAATAAACGACCCGAACGTGCAATGTGCTATGTTATGAGCTAGATAAATTAAAAACAACACACAGTTGGCAAAACACAAGCTGAAATAGCAGTTCTGAACCACTGATCACTGTTCTCCAAATTACTGCCCCAAAATTGAATCTGATACCCTTAGGCAAAACTGATTCTCAAATACTGATGCCCTCAGCCCTGATACCCAGACTTGCTGTGACAACCCTAGCCTCTGATTACTGTTAAACTGTGTTTGAGCATGATAAGTAATTGATGAAGATGAAATTCTGAATTGACTGCGTGAGGGTATTGTTTCAAATGCATTCCTATCTGTTTGATTACTGAATGATCTATTCATATTTTAATTACGAATTGCAAATTGAAGGCCTTATCGACGGCCGAATCAGAAACTGATTAGTGTCATATGTTAATTAGAATTTATGTGGTTTTATGTTAGATTTAATTAAAATTTGACTTGGAATGATTAAATTAGATTAAATAATGTTAAAATACATTGGTTTGAGATATTTGCACTTTTGCCACTGTGGAGAAGTGGTTTGGAAATACTCTTCTGATCCTGGGAGATGCTAGTGATCCTCAGCTAGTCACCTGAAAAGATACAAACACTCCGGTCGGAGGTGCCGGAATTAGCACTCCGACGGACAAGTCGGTTCAGACACCCAAGATAGCTTGTTTACTAAGTTAAGTGAAGTGATTCTTACATACCTTTCTCAATCCATTGTTCCTATATTTATACCTGTTCCTTTCAATCCTCAGGGCCAGGGCCTACTTTTTAATCATTGTCCTTTCTATTATTCGGCTCTAAGGATCTACACTTATTCGGCACATATATTATATTTGGCTTCCCATTCTAGTAGGATATAGTCGATTAATATCAGTCTTCTAATGGTACGCACCTTCTGATTTTGCCATATATTCAGCTCCCACAATTGCCCCCCGAACTCCCCATTGACGGCAGTTAATCGGCGTGTTTGGTCTTGAATTGGAAAAGTTAAAATAGGTCAAGCTTGCGTACCTATCTGAGACGTCAGAATGCGCACACCTTTTCGGTCATCATTACACTTTCCCGCCTTATTCGTGCATCTCGCATTTATTGCAATTTGAAATTTCAGTCCTTTCGAATGCACATTTCGTCGAGTATTCGAGACTCTTGGACCGCCAGCGGGTATCCCTTCTCTGACTCGCATTTTCTGCAAGTCTTCTCCGTCTACCCTCGTCCCTCTTGCTCCTCGTAAGTCTTCTTCTCTTTTCTTTGCAATCCTACTTTCTGTTTGTTATTTTCATTTTGGCGAACCCTTTATTCCCTGCGAGAATGGCTAAACACTTGAAAGACCTCCTTTCTGAGGGTCGTGTTTCCGGATTCCGGCGACACTTTTCCATCCCCGACGATGTTCATCTATCTCTAGTGACGGACAATACTCTGGATATGCAGAGAGATGATCGAAATTCAATCGTCTTTCCTCTCCTATCCATTGCAGAGGGCGGGGTCCATTTTCCCCTACATCCATTCCTTAGGGCCGTCCTCTGCCATTGGGGTCTGATTCCTTCTCAGCCCAACGTGAATTTTTTTCGAATCGTAATGAGGATCGTAGAGTTGAACCGGCACCTCAGGATCGATCTTGGCATTCTAGCCATTCGGCACTGCTATGCTTTAGCCAAATCTTCTGATCGGCTTGGGCGGTACTTTCTTAGGGCCAAGGATACTGACCATCATTTGGTAACCATGCTTGCCAATTCTGGTAAGCGTGTGGATGACGTAATGGTCAATGTCCGAGGGAACTGGGAATTTGGCGAAGGTGAGGGTCACCTAGACCCTATTCCCAGACGGAGGGGTGAACCAGGTTGCTGTGTGACTCCTTGCGTTTATTGAACTTTTCTTTTACTCGGCCTTTTCTCCGTGTCTAACCCTTTGTCTTTGCAGGTAGTAAATTGAAGAAGATTCTGGTTTCTACTGACGACGCAGTCCTTGCGCAGATTGCGACTGCACTCGGATACTTCGGCCGTCCAAACGTAATGAAGCAAGGGAGAGCGGCCCACATACTTCTTCGATACGAGCCTACTTATACTACTTTTTCGGCCGCTGACAACATTCCGATTCCAGCAGGCGATCAACATCTTGCGGCTTTTATCTTCCCTAGCTTCAAGAGCCTTAGGCAAGTTGGTCTCGAAGCTTCTCATTCGGGGCAAGATGTGGAGTCGGTGGTAGAGTAGTCGCCGAACCAGCCAGAGAGTTCACTGAGGAGGCTGAAGAGGCTCTAAACTCGGCATTTGAGGCAGCCAGACTTAGTCAGCCTACCTCGCCGTCCACTTCGGGTCGGGCAGAGTTTTCTTCTGGACATATTTTTGGAAGTTTGGGAGACCTACCTGGCGAATTTTTTGAAGGTATGGCTAGGGAAAACCTTACGCAGATGGCTCAAAAGAAAAATGCCGAGCGAATGGCTGCCCGGAAAAAGGCCGAGGCTACCCGTTCTGGACCTGCCTTGATTGAGTCTTTCGAACCCATTATTGAAGGGCTAGCTCAGGTTGTTGTGGCCGAAACGGTGAAAGATGTTGAACAACCGGTCAATGAAGAACGGTTGATTCCGGAAGAGCGGGGCAAAAAGCGTAGAGTTGAGGGAGAGGCTGGTTTAGAAGATACTCCTGCTGACAAAAGGCCTCGCTTAGAAGAGTCGGACGTGGTCGTTCTTTTCATTGTTCAGCCAAAGATCAGAGAGACACCGATTTCCTCTGGCGTATCCATCATTACCGACCCAGCGATAGCCTTGAGCCTGGCGACTTCAGTCTCCCTACCAGCTGATAAGGCATCCTTTCATGTCGTGCCAGATTTGGTGGCCGTAGCCCTATCTGCGCAGTCGGCCCTTTTGGTAGGTGAACTTGACTTGTTTTGATTTTGGTTGCCTATGGCATCTAACGATCCTAACTCGTTTTGCAGACAGTCGGCAGGATCGCCGACTTGGGCTGCCGCCTACACAATGCCCTTGAGAGGATTGACCGTTTGCAATTAGAAGTGGGCGATCAAAAGAGCAGGGCCGAGTTTGAGATGATGAGAGCCGCAATGGAGACTGCATGAGCCGAAGCCGAAGTAGAAAGGGCTCAGACTGCCGATCATCTCCATTCTGATGCCGAAGATAGGGCAAAAGCGAGCAAAGAATCACTTAGGCTAGCCGGGGAGGCGATTAAAAAGATGGTGACTGAGTTAGCAGAGTTGAAGGTGGCCAAGGAAAAGGCAGAATCTAAGGCTTCTGCCACATTCAAAGCTGGAAAAGGCGCCGCCTTCGAGGAATACGTAGATGAAGTCCCCAAGTTTGAGACTCGGGGGTTCAAACATGGGTGGCTTAGGGCCCTTGATGCCGCTGGGGTTACATTGGCCTTGCCAATTCCTTATGAGCAGGTGGACGTTGAGCCACTTGAGTCTGACCCCGAGGATTGATCTGGGAGTCATTCAAATTTTTTGAAATGCTTTCCCTTTTGATGTATGTTTTTGTTTTAAGGACTTTTGTTGGTTCCAAATAGTTTTCATGTATAAATTGGTTACTGTCTGCGCCTAATTTATTAATGAAAATTATCTTGTCGTTTCACTACTACTTATACGCAGTTTGTGATGTTATGTTGGTGAAGAATTTTTGCCTTTCACTACGTTAGATAAAATGATTACTCTGTTGAGCTTTCTACGATTGAATATCATGGCAATATTGACTTATCATTCGTATGCTGAATAGTTCGTGGGTATTATGCTGAACCAATTCATGGGCCGGCTGGGGCACTCAATCCAAATAGATTGATTAATCTGCCCTTACCCCAGGCGGTGCATGATCATTCGGGCGCCAGATGAGACGATCTTAGGAGTTTTGAAGTCGATTCATGGGCCGGCTGGAGCACTTAAGCTGAATATATTGATAAATCTATCTGCCCTTGCCCCATGCGGTGCATGATCATTCGAGCGCCGGATGAGATGAACTCAGGAGCTTTGAAGTCAATTCATGGGCCGGCTGGGGCACTTGAGCCGAATAGATTGATTAATCTGCCCTTGCCCGAGGCGGTGCATGATCATTCGGGCGCCGGATGAGACGAACTCAGGAGCTTTGAAGTCCATTCATGGGCCGGCTAAGGCACTTGAGCCGAATAGATTGGTTAATCTGCCCTTGCCCCAGGCGTTGCATGATCATTTGGGCGTCGGATGATCGCCCCAGGCGGTGCATGATCCAGTCGGCTCCGGATGAGACGAACTCAGGAGCTTTGAAGTCGATTCATAGGCCGACTGAGGCACTGGAGTTGAATAGATTGATTAATCTGCCTTTGCCCTAGGTGGTGCATGACCATTCGGGCGCTGGATGATTGCCCTCGGCGATGCATGATCTAGTCGGCGCCGGACGATTGAGGTTTTAACAATTAATGAGATTGCCTCGGGGGTGCTGCCTCTGTAAAGGATAAATGATTAAAGGTACAACTTTTATGAGCACAGTAAACAACTGACTCCAGCTTTTGAAGGTATTGTGTGAATGTCGAACAGACTCTTCTTTAATAGCAGAGGGGAAGCGAGGATGCTAGCTGAGTTGGGTGAATACACGAATCGAGGTAGTGACCCTTCGCGCACAGGGAGCAGGAGTTCCAGGGATCGAGAGAGGTGTTAGTCTCCTCGACGTTGAAGCAGGTCCTTAGGCGGGACAAGCAGTCACAGGGCAGATCTCCTCAACCTCGAGTCGAGAGGGGATCTGACGTGAATTCGTGCCCATTAGGCTTTGCGGTATTTGTGGGGAATAGACCCATGACAGAGGCGGACTTGATCGTTCGAGACCCAAATGTAGCGGTCGAGTTTGCTCGACAAATTTTTCCTCTTGAGGTTCAGTAATTGATGGTAGGTCGACAGGACTACGAAGTATTTCGTGAAGGCGTTCATGGGACGGTGAAGGGGCTTTACACTGCCTATGAAATCGGCATGCGGCTACGTGCTGCCCACCGATAAATAGAGAAGAATGAGGAACGTATTCGAAGTTTGGAGGCTCGCGCGGAGGCGGCTGAGCGCTAGTTAAGGAAGACCAAGGCAGCTCAGGCATAACCCGCCGGGTAGGGAAACCCAATTGTGGAAGAAAGGGTTACCAGTCGGCTTATCAGTACCGCGCTCGCCGATCATGAGACGGTGAGTATGTTCGCAATGGAGACTGCGAAGGAGAGGGCCTATGAAAAAGGTTTTCATGAAGGTCGAAAAGTTGGAATCAAAAAGACCAAGGAGAAACTTGCCGAAGAAATTTGCCAATGTGAAAATCATGGATTTAGGCACGGTTGGATCAAAGCATCTCAAGCCGCAGAAGCTCTTCGAGCGTCGGGCATTGATTTGGCATCGCCACTCTACCACAGTAAACATTTTCTGTTTTTCGCTTTTGAAGTCGAGAAGAGTAAGGATGAGGGTGACGCCGTATAAGTATACCTATTGTAAGGTTGAAACACAGATCACGTTCAAAACTATGTAATTTATTGTTTGTTTGATTGAATAAAAACGTTATATTATGAATATTTCGTTGCAGTTCGTATTCGGCATGTACATGTTTCGTTTTATTGTATACATGTTTGAATGAATGTATAAACGTTGATCGGTCCGAGTATCTGTTAGGTGTCCGGTGATACGTCGGTTTATAGGCATGGTCGACCCATACGTGATAGCCGTTTATTCCTGAATGAGGCCGTTGTAACTTGAGGAAGCCGAAAACCAGTGAGTAGAGTGGCTGCAGCAAATTTGACTCAACTCAGGGCTTGGATTTTTGGCCAGTGCATGTGCTTCAAAAAGTTGTTTGGATAACTAGGCTGTGGCGAATGTCAACTGACGTTTGTCTCATGGAGTTTAGCGTTAATGCAATCGCCTCGGGATTGGGGCCTCGAGATCGCTGCCAGTATTGAAAATAAAAGGAGTGGGCGCTTCGCGCAGATAAACAATCACTTATTATGTGAGGTAAGATAAGTTGGGATGTTAGTTAGGGAGGCTCGGAGTTCAGCCGAGCTTGGTGTTGCAACAGAGCGTGGCAGAGGACCCATCCGTATGGGAGATAGGGCATCCAAAAGTTGGCATGAGTCTTCAAGTCGTCGAAGTAGATCACCTCGAAAGGAAAGGCAACGACCGTTGCGTTTATCCTTCCTTGTCCAGGATCTTTGCCTTGACATTGTCAATGGTATCAGGGGAAGTTTGGCAATGCGCAAATCATGGGCTTGGGCAAAGTTGGCTTAAGGCATTGCAAACCGTGGAGGACTTCCGGGTGACGGGAGTTAATTCGGCGCTGCCGCTTTACCAATGCGTCTTTTCCCCTTTTTAGCTTTTGAGGTTGAAAATGGGTATTGTAATGCTCAAATGCGGGTTGCGTTTATGTAACAACTGTTTGATAAAATAAAAATTGTAATGCTCAAATGCGGGTTGCGTTTATGTAATAACTGTTTGATCAAATAAAAGGTTTTATTTCAAACATTTGCATCTTATTCTGAATTTTTTATATGCTTAGTTAAGAACCTTATTCGAATGTTGGAGTGTTTTGTTTTGTTCGTGCCGAAGGGTATTCCGAATACGGAGGTATGATCTGCCCTAGGGTGTTATGCGACAGAGGTGCTGCGGACTCGGAGTCTTAATCGGCCCAAAGACATCCTGCGCCGATGGGGCTTCGTAACCAACGTTTCGTATGTGGAGTAAATTGATGAAGTGTTGTGCTCGAATATAGTTCAATCGGCTTAGTTCAGGCCGATCAGTAGCGGCTTGGCTTGCTGATCAGATTAATCAACGCCATAAATTTGTTTGAGCGCTCCGAACCTGGAGACTTCATCGGCCGTAAGGTGTCGTGCACCAAAGGGCGCTATGAATCCGGAGTCTTAATCGGCTGTCATGCACCAAAGAGGGCTCCGAATCTGGAGACTTAATGTGGCCAATCGTGATATCCATGAAGGGCGCTCCGAATCCGGAGTCTTAATCGGCCATAAGGTGTCATGCACCAAAGGGGCCTCCGAATCCGGAGAATTAATCGGCCCTAAGGTGTCATGCACCAAAGGGGGCTCCGAATCCGGAGACTTAATCGGCCTTAAGGTGTCATGCACCAAAGGGGGCTCCGAATCCGGAGACTTAATGTGGCCAATCGTGATATCCATGAAGGGCGCTCCGAATTCGGAGTCTTAATCGACCCTAAGCTGTCATGCACCAAAGGGGGCTCCAAATCCGGAAACTTAATGTGGCTAATCGTGATATCTATGAAGGGTGCTCCGAATCCGGAGTCTTAATCGGCCCTAAGGTGTCATGCACCAAAGGGGGCTTCAAATCCGGAGACTTAATCGGCCCTAAGATGTCATGCACCAAAGGGGGCTCCGAATCCGGAGACTTAATGTGGCCAATCGTGATATCCATGAAGGGCGCTCTGAATCCGGAGTCTTAATCAGCCTTAAGGTGTCATGCACCAAAGGGGGCTTCGAATCCAGAGACTTAATCGGGCCTAAGGTATCATGGACCAAAGGGGGCTCCGAATTCGGAGACCTAATCGGCCCTAAGGTGTCATGAACCAAAGGAGGCTCCGAATCTGGAAACTTAATCGGCCCTAAGGTGTTATGCACCAAAGGGGGCTCCGAATCCGGAGACTTAATGTGGCCAATCGTGATATCCACGAAGGGCACCCCGAATCCGGAGTCTTAATCGGCCCTAAGGTGTTATGCACCAAAGGGGGCTCCGAATTCGGAGATTTAATCGGCCCTAAGGTGTCATGCACCAAAGGGGGCTCCGAATTCGGAGACTTAATGTGGCCAATCGTGATATCCACGAAGGGCGCTTCGAATCCGGAGTCTTAATCGACCCTACGGTGTCATGCACCTAAGGGAGCTCCGAATCCGGAGACTTAATGTGGCCAATCGTGATATCCACGAAGGGCGCTCCGAATCCGGAGTCTTAATCGGCCATAAGGTATCATGCACCAAAGGGGGCTCCGAATCTGGAGACTTAATCGGCCCTAAGGTGTCATGCACCAAAGGGGGCTCCGTATCCGGAGACTTAATAGGCCCTAAGGTGTCATGCACCAAAGGGGGCTCCGAATTCAAAGACTTAATTGGCCTTAAGGTGTCATGCACCAAAGGGGCTCCGAATCCGGAGACTTAATGTGGCCAATCATGATATCCACGTAGGGTGCTCCGAATCCAAAATCTTAATCTGCCCTAAGGTGTCATGCACCAAAGGGAGCTCCGAATCGTGAGACTTAATCATCCCTAAGGTGTCATGCACCAAAGGGGGCTCCGAATTTGGAGACTTAATCGGCCCTAAGGTGTCATGCACCAAAGGGGGCTCCGAATCCGGAGTCTTAATCGGCCCTAAGGTGTCATGCAACAAAGGGGGCTCCGAATCCTGAGACTTAATGTGGCCAATCATGATATCCACGAAGGGCGCTCCGAATCCGGAGTTTCAATCGGCCCTAAGGTGTCATGCACCATAGGGGGGCTTTGAATCGTCGTATTGATGAGCGCTACAATGGGGTTTGAGAAATGAATTGAGCAATTGAAAAAAATGGTTTGCATTGCAGAAGTGATGTATATACAAATACCAAAGCCCACATGTCGGGTCAGTGATAGGGTTTTCATAAAATCTCTGCTTGTGCCGATTGCGGGGAGCCACGGATTTGTTCAATGCCATGGACTGTTGTAGATGCGCCCGAACGTCCCAGGGGGGAAATCCCCGTTTTGTTCATTGGGCTCCTTACAGTTCAAGACTCAATGTCACAGTCCTGTATCTAATCTCGCAGAGTGCAATGCAAGACCGATGAATCATCAAAGAGTCCAAATCCAGCAAATCGTTTTTAAAAACAGATTTTTTTGAAAGAAGTGCCAAACCTGGACTGCTTTGCCAAATACAGAGTCGCCACCTAAATATTTATTTTGGGGGAATTTAGGAAACCCTGACTCGTTGCCTAAGGCCACGTATCCGTCATCACCAAAGTTGCCTCGGCTCGAGAACTTCGGTACGATTGGGAAAGGTCACTTCGTGAGCACCCCCGCTCGCTCGATCAAAGATCGGCCTCTACTAACCATGATATCAAGTTTTTGAAAACATTATGTGCTTTTATTCCGGTTTATTAGCCCAGAATTACTATGTGATGCGCGCAGCATACAAGTATAGACTGGATCGCCTGAGTTGGAGCAAAACATTTCATGTTTGTTTTTGAAAGCGGTTTGCTACTCATAAGTAGGCTAAAATGCGGATTTTGCCACCCTCAAGTGGGCTTAGAAAAAACATGGTGATTTGCCACTATCTAGTGGGCTTAAAACTCGCAATCAATGAATTGTTCCAATTCAGATAACCCAACCTTCACCCACAGGCATTCAGGCAGTTATATCACATAAACACATAGCCACATGGTAAGCATGCTATCATGGCAGTCACTCACACGTATGCAAGGATGCTAAAGCATAAACACTCACCGAGTACTCCAAGCCAAAAAGGTTCATGCTTCTTGGAGAAGCTAGAAAAGGTCCAAGCTTCTTGGAGAAGCTTAGCTTCTCCAAGAAGCTAAAAAAAGGTTCAAGCTTCTCCAAGAAGCTAAAACAAGGTTCACAAGGTTCAAGCTTCCTGAAAAAGCTAAAACAGGGGTTCAAAAGGTTCAAGCTTCCTAAAGAAACTAAAACAAAGGTTCAAAAGGTTCAAGCTTCCTCAAAAAGCTAAAACAAAGGTTTAAAAGGTTCAAGCTTCCTCAAGAAGCTAAAATAAAGGTTCAAAAGCATTAAGCCTCCCCAAGAAAAGGTCTCGGCCAGAAAAAGTGGCCGATCGACCAAGACAAAAGGCTGGTTGACCAAAAACAGTGCCGGTCGGCCATCACTAATGGCCGATGGCAATAAAATAGGGCCGGTGGCATCAAGCCAAGGCCAGTGATGTGTGGGGATGGCCAACAAGCCATTCTCTGCCCTCAGAAGCAAAAAACACAAGTGTTTGGTCCACAACCAAGCACAAAACAAACAAGTCGAGAGGTCTTGAGGCAAGGCGCGTGGCCGAAACCTCTGAGAACTCGAGACGAACACAAACATGGATGATCATCGAGCGTTCAAACGATGACGTCCAAGTCTTGAGGATGATCAAAAATGGGGTGTCTACAGTTGCCCCTCTTTGGCAGAACTCGGAAGTCATAACAATGACGGGAGTGAATGTCAAAGCCTAGAGATGACCCATTTTTGACAAGGCCGAAGACTTAAACAAAGCATACAAGCTACAGATGTAGTTGGTTGAACCCGCAGGCTGCCTACATATCCCTTTGCAAGGAATCAAACCAGCGTAGTTCAGGGGCAGGATGCAAAATGATATGAAATATTACAAAAAAATGTAATAAATAATGCAAATGATATGCAGTGCATTTGAGATGATCGAACCAAAAGCAGTACAAAGACCTCACAAATATCATAAAGGGATGGAGATGCAAAATCCGTGTACCATAGAAAAGGTGCCGACACCCTCAAACAACAATCCCCTCAGTGGAATAGGCGCGTACACATGCAGAACTATGTGTGTGTAGACAGAACACAAAATACAAGTAATTGGGTGACATGATATAAGTGAGGAATGACCCGCTGAGGAAAGATCATGATCCTAAATGCTGGATGCAACACACCGCACTACAATGCAATGAATGCAACGAATGCAACGGATAAGGCGCGCGACCAAACTGTATCTTGCCTAGGAAAGGCATGGACACAAACTGACCACGTCTAACATGGAGATGGTGCCGTCACCTTCAAACCACAATTCCCTCAGTGGAATAGGTGCGTACACAAAATCTCATAACCATGCTTCAACGTGAAAGGTATGAGCACATGCCAGACTAAGCTCAACATGGAAAAGCGCAAGTGATAGATGGATAATGCAATGGAATATGCAATAAATGCATGCGATAGATTCTATATGTAATGTAATAGACATAATAGATAACAAAATGCAATGTAGCTGGGAAGTGAAAGTACCTCGCGGGGGCAATTGGCGATGACTCACCTCATGCTGCTGGGGATCTTTCACTTCTTCTTGGTTGAACCGTAGGTACTACTTTTCTCCCTGACTATGGTCACAACTTTCCCTATTCTTCAACAGGGTGACAGACTAGGTTGGATCAGTATCTAGAATTGAAGTGCATACAGATGCTATCTCAATCTATGGGGCTGCCATACAAATTTCAAGCCGAGGATATACCCCTGGGTATTTAAACCAGACTTTAGTCTCGGAAATCCCGAACCTTTGCGTTCTAGGTATAAGCCATTCGAACTCTAGTTTCCACTGTCTCAGTTGGTCTCCTAGGAACTCGCCACAAACACAAGCAGGTGGCTATACCAGACCACTGGAAGTCATTCGGGCACGACAAACACCAAAGGAATTGCACCTTTAGAGGATTTAAGGTCTCCTAGACCAGATGATAAAACAGATATGATGCAATGGATGTAACAGATGTGATGCAATAGATAATAGATGCGATGCAACAGAGAATACAATAGATGCAAAGGGTGACATACTCGAACCACACTAGACTCGTGAGTGGAGGAAGAACAAAGAAAATCAATTAGGAGCGCATTCCATACAACCTAAGATAAATTTCAAACATGCTGAAATCGTGTGAGGAAGAGGAGGCTCCAATTATGCTAAAATCGCGAGAAGAGGTAAACAAATTCCAAACAAGCTGAAATCGTGTGAGGAAAAGAACACTCTAACCACGCTGAAATTGTGAGAAGAGGTCCAAAAGCAACCCGCCCAGCGCGTCTACAATGCAACCTGGGATAAATTCCAAACACGCTGAAATTGTGTGAGGAAAGGGACACTCAAACCACGTTGAAATCATGAGAGGAGGTCCAAAAACCGCTCGCCCAGTACGTCTACAACGTAACTTGGGATAAATTCCAAACACGCTGAAATCGTGAGAGGAGGTCCAAAAATCGCTCGGGCTCGCGCTTCACGCGTCCTGAGATACATTCCAAACACGCTGAAATCATGTGAGGAAGAGGGACACTCAAATCACGCTGAAATCGTGAGAAGAGGTCTGAAAGCAACCCGCCCAGTGCGTCTACAACGCAACCTGGGATAAATTCCAAACACGCTGAAATCGTGTAAGGAAAGGGATACTCAAACCACGCTGAAATCGTGAGAAGAGGTCCAAAAACCGCTCGCCCAGCGCGTCTACAACGCAACCTCGGATAAATTCCAAACACGCTGAAATCATGTGAGGAAAGGGACACTCAAATCACGCTAAAATCGTGAGAGGAGGTCCAAAAATTGCTCGGGCTCGCACTTCATGCATCCCGAGATACATTCCAAACACGCTGAAATCGTGTGAGGAAGAGGGACACTCAAATCACGCTGAACTCATGAGAGGAGGTCCGAAAACCACTTGCCCAATGCGTCTACAACGCAACCTGGGATAAATTCCAAACACGCTGAAATCGTATGAGGAAAGGGACACTCAAACCATGCTGAAATCATGAGAGGAGGTCCGAAATAAACTATCAGGCGCGTGCCCGGCGTAACCTGAAAAAGTCCCGGAGGACAACGATCCTAAACGCTACTCAGCGTAAAAGGATAAACGATAGAAGATAACACAATGCGGAAGAGTGCATAACAATGCGGTAGAAGGGTGCATAACTTTGAAGCAGGCTTGATCTTGCGCTTGAGGTAGAGGTACACTCATACTTCGGAGCATTGACAACGCTTGACAAGGTACATCCGGAATACAATCACAGAATTTTCTGAAGGTGAAACATACTCAGATGCTCAAAATTTTCCCCATTTTCTTTTGCTTTGCAGTCTGGAACCTATATAGCTTTAGATAGGTCCTGGTTCTACTATTCTGACATGACCTGGGTTGAACCTTGCAGTTTTATGAAAGAACAAATCTTGTTTTGTACAAACGCGAAGAATGACACAGCACTCTGAGCACAAAACGATTTTATTGTGGAATTTTAGATTGAGAAGCGAGTTCTTAACTGGGTATTGAGCCTATGACTGACCACAGCAAAAACAACTCAACAACTGAAAACAAAAGGTAAACAACCTAAACACATCTACTGACACTCGAAACGACTCAAGACAAGAATCAAGACAATCAAAACAAAAGAGACGACACTCAGATGTATTACGAAGATGATAGACCTCTCAGATCGTGAGGAGCTAGTTTCTCGAGTTATTGTTTCCCACCCTTTCTCATTTGTGATTCTCACATCACTCGGCCCTTAGGCTCTATTTTTCTCTCAAAACCCTTTTCTTACTTTTTCTCTCAACGTACACCTCTCTATTCTTCAGTCTCTCATTTTATATCCGTCCCCTGGGTGATTGATGGATAAACAAGAAGTTGCGGGCTATTGCCCAAAATTATTAGCTCGTGGCTACTCCCTCCGATGATGTTTAGTTGATGCCTCAGAGTGGAGTAACTTGATCCATTCCAATTCGTGCTTCGCACTTGGCTTGATACCTCGTTGCTTGGAGGATGAGAGAGCTTTCAGCCCTTTGTTGTTAACTTCAGTTGTGTCCTCTTCTGGCAAGTAGAGTGCCCTTCTTGGCAAGTATGTTGAAAATTGGGGAAAGACAGGATGCCTGACTCAACTCTGCCCCTAGTTCATTATTTTGACCATTTTTTGTTTTTGGCTTTCTACTAAAAGAATTTTGACCAAAATGAGAGTTAGATTAACATGCTTGTTCAATATTTGATTTCAAATCATGCAAGTTAGGTTATGAGCACTGAAAATTTTCCTTTTTTGGGTCCAAGAAATGGTTTAGTTTTGGAAAAGTGGAATAATTTTCGAGAGAATTAGTCAACCTCAGTAAAAATTCTCAAAACTGTTTTTGCAAATGGCCACTACTCAAAGAGCACGGAACCTACTCTTGAGATGCACAACCTCAGATCCGAAGGAGAATTGCCCCTTGTCGAAACGGCACTACATGGCAATGGAAAGTTGCCCCTTGTCTGAATAGCACTGCAGCACATTGTATGGAAACGGAAAGTTGCCCCTTGTTTGAATGGCACCGCAGCGCATTGTAATCAGTCTTCAAAGTGACGATCACAACCAAACTCTTGGATACAGAGAAGACAAAGATGACCAAAACCATCACATGGACACAATCGAATTTGAAGTGTTTTACGGCTGGACTTCCAAATGAAGTTGCCTACGTATCCCAAAGATAGGAATCAAGCCTTACGTAGTTCGGGGTTAAGGTACACTCGGGTATCAACCTCTCCTTTTGCACTAAAACTTTTGCAAAGGCCCCCCTTTCTGGATTTTCAACCTTGCAAGCTTTGTTCTTCTTTTCTTTTCAATTCTTTTCTTTTTCATCTTTTCTTTTCATTTTCTTCATTTTTTTCTTCTTTTATTTTTTTTCATTCTTTGCATTTTTCTTTTTTTTTCTTTTTCTTCTTTTTCTTGCTCTAACTTTTGCCTGGGTCGCCCTTTCGGGTTTTCGGCCTAGCGAGCCTCTCAAGGGTAAAAGTGTAGCTTTGTCCATGTCAAATGGTTTTGAGATCTTGAAGTCATCTGAATCCAGGAGAATGGCTGTTGTTCGCTAATGATGTAGAAGTCCATCCAATGGAGGGTGAATTTGCCCCTAGTGTTGTGGATAGGATCTTGGTTGTCCTTTAGCAATGTCTTCTTCTTTCCTCCCTTCTGGGATTTGGCATTCTTGCTAGTCTTCCCTGATTTGCAGAAAAGACTCATCTTTGACTCTTCGAGGATTGCTTCTGATTTGGCTTCGCAAGCTTCTTTTGACAACATCTAATCTTCTTGATCTAACTTTCCTGCCCCTAGTTCAAGGGCTGCTTCTGATCCGGCCACACGGGCCTCACATTGTGATTGACCGTTGAACATTATGACGCCAAGTTCAAGATTTAAAAGCAAGGGGTTGAGTCTCGAGGCTGAGAGCGATCCTAGGCTACACAATCTCAAGAGCGATTCCGCACAAGTCTTCGCAGGATCGCGCGAAACATTTTTTGAAGTCTTTTAAGAAAGCGACTAATCACTCGCGCTGAAGACAGTATGGGACCAATCTGGATCAAGCCAGGATCCTTCTCAGTACTCACGTTAACAAACATGATTTCATTCATTAAGGGCTTAACATGCATTTCTTTCTCTCAAATGATCAAATTTTGCAAAACCTGAGGAATTCCTCCCTCTTCGTTTTCATCATAGTGTTCAAAAAGAGTTTTTGAAAAACTTAGGTCGATGTAATGAATTCAAGGCACAAAAGAGCAGGTGAAATGCACTGTCGTTTCATTCTAGACTTGTTGGCACAATAGGGTCAAAGTAGCGATAGGCACAAAAACATGACAGCCACAGCCGTTTCATTTAGATTTCCTAGTTGCAACTGGCTCCACAGCAGAGACAGACTCAAAAAAAGCGAAAAGACAAAACACAAAACGAGCGAGTGATGTCCGAGGTAACACCCCCGGAATCACACGACTCTAACAACACAAGACTGACTCGATACAGCAAGACAGACCCGACTGACTCAGCACAACACCCCTGTCCTATTTTGTAGGGTTTCCCTGTCCTATTTTGTTAGGAGCTAGGGTTTCACTATGCACGCAGCGGTTTCAAACAACCTAAAATCGGGTAAGCAACCTGTCCTAGTTTGGAATAGTCACTACGGATTCCGATATGCACTAGGTCGAATGGTCGAAAAGGGTGCCCTGGTGACAACCGGGGTTTGTGTTCCCATCGTGGCAGAGCCCGTAACCGGTTAGCCTTATGGCACGCTTCTCAAAGCGAGCCTCTGGCAAATCGTTCAGCAATAGCAGACGGCAAACACGGTGTCCTAGGCATACCAATGCAAATGCAATGCAAAGAAACACATAAGTGTAGTAAAAAGCAGATATCATGAGTTCGAGTCAAGTTCTCTAACTCCCCAGCAGAGTCGCCAAAAACTGTAGACGCGCCCGAATGTCCCGAGAGGAAATCCCCGTTTTGTTCATTGGGCTCACTATAGTTCAGGACTCAATGTCATAGTCCTGTATCTAATCTCGCAGAGTGCAATGCAAGACCGATGAATCATCAAAGAGTCCAAATCCGGCAAATCATTTTTGAAAACAGATTTTTTTGAAAGAAGTGCCAAACATGGACTGCTTTGCCAGATACAGAGTCGCCACCTAAATATTTATTTTGGGGGAATTTAGGAAACCCTGACTCGTTGCCTCAGGCCACGTGTCCATCATCACCAAAGTTTCCTCAGCTTGGGAACTCGGGTACGATTGGGGAACGTCATTTCGTGAGCACCCCCGCTCGCCCGATCAAAGATCGGCCTCTACTAACCATGATATCAAGTTTTTGAAAACATTCTGTGCTCTTATTCCGGTTTATTAGCCTAGAATTACTATGTGATGCGCGCAGCATACAAGTATAGATTGGATCGCCTGAGTTAGAACAAAACATTTCATGTTTGTCTTTGAAAACAGTTTGCTACTCACAAGTAGGCTAAAATGCGGATTTTGCCACCCTCAAGTGGGCTTAGAAAAAACATGGTGATTTGCCACTATCTAGTAGGCTTAAAACTCGCAATCAATGAATTGTTCCAATTCAGATAACCCAACCTTCACCCACAGGCATTCAGGCAGTTATATCACATAAACACATAGCTACATGGTAAGCATGCTATCATGGCAGTCACTCACACGTATGCAAGGATGCTAAAGCATAAAGACTCACCGAGTACTCCAAGCCCAAAGAGAAGCTAGTTAGTAATCAAATGCATTATCCTAGCTCATGTTAAGATGGCTAATGCATCACATGCAAAAATGCAACTAAGATAGGCTCAGTTATTCTAAGATGGCATGTGAAATGCTACAGATAACATGTATTCAACTTGGAATTGAAATACAATGCAATTAGTATGACGCGCCGAGCCCGGTGCATGCAAGACATATGAATGAATGCAAACATGCGAGCATAAGTATGCTAATTGAAACATGCCCTAATCTAACCATCGTAAGTAGGTAAGTAAAAGGGAGAACGACGTGGGGTTGGAAGACATCCATGCACTCACGCACACTTATTACAAAATTTGCCCTCTCGACGGAGAGTCCGAAAGAATAATACAAATTAATTAACTAATAAGCTAATTAAATATTACACAACACTTAACAAATTAAATGAATTAATTAAGCTACTAAAGCAGTAAAGAGGACTTTGGGAGAGAGATGAATGTATGCATGCTCAGCTTTGCTTGGAAATCCATCGCCATGCTACATGTTGCCTCTGTTTGCACTGCTCTGCACTTCTGGGAACTGCACAAGTTCCAGGGTTGCTTCTAAACCACCCCTTGATCAGAATGGGATGCCACCGGCCAAGATAAAAAGCCACTGGCCATGGAAACATGGTCATCGACCAAAAGTGGAGCCATTGGCTGGATTTTGGTTGTCGGCCGGCACTAAAGATGGCCGACCGGCCATCTGTTCCTGCAGAACCCTGTTTGACAGCAGCACAAGACAGACAGAGCATGGCAATGCATTTTCAAAGCAAATGTGTGCACAACCACCCTCCCTATCATGTCATGAATTCAAGGGAGTATGGTTCTCGACCCTCGGGCCACCAATCACGCATTTCCATGCATGATGGCGCAAGAAGCCAAGTGTGCAACTTCAATATCAAATGAAATGCACACAAAACACATCAAAGCCCGAACCTCTATCATGATTGGTCAAGAGGCAAGGGATGCATGCTCAATGCTATGCAACCTAATCATGCAAGCAAACTAATGCAAAATGAGTATGCTAGAAAGCAATACGCAATAGGCATATAACCTAGACATGTGGGCATGTATAGCGTGCAACAACATGCAAAATGAAACAAGCATGCAACAACATGGTGAGATGGACTTACACTAACATGGGTAGCTCTCAAGCATGCCAAAATCAGTGGCCAAAAGTGATGGAAATGATGGATAAAACACAACTAAGCATGCACATGAAAAGATCCCAACACTTAGGCACAAAAGGCAACTTTCCAAGAGCATGGCAAGGATGAAACATGGCATACAATGGCATATATTCCAGCTCTGAAATGGCATACTAAATGACTCCAAAATGACTCCGAAGCATGCAAAAACTCACATAACGCATGGTAGGGGGCCTCAAAACCCAAGACTAGCCTAAGCATTTACACTATAGCTATACAAAGCATGAGTGATATGGCCATGGTAGCCCAAAAAAGTCCTAGGACAGCCCAAAATAAGCATAAAATCATGTTAGAGTAAAGCCAAAATATGCTAGGATGATGAGTCAAAACATCACGGACAAGAGGCTAGTGAACAAGATTTGTTCTACACCTATATGGAGCATGCAAAGGATGACCAAACCAACTATGGATAGGGTCATGATATGGCAAAACATTACCAAAAACATGCTGAAATGTAAACCAAACAAGGTAACAAGACATGACAAAGCATGAAGCATGTGAAGCTAGTTTAGGGGATTTACACTACAAGTGTATGGAGCATATGAGGGACCACCAAACCAGCCAAAAACAAATTCATGACATGACAAAATATGACCAAATACCCACTGAAATGTATCCAATACATGCAAGAATGAGGTGCTACTTTGAAAAGCTATGAAGAGGGTTGCTCTACACGTGCAAGAGGCAAGCCTTAAATGACAAAAAAAGCTTTAGAAAGAGTTCTTGCAGGCCCTAAAACTCACTAAAAAAGGCTTGAACTGAGCTCAAGATGTGTGCAAATAAGGGCTCCTTTGTAAGGCCCAAAATGCTAGTAAACAAGACAACAAGGGAGAGGGTCACCCATCTCCTTCTTAGGACCTGAAAACACCATCCCCACCACTGAAGTCCCTTTGGATTTCAGTGGTGAGAGGGCCAATACAAGGTGGTTCCGAAGCTCACAAAAAAGGCACAAAAATGAGGCCAAACAAGGCCTAAGAGAGGGTAAACAACCCCAAACACAAAAGTTATCTGAAACAAACTTCAAAAGGAGCTCAAAATAAGACTTTTTTTAGTTTATGATGAAGCGCAAATATTCTTGCAAGTATGGAAAAAATACGAAGCAAAACAATGCTTAAAAGAGGGAAAGAAGTGTTACCCTTGAAGCTCAAGGAGACAGAAGCTTCTTGGTTTGAAAAACCAGTCCCTTAGCCTCTGAAAATGGCCTCGAAGATGCTTAGAGTGATGGTGGAGGGGTTAGGTTAGGAGATGGTATGCAAAGGTGCAAGAACGATGCACTTTTGAGCTTGAATGTAGAGATATAGAGAGAGACACAACTCTTGTGCCTTAGACCAATTTTTCTTCAACCTCTCTAAAGGAGAGGATGGCCCTCTCTTATAGAAAAACAAGAGGGTTCAAGCTTCTCCAAGAAGCTAGAGCAAAAGGTTCAAGCTTCTTGAAGAAGCTAGAGCAAAAGGTGCAAGCTTCTTGGAGAAGCTAGAAAGATGCAAGCTTCTTGGAGAAGCTAGAAAAGTTCAAGCTTCTCCAAGAAGCTAAAAAAAGGTTCACAAGGTTCAAGCATCTTGAAGAAGCTAAAACAGGGGTTCAAAAGGTTCAAGCTTCCTCAAGAAGCTAAAACAAAGGTTCAAAAGGGTCAAGCTTCCTCAAGAAGCTAAAATAAAGGTTCAAAAGGGTCAAGCCTCCCCAAGAAAAGGTCTCAGCCATAAAAAGTGGCCGATCGACCAAGACAAAATGCCGGTCGACCAAAAACAGTGCCGATTGGCCATCACTAATGGCCGATGGCAATAAAATGGGGCCGGTGGCGTCAAGCCATTGCCGGTGATGTGTGGGGATGGCCAACAAGCCATTCCCTGCCCTTAGAGGCAAAAAACACAAGTGTTTGGTCCACAACCAAACACAAAAAAAAAACAAGTCGAGAGGTCTTGAGGCAAGGTTCGCGGCCGAAACCTCCGAGAACTCAAGACGAACACAAACATGGATGATCATCGAGTGTTCAAACGATGATGTCCAAGTCTTGAGGACGGTCAAAAATAGGGTGTCTACAGCTGTCGAGAAGCGCACAAGATGATGATAAGTGCTTGGAACGGCCTTCATAATATGTAACCAGGTTCGCCCTATGATGACATTGTACGGCGAATGGAGCTTTACGACCAGGAGTTCTACTTCGACCGCTCTGGAGCCCTCTCGAACAGGTAGTATGATCTTCCCTAACAGGTACTCAGGATTTGTATTAAAGCCGAACAATGGGTGAGGCGCCGAAGACAGATCATACTCGTTGAAGCCGAGTTTGATGAAATTTTGTAATACATAACCTCTGAAGTACTCCCTGGGTCTATGAGAATGCATTCAATGGTGAACCGATTTACGCGTAATTTGATAACCAACGGATCGATGTGGGAGGCTATTGTGCCGCTATGATCAGAGTCATTAAAAGTAATTGTCGGAGCTTCTCTGGGCCATTCGGTCGGAATACGTTGCTTTTGGGGGATTGGATGCGATTGAATTGTATGCACGGTTGGGGATGCAGGCAGGCTGTAGATTATATGGATCACGCCGAGTGGAGGTGAGTCCTGCCTCAAGGCTAGTGCCTTGATTGGCTTTCCCTTTCTCACGCATCGCTGCGGCCGCCTTGCACCGCTTCTTCCAGTGATCCTTTAATGTAACAATTCGGGCCAGGCTATGATCTTTGTGATACTCACACCGCTTATCCCTTCTTCACGTGTTAAGTGACCCCACCATCTTTGATGGCCATTTGAAGAATGGAAGGTGTTGGACTTTGGTCATTATTACAGTGATTGGTTCTGACAACTCTGTGTACTTCTTGTCGGCACGCCTCGAGCGCCTGCTGTCGACTTGCAGTTGTTCATTCATTCGGTGGGAGCATTGATCGCTTGATCGGCAAGAGTCCCACCTTTTGTCTGTTTAGCGCGTTGTCGTGGCTCAGGGCTCAGAGGTGGCACAAAATTTATTGGTTGAGCAATTTCAAGGGGGGCTGTTTTGTTAGACATTTGTCCGGCTTTTATTCTCAAGGCATCATCTTCCACTTTGTAATACTCTTTAACTTTCTTCATCAACGCCCAGACTGTTTTGGGGGGTCTTCTGGTCAGGGAACTACAAAGAGCACTGTCAGGATGTAGTCCCATTTTGAAGGTGGTGATGGCCATGGAGTCATTGCAAGCATCGTCGACGAGGTTGAAGCACTCCCAATAGCGCGCCGAATACGCTTTGAGTGTTTCTCCTGACTGGATTTGCATAGCCCAGAGAGAGTCGACCTGTTTCGGTTGTACCTCGTTGGTAATGAACCTGGCCCTGAAGGATTTCTGTAATTGATGGAAGCTTTTGATCGAAGCTGGCTCCAGCATGTAATACCACTGGACAGCTAATGGCCCCAGGCTGCTGGGGAATATTCGGTACATGAGGGCTTCGTTGTCTGCATGCAATGTCATGGCCTGCTTGTAGTGACGGATATGATCAGTGGGGTCTGATTTTCCATCGTAAAGAGTGAATGACGGAGCTTTGAACTTCTTGGGCAGGGTCGCCCTTGCAATCTTTCAGACAAAAGGATAGTGTTGGTCCTCTTCGTCTGAACTGCTTCTTTTGCGCTTGTTCCTTGTACGTAGACTCTTTTCGGAAGAGCTGGAAGTTTCGGATCGTCCCTTCTTGTTGAGCTCCATGGGTAATGAGTTGGAGTCGCTATCGGTATCCTTTGGTCGGGCTTGAGGTCGTTGTCCACCTACCCTCGGAGGTCGTTCGGGATCTTGGTGCACGTTTTCTCTAGATTTTGCTACTTCTAGGGCCAAATCTTGATGGAGACGTCCATTTTCAGCGATCATGTTCTCCAGCCTTTGCTCATTCTGCTTTGCTTATTCCATGATCGCTTGCATTGTCTCTTGCGCTGAAGTCATTGGTGAGTCGAAGTTCAAGGCGCGTCTTGTAGCGATGGTTTCCTTTCCGAGCATATTTGCTGGAGTGAGGTCATCTCTCAGTACGGTCTCGTCAGTGGCTATCGGAGGATCATCAGTCACGCCTGCCATGGATGTATTTGAGTATTCCCACAGACGACACCAGTTGTGGAGAAGTGGTTTGGAAATACTCTTCTAATCCTGGGAGACGCTAGTGATCCTCAGCTAGTCACCTGAAAGGATACAAACACTCCGGTCGGGGGTGCCGGAATTAGCACTCCGACGGGCAAGTCGGTTCAGACACCCAGGATAGCTTGTTTACTAAGTTAAGTGAAGTGATTCTTACATACCTTTCTCAATCCATTGTTCCTGTATTTATACCTGTTCCTTTCAATCCTCGGGGCCAGGGCCTACTTTTTAATCATTGTCCTTTCTATTATTCGGCTCCAAGGATCTACACTTATTCGGCACATATATTATATCCGGCTTCCCATTCTAGTAGGATACAGCCGATTAATATCAGTCTTCCAATGGTACGCACCTTCTGATTTTTCTATATATTCGGCTCCCACAGCCACTAAGTGGCTTGATTCTAGACCACCTATCCTTCACTTTACATCATTTTAATACATCATTTGCTCATCATCTTGAGACCAAACCGAGTGAGAAAGGGAGAGTGAGAGAAATTGAGTTCATCAAGAAGGGTTTTGCTTGAACTTAGAAGAATTGAAGGGAATTGGCATATTTGAGCTTCCACACCTAGAATTCAAGACATAAGGTAGAGAATTCATCTTCTTAATTGTGAATTTAAGTTGTTCTTGCATGGTCCATGGTGAAATTAGTGATTTTAGTCAAGAATTAGCTTAATGTGTTAAATTGAGAATTAATCCATGCATGCATGTACATATTCTTGAATTTTGAGGTTGTTCTCCATGAATTTCCACATACATGTCCACATTTTGGTTGTGATCCATGAATCCACCTTGATTTTTAGCTCAATCTTGCATTTGGTCATGTTTTAGGGCATTGGAATTCATAAGAACTCATGCATGTTATGTTCTTGTTTAGTTCATGAAAGTTTCTTTGAAATTGGTATTTAATTGGCAAACTTTGGGCTTTGATTTTATCAATTGATCTTCAAAACATGTTGTATTATGAGTTTCCAAGTGTTTTCCAGAAAATTGGCCCAAAAGATTGAGTTTTGATGTGTTGATTGCTTGGTTTGAGCTTTGGAGGCAAATCTGGAACACCCAGATTTTGCCTTCCACGCTCGAGCGAAGGATTCCACGCTCGAGCGACCATCTTTGTGTTCAGAGTTCTGCTCAAGTGGCGGAATGCTAGCTCGAGCGTAGATTGCAAGCTCTCAGGTTTTCTGCGTGTGCAGACGCACGTTCGAGTGAAAAAACCTACACTCGAGCGAGGACTGTATCTCACGCTCGAGCGAGCATCGAGTCAGCGTCGAGCGGAGATTTTCAATATCCAGCACTTTTTGCATTTTTACAGATCGCTCGAGCAAGGAAGTCCATGCTCGAGCGACCCCTCTGTTTTGGCAAGCTCGCTCGAGCATAGAAAACCACGCTTGAGCGAGACCCCTGTTTTTTGAAAAATTTTGAAAAGTGTTTTAAAGTATATTTTTTCATCCTCATTCCATCCTAGGCATTCCTAGGCCATGTTTAAGGCATCTTAATGAGGATAATGTTATAGAACCACACCAGTATAATTATTGGCTAAGTTATTAATCCCGAGTGTGTGTTCGTTCTGTAACTGTAGGGTTGGCATCCGAGGATGCTCATTAGCTTGTCTATAACCCAGTGTTCTGTGAGTAACAATGTTGTAAAGATATGTTCAATTATGATTATTTTCTGAATGATCAACTGTACTGCTTACTGAAATGTGATTGTTTAATGAATGAATGTTTGTCTTATTTGTAAACTGTACTCGTGGCATCCATAGCAATCTACTATTACTGTTACTGCTACTGTTACAGAGATCTCTGTCGGTTCCAATGTTGGGACCACTACTGTTTACTGTTTGATGGCCATCAATTGACTGTTCGATTTGTTAAGACCTACTGTACTATTTTGTTATTGGATGTACCACATATGACTACTATGGTTCTAAATGACTGATTTACTTATGCAATTGACTGTTTTAATTACTGAAAGGACATTCATTTTTAACCCCTTTACGCATATGTTATTCACTGGGCTTAGCTCACGGTTTATATTTATATGTAGGTGTCCTAGCACCGGACCGATGCTAGAAGCGTCAAGTTAAGCTCTTGTTTTGTCAAGCCAACCACCATGCCTCACCCTGAGGTTCTGAGTCCGTTCAAGCCACGGCTGTTTTGGGGTGTCTCAATGTCACCCTCTTGTCTCTGTTCTGTAATGAATGGTTAAGACTTGACTATACAGTTATAGTTAGGGATTTGGTCCCTGACATAGATGTTTGTGTATATGTTGCATGTACATATGTTTTGGTTACCAATGTGGCATGTTTATAAAAAGTCTTTTTGCATTCACACTGTTATAGCTCATTGGACATCTTTTATTTACTGTTTTGGCTTCGCCCTTTACTCTTTACTCAGTCATCACAAGAGCAGGCCTTCGGTAATCACGGATTACTGGCCGGTTGCGATGCTAAACCCATGGGGGCGGGTTTAGGTCGTGACACTTGCAAACTGTTACATGCATTCCTGTAGAGACACACTCTAAAAGCACATAACAAACAAGTGAGAGCCAAAACACCCCTATGTTGGGGTAGGGTTTCCCTGCTCTATTTTGTCAGGAACTAGGGTTTCACTAAGCACACAGTGATTTCAAACAACCTACAACCGGGTAAGCAACCTGTCCTTGTTTGGAAAAGTCACTATGGATTCCGATATGCACTAGGTCGAATGGTCAAAAAGGGTGCCCCGGAAGAAATCGGGGTTTGTGTTCCCATCGTGGCAAAGCCCGTAACCGGTCAACCTTATGGCACACGGCCTCAGGCTAACTGTTCAGGAATAGCAGATGGGGAACATGGTGACTTAGGTGCACCAATGCAAATGAAATGCAAAGAAACACATAAGTATAGTCAAAACAAGATATC
The DNA here is from genome assembly GCA_025200525.1 of Camellia lanceoleosa. NCBI lineage: Eukaryota > Viridiplantae > Streptophyta > Magnoliopsida > Ericales > Theaceae > Camellia > Camellia lanceoleosa. The sequence goes on from CM045771.1 coordinate 43,730,822, forward strand.
ATGAGTTCAAGTCAAGTTCTCTAAGTCCCTAGTAGAGTCGTCAAAAACTGTAGGCGCGCTCCAGGAACTCTCCGACATCCGCGCGCGATGGGCGCGAATCTCGTTTTGTTCCGAGCTACTACAGTTTGGACTCAATGTCGCCGTTCTGAATTTAATCTCGCAAAGTGCAATGCAAGACCGAAAATCACCAAAGAGTCCAAATCTGGCAAATCATTTTGGAAAATTGATTTTTATAAAGAAGTGCCAAACATGGACTGCTTTGCCAGATACCGAGTTGCCACCTAAATATTTTATTTTGGGGGAATTTAGGAAACCCTGACTCGTGCCTAAGGCCACGTGTCCGTCATCACCAAAGTTGCCTCAGCTCGGGAACTTGGGTACGAGAGGGGAAGGTCATGCAATGAGCACCCCCGCTCACCCGATCAAAGATCAGCATGTACTAAGCATGATATTTTGTTTTTGAAAACATATGTGCTCTTATTCCGGTTAATTAGCTAATCTTACTACGTGATGTGAACAGCATACAAGTATAGACTAGATCGCCTAATTTGGAACAAAACATTGCATATTTATTTGAAAATGGTTTGAAGTTTGCTACTCGCAAGTAGGCTAAATTCGGGATTCAATGAATTGTTCCAATTCAAGTGATCCAACCTTCACCCACAGGCATTCAGACAGTTATATCAAGTAAGCAGTTAGTCTCATGGCAAGCATGCTTTCATGGCAATCAATAACACACATACAGTACGTTAAAGCGTAAACACTCACAGTGTACTCCAAGCCAAAACAAAGAACTAGTTAGAAATCATGCATGATCCTAGTTCATGTTAAGATGGCTAATGCAACACATGCAGAATGCAACTAAAATAGGCTCGGCTATCCTAGAATGGCATCTGAAATGCAACTTGGTAACATGTATTCAACTTGGAATTGAAATACAATGCAGCTAGTATGATGCGCCGAGCCCGGTGCATGCAAGATAGATGAATGGATGCACGCATGCGAGCATGAGGTCTGCTAACAAAATATGCCCTAAAACTAACCATCGTAAGTGTAGACACCACATTTTTGACCGACCTTAAGACTCAGATGTCACCGATTGAGCGCTCGGTGATGTTGTATATTGTGCTCGTTCAGAAGTCTCAGAGTCGCGGTCGTGAGCCCTGCCTCCGGACTTCCAAACCCACTTCTGTACCTTGCCTCGGTTTGCAAACCAGACTCGATTTTCTCTGTTTCTTTTCCTGAGGGGAGGGAGAGGTCCCATAGACCATCTCTCAGTGGCCGTGGGCTACATTTCGTGGCCGTAGGCCATTTTGCCCATTTCAGAGCCCGGTTCTCGGTTTTCGGAGCCGTTAGGCCGTGTGCCTCAGTTCGGGACCGCCTAACCATCTCTGACTGCTCCAGTTTTTGGCATGCTTCTCATTTACTCCCTTTTGAGGGACACTGAGGCCTAAGAGACCCACTTCGTGGTCGAATGCCACGTTCGGTGCTTACCAGCCTGTTTTTCGGAACCCGAACTGCGTGTTTTGGCCCCCGAACATTCGTTTTGCATCGGTTTTTGTTCACTTTTGGCAGGTACCTCTGTTTTATCACCAGGAAGGTCACAGAAGAGCGGGAGGCTAGTAATTGTCTCGGCAACCAGTTATATTCCTCCGGCGCCCTCTGACGCCCGTTTTTCTCACTTCCGAGCCAATGTTGACCACCCTAGGGCCACTATCTTCAACCCCAAACCACATATTTGTGTTGTACACACATGGGAGGACCCTAAAAGTTTATGGCCGGCCAGTAATTCAACTTGGACCTTTTGAACCCCTCCTAAAAGTGGCTTGTTGTCTCTCTCGTCTTACAGTTGCCAATTTCCAACCGCAGTGTTTTGTTGAGGACACATGGGAGCACACCTTTTTGTGGTGGGGGCCAAAAATTCCTCTGGACCATTTTGCCCCTTGGCCGCTGGCCATAGGGGGTGGCCGACCGGCCACCTGCAGCTTTGATAACTGGCCGGCCAGCTTCCTTACAGGGAGTACATTACAGTTGTGCATTGTTTTCCCTCCAAAAACTGCATTCGGAGGGAACTCTTTTTGGAGGGAAAATTGATGCCAATTCCCTCCACTTTTTTCCCTCCATTTCTCTCCCATTCTTGTCCATATAGCTGGCCTCCCATCTCTCTCTCAAGGGTTGGAAAAATTGTTTTGAGCATATACATACATATCTCCCTCTATCTCTCTCAAAAATCCCAAGTTCCACCTCATTTCTTCATCATCACCAAGCACCACCACCACTACTCCATCTCAGCAGCTTGGAGGAGTTTTTCAGAAGCCAAGGGAGCTGCAATTTGGTCCAAGAAGCAACAAAAGGGTTGGTCTACAAGGGTAAGTCCATTCTCCCTCATTTCTAGCTCTATTTTGCCTCATTTTTTTAGCCATCTTGTTTAATGTTTTGGGCTCCGAACCTAAATTAAAGGGTCATTTTTTTGAGCCATTCTTCATGTTTGTTTAAGGGCTCAACCCTGTTTGAGCCCCCCATTGTGCACTTGTTTCAATACCCTCTTGTATGCCATTGTTTTGCATGGAATTTTTAGCATGTGTGTAATCTGTTTTTGAGCATGATGTAAACTGTATTTAGGCCTATTTTGAGTCCCTCTTCAACATTTAAGAAGGGCTCAACCATGTTTGGGACCTCCATGTATCACTTGCTTCATCATCCCTCTTTGGTCCCTATTTTTTGCATGCTTTGTTAGCTCACCTTTGTTCTGTTTTTAGGCCATGATCAGAACTGAAAGTGGCCATATTTTGACCTTCTTGGAATGTTTCATTAAGGGTATTTGGCTTTTTGAGGAATTTTTTGTATACTTCATGTTATACCCCTTTGTTGGCCTATATCTTGCATTGCATTTTGAGTATGTTTGTATACTGATTTGGGGCTTGTCATATACTGTAAATATTCATATTTTTGGTCTCTCTTCAGTGTTTTAGAAGGGTATTTTTCTGTTTGGGCTTTTCATCTACCACTTGCTTCATTGCCTCCCTTGCGGAGCCATTTTTGTATGCCATTTTAGCCCTACTTGCGCTTACTGTTTGGCCATGTTTTGTACTGTAAAATGCTTATTTTGGGGCGTCCTTGCTTCTTATTTTTCATTTCATGCCTAAATTTTGCATGCATTGCATAGCTATAGGCCATTTCATGTGCTTAATTCAATGTTCCGGGACTCATTCCTTGCATCGGGTTTCATTTCGCCATGTTTCGGGGCTGTTTTACCCCTTATTTTGCTACTGATTTTTGCATGTTTGCATATCATATTCCATGTCTTTGCCATGTCTCATTAGAGTGGCATTTCGGTGCCTGAGGGTCCGTCCTCGATTTGCGTGCACGCGGGCACGCATTTCGAGTTGTCTTGTTTTCATCTGATGGCCTCCTATGTGAGTGTGGCTGAGGCTCTCTCAGGTTGGTGTAAGCCCATTATTGCATTGCGTATGCCATTTCATCCATAGCATTGTGTATGCTTGGTTGTGTATTACCTCGTATAGCGTGTATGCCATTCCACAACATTGTGTATGTTAAGATTGTATCTTAGTTGCATTTCACGCATATCATGCATATTGCATCGTGTCCGGGATAGGAGTTAGCCCGGGCACGGGAAACGAGGTGCGTTCCGTACTCCGAGTGACGGAACGTGTTTCAATTCCCAAGTCACCGACACTCCGGATTATCCATGATGGAGTTAGGTTTTGTTGTAGTTTTCATATGCATTCATTTCATATTGAGTTGTGCAATTCGGCTCCTCGACCATCATGCATCGATATGCGTGATTGGTGGCACAAGGATCGAGGCATGCATACATTTGTGAAAATACATTGCTATGCCCCTTTCCTCGCTTCTCTGCAAAAGATATCAAGAATCAGCAGTCTTCCGAGGCTTGGCGCGCTTTTCAAGAATCATTGCAAAACAGAGGCTAATTGGGGCATTCCAGTGGATTTCCGCGCAAAGCAGCCCAAACATGTATCATTCCATTATCTGAAGCAGAATCAAGGCAGTCCCTGGCCTGCATGCCAGTTTTACAGTTTTCTTAGTTAATTCGTTAATTAATTAGGATATTTGTACATTATTTGGACTGTATTTATTTGGACTGTACTATTCTTTCATTCGGGACTGTATATTTATTCGGACCCTCTGCGCGAGGGCATAATTGTAATAAGTGTGGGTGAGTGTGATGTATGTCTTCCAACCTCACGTCTTTCTTCCCTTTTATTTACCTACTTATGATGGTTAGATTAGGGCATATTTCAATTATCATATAGTATGACAACATGTTTGCATCATTCATCTGTTTTGCACGCACCGGGCTCGGCACATCATACAAACTGCATTTGTATTTCAATTCCAAATTGAATACGTGTTAGTTGTAGCATTCCACATGCCATGTTTAGAATAGCCGAGCCTGCTATAGTTTACACCTTTGCATGTGTTGCATTAGGCAATTCTGTGTATCTAGGATCATGCATGGATTTCTAAAGAGTTTCGGTTTTGGCTTGGAGTACTTGGTAAGTTTTTATGCTTTAGCATCCTTGCATGCGTGTGAGTGACTGCCATGAATAGCATGCTTACCATGAGGCTAACTGCTTATGTGATATAACTACCTTGAATGCCTGTGGGTGGAGGTTGGGTTACTTGGATTGGACAATTCATCAAATGTTTGTTTTAAGCCCACTAGATAGTGGCAAAATCACGTTTTTCTAAGCCCACCCGAGGGTGGCAAATCCACGTCTTAGTCTACCTGCGGGTAGCACCATCAAACCATTTTCAAAAACAAACATGAAGTGTTTTGTCCCAATTCAGTGCTCATTTATACTTGTATGTCAGGCGCATCACATAGTAACCTAGGCTAATAACCGAATAAGAACGCACAATGTTTTCAAAATCAGATATCATGATTAGTAGAGGCCGATTTTTGACCGGGCGAGCGGGGGTGCTCACAAAGTGACCTCCCCAATCGTACCCAAGTTCCCAAGCCGAGGCAACTTTGGTGATGACGGACACGGCCTTTTGGCACCGAGTCGTGGTTTCCTAAATTTCCCATTAAAAAATATATTTAGGTGGCGATCAGATTCCGCAAAGCCCATGTTTGGCACTTCTTTCAAAAAATCTGGTTTCAAAAACGACTTGCCGGATTTGGACTCTTGGATTCAAGATTAAGGACCGTGACATTTGAGTCCTTGAACCGTAGTAGACCCGATATCGAACCGTAATCGGGGGACTCGACTCCTCGCCCGGATGCTCGGGGACGCCTACGCTTCGCAACTCATTGGGATTTAGAGAACTTGACTCGAACTCTTGATATCCGGGTTTTGACTACACTTGTGTGTTTCTTTGCATTGCATTTGCATTGGTGCGCCTAGGACACCGTGGTTTGCCATATGCCATTCTAACGATTTGTCGGAGGCTTGTCTTGTCAAGTCATGACCATAAGGCCGACGGCCTGGGCTCGACAAAGATGGGAACACAAACCCCGATTTTACCGGGCACCCTTTTGACCATTCGACCTAGTGCATATTCGATCCATAGTGACCATTCCAAACTAGGACAAAGTTGCTTACCCGCTTATAGGTTGTTTGAAGCCATCGCGCGTAGTGAACCCTAGCTCTCGACAAAATAGGACAGGGAAACCCTACCCCAACATAGGGTGTTTTGGCTCACTTATCTCGCTATGTGCTTGTTAGAGTGCGCTCACAGGAATGTATGTATCGCTTGAGTTTGGGCATCAGTTCGCGGGCATCAACAAGATTCGAGAATCGCTTGTTCATGGATATCGATTCGGGGGGAACAAAGGATATGTGACAAGAATCGATGATTGAGGACAGTATATCCAAATTTTATCAACCGTGTGTTGTATACCCGATCGTGTGTTGTGTGTTTAATTTAAGCCGTTATGCCGCCTGCTTATCCGGTTATTTATTTCTTTTCGCTTTATTTATCTTTTGCTAGGGCGCTTTTAGCACGATGGCTTCCAACCAAAGAGATATTCCCAAGCACTTTGGACACGAGGTCGCCGACTCAATCGATCCGAGGATCTGGTTGACGGACATCCAGTGTTTCACTCGCTACCCCCAGTCATCAGAAGAAGGCCAAGGAGGCGCAGTGTGTCAGAACAGGGATTACCGGGGCAACAGTCTACTTTAGTAGCAAACAGTCGGACTGAGGTTTCTGTTTCCGCTATAGAGATACATTTACCGGTCATTCAGATGGAACAACAGAATACAACAGGGATGGAGGCGATGATGCGCCAAATGCATGAGAGCATGAAACAGATGCAAGAGGATGCTGCCCGCCAAGCGGAGTTCTCCAAGCAAAGAAGTCGCTATCATGGCTCAAAGAAGCCGAGCCGATCACTAGATCGCAATAGAATGCAAAGATTCGCTTACATCAAGCTCCTCCTCCACCAGGGGCTCCATTACCTGAGCAGGCACCTACTGGTTAGAATACCCTGCCACATCCCCAGAATACCCTCCCGAACACCCAAAACACCCTACCCAATGTCTAGAATATTCAAGAGGACACAGGCCTTCCAATGGGGTTGGCTCCGCCCCCGCTTCCACCTCAACTATCCAAGAATCTTACACCCAACCACCTGGACTCTTCATTCGAGTTCGAGGTAGACCATACAGCTCTAAAACTGAGTAAGTTGGAGAAGCTTTTCAAGAAATCACAAGGAGTGAAGGCCATCCCAGACATCGAAGATGGGTATACCGATGTGGCCGTAACATTGCCAGACAGATTCAAGATGCCACAGATTGATCGTTTTGATGGGTCCGGGGATCCTATGGTCCACCTCCGGCTATTTTCAAACATCCTGCGACCGATGGGCCTAACCCGACCACAAAAGCTTTCCCTGTTTGGCCGAACTTCGTCGGGTGTGGCGCCATCCGCACGCAGTTAGAAGATGAGGTAAAGAGAAGTCGATGAGATGGTCGAGGCCTCGTTGCACAAGATCAGCATAATACACAAATCGAGATTACAACCCGTGATCTCAAACAACGAGGCAGAAACCAAGGAGTCTTTCTCAGATTTCGTAACCCTATGGAGGGCGAAGGCATCGATGATGACCTTGAGGCCTACGGACAAAGATCAAATCCAGATGATTGTGCGCAATCTCCAACCGAAACTCATGCAAAAGATGATTGTACTCCCTTTCCCACCTTCTCAGACTTACACGAGATGGGGGTACAAATCGAGGATGCGATGAAGCAAGGTCCGACGATCAGACCGGAGCAACTGAGGACATTCAATCAGAATAACAACGCAGTTCGAAAGGGCGCCAAGAATACAAGAGCTTCGGAGGTCAGCATGGTCACCACCACTCCCCCTCCCCATCCAAGGCCCGCAGCGGCCACACCCTTTTCCAATACATCCGGGAGCAGTACCTAAGCCCCGAGATACCAGTCCAGAGGCCGAAGAACCTTCACTCCACTATACATGCCTTTGTCCAAGGCTCTCGGTTCTAATCAAAAAGGCATCCGAAACCCCTAGAGCCGAGGCCACTACCAAATCCACTCCTTCCCACAACCCAAATGGCATCAGGCGTACCACCAAAGAAAGATGGCCACGACATGCACTAATGTTTCCGCTTCACACGAGATTCAGACCTCGTTGACAAAAATATTATTCTCGCCTCCCGAAAGACCCAACGTCACAACCAACCCACTCTCAAGACATAACCAAGATCCACCACCCAAAAGAGTCAATCTCATCCAAACCGGGTCGTGGTCTTACGATCCTAGTATCTATATTACTCCTCCCACCTACCCAAGCCGGAGGTGATCCTTCCCGATCGACCGACTTGTGCATGTTGACACCTTCACAACCCAATCGAGCTAAAGGTGGTGACCTCAAGATGGAACGGGCAGTGTTTCAGAGGAAAGCAATTGTTGAGTCCGATGGAACACCGGGAATTATGCCGAGGAGCCTATGATCCAAGCGAATACATCTTATCGGGCAATACGAGCCGAAAAGTGTGGCCGCCAGAGAAAGTCGAACTGCATGATTCAGTGGGGACGGACTTGAACAAGGCGATGATCCGACAACAAGGAAGAGGACTTTGCCAACCTCCAGCTCTTCAACGACCAAGAATCAGGGGATGCAACAATCAACTGGTTCGAATATGAGGAATCGGCGGTCATCGGATGGTTAGATGATCACCAGACGTTAGGGAATTTCAAATGTAACAAGGCCGCAGGGGCAAGGGTGTCAATGGTGGCCGGAAGGGCCGAGAGTCAGAATGAATTGCCGGAGAGCGCCGGTACAAAGAATTTCGCTTGGGATCAAGATATTGTGAAAACTGAACAACAAATCATGCTAACGCGCGAGGAGTAAGAGAAGAAGTGGGATTCTGAGAGAATCCGGAAAGCCAAGAACCATGAAGAGGTTGAAAGTGCTGCGAGCACGAGAGCAGGACATGCTGTGAGTATGTGGGATGAAAGTACCGAGAGTACAAACTTGCCAGAACCAGATAGGTGTCTGATGAACGCTAATGGGATGTGGTGGGAAGACGATGACTTATGTCTTGCCCACACGCATTTAAGATTGACAGTGCTCAACCAGATGATACTTGGTACCTCGATGAGGTGGACCACATGACCAGGAGTGGGCGGATTTCAAACCCCACACCTTGACCAACCCGAAACATCTGGAAAGACAAAGAGGCCGAGAAACAGAGAGAAGCAAATTGAAGAAGAAGTCAGATCGAGACTTAAAGAAGATACAAGCGCACATCTCCATCTGGGATCGCTATGGCTTCACGGGTATAGACAGTCAGCCCTATTCGCTATGGACAAGGCCAAACTCTCCATCGATACTACACCGTAACAATTTGGTCAATGGTTTTTCCGGGAGGAGGTTCCCCGGCATTAACCTTTTCAGAAAAAGAACTACCGCCTGAGGGCACAAATCATAACAAACCCCTCTATGTCTCTATGGAGTGTAGAGACAAGTGGATCCCGGTGGTACTTGTTGATACCGGGTCTGCCATCAATGTCTGCCTAGTCAGAACATCGTATGCAATCGGGTTGAAGCCCGCGGACTTCGTCCCGACAACTCAAGTGATCAGAGCATACAATAATACCAGTCGAGAAGTGATGGGGACTATCAAGATTCTGACTCAGGTTGGTCCAAGACAACACAACATTGAATTTCATGTCTTGGACATTCCCGCAACCTTCAACTTACTTTTGGGGCGGCCGTGGTTGCACCAAGTAAAAGTAGTCTCTTCCACTCTACACCAAATGTTGAAATACCCTCACGAGAAGGGGGTTGCTATTGTTTTTGGACACTCATCCATCCATCCGCCGCCGGAAGTGTCTACCCCGGTTTTGGAAATTGAGCATGGCACGAAGGATGTGTTCTTATCAGGGTTCAGTTTGGAAGAGGCCTGGGTAGTGCAAAATATTATGGCTGTGAATGAAGGTGTGTACGTCAGTGCTCAATCCGTCTACCTCATGAACAAGCTACAACATATTCCCAGGATGGGATTAGGAAGGAGCGGCAGGAAAAGAGTCGCGACATTGGCCAAAGTGCCACACAACCCGCATACCTTTGGATTGGGTTATCTGCCCACCAAAGAGGACTGGTGAGGAAAGGAAAGAAATGGCCGGTAGAGCCAGAGCGAAGCAGTCGGAAGCCTTTTGAATTAATGCATGTGCCCATCCAGGGTAATTCGAACGGACGCTTCGTCCGGAGGGGAGGACTTTCCATTTTGCGGCTTCAGAGCCGTGGATAAACGCGAGAAGAAGCGCGCTGTGCTTCGAGATCTTCTTCGACCAGCAACTATCCGGATGACGCCACAGAGCGCATGCACTCCATCACCAAGGTTGAGCAAAGGTAAGGCGTGGATCCCGAGGGCACGTAATTTGAAATGGGGGTAGCGCCGCATGTCTACTTTCTCGATCCTCCGACGACCATAAGTGCTTGGGGGATAACTTCGCGGTTTCCATGATTGGGGATGAAATGGCTATGAGCCAACTAGCAGCTATCTTGGATGCATCTATCGCACCTCTCTCATTTGGCAATACGAGGAGGGATTTTTGTCCAAGAAGACCGGTCAGTAGTGAGCCTAATCGATTCCACCGAGTCCTGTGAGTCGAATCAGTTCCACTGACCGAAGTCTCGAGTTTGGTACTCCGGGATGTTAACCCTGATGCCACGCCCCGTTTAGGTCGTCTTTTTCCTTTTCATTTGAGTCTGTTGTAAATGAATCAGACGATTTGGATGAACTTAATGAGAATGAGGTGAATGTGGTTTCCGAGTACTTTTCTATGCCCTTAATTTATTGCATTAATTCAGACTTTCAAAATTTTGATGAAAATGAAGAGGACGAAGTTCCTCCGGTTTTACAACGTTTAATTGAGCAAGAGCAAGAGAGATTTGTTAAACCATTGATGGATGAAATCATTACCATGAACATTGGTACTGAGGAGGACCCGCGGCTGGTCCAGATCGGGTCCACGTTGTCTTCAGAGGAACACGAGCGCTTAGTCGCTTTATTAAAAGATTTCAAAGATGTTTTCACGTGGTCCTACGAAGACATACCTGGAATCGATCCTGAGATTGTACAGTATCGGATCCTCCTTGACCCCGAGGCCCGACATTAAGCGTAAACTCGGAGGATCCGCCGACCGGGCTCTTAAGATTAAGGAAGAGGTCACTACAAATCGACGCAGCTTCCCCGCTAGTATCCGAATATCCGACTTGGTTGGCCAACATTGTTCCGGTCAAGAAGGATGGCAGATCCGTGTGTGTGGATTTCGTGGATTTGAACAGCTAGTCCGGGTCGACTTTCCCTACCGCACATCGATGAGTTGGTGGATTTCACCAGGCACGCTTTGCTCTCATTCATGGATGGCTTCTCGTTATAACCAGATAGTGATGGCACCAGAAGACAGGAAAAGATCAGATTCACCACCCCTGGGGACATATCGCTATAGGGTAATGCCGCTTGGTTGAAGAGCGCTGGAGCTACTTATCAACGGGCCGCGACCACAATACTACATGATATGATCCACAAAGAGGTTGAGGTGTATGTAGACAACATGATTGTCAAGTCCAAAGAAAGAGAGGGCCACTACACCGCCTTGCACAAGTTTTTTCAAAGGATCAGGGAATTCCGGTTGCAGCTGAATCCTCAAAAGTGTACATTTGGTGTTACAATGAAAAATGTCGGGTTTCGACACAAAAGGGGCATCGAGGTCGACCCTTCCAAAATCAAGGCCATCCTAGAAATGCCACCACCAAGGACTGAAAAGGAGGTGCGAGGCTTTCTAGGTAAAGTGCAATTCATAAGATGGTTTATTTCAAAATTAACCTTGACTTGTGAACCACTTTTTGGCCTCCTCAAGAAAGGAAAAAAGTTTCAATGGGACGGCCGATGTCAAGCTGCATTTGAACAGATTAAAGAATATCTACGTAACTCGCCGCTTTTATCGCCACCGTAACCGTGGAAACCGTTGATGTTGTATCTGTCAGTGACTGAGACCACGATGGGCTGCATGCTTGCACAAGAATCAGAAGACAAGGTGGAGAAAGCCATCTACTATCTCAGCAAGAAGATGCTGGAGTACAAAACCCGATATACACCGCTGGAAAAGGCTTGCTTAGCTTTTGTATGGGCTACCAGGAAGCTGCGACACTACCTGTTAGCTCACTCTATAATGTTGGTTTCACGACTTGATCCCATCAAATATCTTTTCGAGAAACCAGCACTTACAGGTAGGCTAGCTCGTTGGTTGTCGTTGTTTCCGAATTTGATCTCACGACGTGACACGCAAGTCGCTGAAAGGAAGAGCAAGCAGAGTTCCTGTCGACCACCCGGTTGAGGGATGAAGCAGCTTGAGTACCTATTCCCGATGAATCAATTCGCAGATATCGACGATGAAACTTGATTTATGTACTTTGACTCGAGCGCCAAATCAACATGGGTATGGGATAGAGTGTTACCGATAGCACCGACAATTCCTCAGATCCTCTCGCCTTCAAACTCCGATTCAAAGTCTCGAATAATGAAGCGTAATATGAGGCATGCATTGCCGGGTCTAGAAGCAACCTAGAACTAGGGCAAGACGGTTGGACGTCATTGGGGACTCGAATCTTGTTGTGTCTCAAGCTAAAGGAGACTGGAAAGTAAAAGACGCAAAGATGTTGATGTATCACCAAACCTTGGATTTGTTGATTCCTCGCTTTGAGAAGGTAAGTTTTAGTCATCTACTAAGAGAGAACAACAGTTCGCAGATTCTTTAGCAACTCTATCTTCTATGATAGACATCATGTGGAGTCCTAATGCGCCCAAATATCATTGACTGTAAATTTGCACCGCCTATGAGTCGATTGCAGCCATAGATGAAGTTCGTGACTTAACATCCCGGTATTACGACATCCGAACTTTGGAGAAAGAAGCATACCCGCCAGGTAAATGCCAAAGACAAAAGGGCAATAAGAGAATGGCGTCACCATCATCCGCGGGTAAACTATATAAACGGGTCATCCGGGAATGCATAAACCGGCGTTGATGCCAAGAGTCAAAGCGTCGATGGAAGCCATCCACGGGGAGAATGTGGTGCACATGAATGGGGTAATGTTGGCACCAAGATCCTCGACAGGTTATTACCGGGTCCACCATGGAGGAGGATTGTATTGGTTTCGCCCGCGATGCCACAAATGTCGATTCATGCAAATCGCATGAACATTCCGCCACAAAGTCATACAACATGACTTCGCCATGGCCGCTTTTCGGGGAATTGATGTAATCGAGTTGTTACGCCAAAGAGGTCGAATGGGCATGAGTTCATCTTAGTAGCGATAGATTATTTCACAAAGTGGGTTGAGGCCCAATCTTATGCGGTGTTGAAGGCTTCGTGATGTCACAAAATTTATCAAACAACATCATCTGCCGCCACGGAGTCCCAAATGAAATAATTTCGCATAATGGTTCCCACTTCAAGAAGGAGGTGATTGATTTGTTGGAGAAATACAATGTGGCTTTTCATAAGTCATCTACTTATCGCCGCAGACCAATGGAGCTTGAGGCCGCCAACAAGAATATCAAGCGATATTACGTAAAATGGTGGAAACTCACGGATCGCCGATAAGCCGCCGTTTGCTCTGGGGCTACCGGACTTCAATCGAACTTCTATCGGGCGACCATATTCATTGGTTTATGGAATGGAGGCCGTTCTACCTATTGAGATTGATGTCCCGCATTACGAGTATTGGCCGAGTGTCGATAGCCAAAGCGATTGGCAAAGAAACAGATTCGAGGAACTCATGCTTTTTGATGAAAGAAGACTGAAAGCGCTGTACCACATTCAAGGTTATCAACGCAGAATCGCCCAGGTTTTCAACAAGAAGGTTAAGTCCAGGAATTTGAAAGAAGGAGATTTGGTACTCAAAGATAACCGACCTCCCATCCACGACCCAAGGGGCAAGTTCAGACCCAATTGGACTGGTCCCTACATCATCAAGTCAATCTGGTCAGGTGGAGCTGTGGTTCTGATGGATTTAGATGGCTTAGAGTTTTCCCAACCGATCAATATGGACAAGTTGAAGAAATACTACCCCTGAGAGGCTCGCTAGGCTGAAAACCCAAAAGGGTGACCTAGGCAAAACTCAGAGCATAGAAAATTTGAAATTATAAAAACTGAGCTCGCAAGGTTGAAAACCCGCAAAGGGCGGCCTTGGCAAAAGTTAGAGCGCAAAAGGAGAGTGAAAATACCCGAGCGAACCTAAGCCTGAACTACGTAAGGCTTGATTCCCATCTTTGGGATACGTAGGCAGCTTCATCCTGAAGTTCAGCCACAATCTTTTCCCCGGTCAACTTTGTCCATTTGATCATCTTAGTCATCTCTATTCATCAGCATTTATCGTGATCTCCGATACAGTGCTATTCAGACTAGGGGCAACTTTCCGTTGCAATGAAGTGTCGCGGTACCATTCAGACTAGGGGCAACTTTCCAGTTGCTAGGATCCGGGGTTGTGCATCTCAGTGACAGATCTCAGGCGTGTCTAGTTCTGATCCATATCGAAAATAGTTTTGAAAAGTTTTAATAAAAGTTGACTTTGTTCAAATTTATCTTTTTACAACTAAGACCATTCTTGGACCAAAGCGGAGAATTTTCAGTACCACAACCTTCAATTTCATTGATTTCAAAACAAAGTTCTCTTGCTCTTGCATACAATTGAAGTTGCTTTTTATTACACTCATAAAGAAAACTTGAAAGCACTAATAAAGCAATAAATCTGGGGCATAGTCAAGTCAGGTGTCCCTGCGCCCCCTCCCAGAGCTAGTCGAAGCTTCTGATGCCAAGCTTGGCCCAACTCAGGCCTCCTCATTGAGCCAATCCCAAAGACTCATCGACAAAGTGCACTAAAAGTAGGAGCGGGGCCAGAGTTTCTAATTCTCCACATCGCGCTCGCCGAGCTACCAGGCGCCGAACCGGGAATGTAGCGATACTCTATCCTCCGTGGGCAAGTCTGATCATGGCCGAACTGGTGTAGAATACAGAATGGGAAATAGGATACATAGTGAGTCAAGCCGATCAGTCGAATCCCGACTGCCGGACATGTCAGAGCTCATTGCCGGGAGATTGAGCCAAGGACAGCGCCACGCAATGTGATCTGCCGACAAATCACACATCCATTCAAACCACCATCCCTCATCAAGGGCATCGACTAGGCGTTGTCGAAAGAAGTAGCCGCGGGCTGAGTAAGCAGGGCAAGAGTCCACAACTTGCAATTTGTCCATCAACCATACCTAGGGAGGGATGAAAAATGAGAGAATAAAGAATAGAGAGATGTGTGATAAGAGAAAAGTAAGATGAGGGTTTTGTGAGAAAAATCGAGCCCGAGGGCCGAGTGATGTGAGCAAATACATATGTGAGCTTGGGTGGGAAACATTACCTGCAACAGTAGTGGACTCCCTGCAAACCTGGTTTTCTCCCGACGGTAGAAGGCGTCCAGGCCCATCAGTGTCTCGGCCAATGTCATGGCGATGCAACTCTTTCCTTCTTTCAAGCCTTGAGCCACTTCAATCAGACGGACGCTGGATCCTCCAAAGCTTGAGGCAAACAGAAAATAACATGCATAAGCAGAGGGCGTGTCGCCGGAAGCCTTGCCAATGATGGTCATTGCGTCACCAAAGATCGAGAGAACCCAGAATCGCTTGGGATATCCAACATTCCGTTACAAATCAGGGATCGAGCATCATGCGCGTTGAGTCCGCACATCCGCCCTAAGGTTTGGGCATAGCCAAAATTGAGTTGGGGTAAGATTTCCTCGCCGCGCTCGGATTCCATCAAGGCTCGAAAATCTTCAAAAGTCGGACATATCTCTTGCCCGCCGAAGCTAAAGACATGCGTTACCGGGTTCCAAAACCTCGCCGCGGCATGGAGGAAAGGAAGATGTAGCGGAGTCCGGCTCAGCGTGAATAGTGCATTCAAGCCAAAACCCCGGAAGTTCAACTTTTCTGAGCCATCCAAAGAAGAGATCCAAGATGTGAGATTTTCTACGAGAAATGTCTCCATTTTTGTGCAAAGCAGTGATGAAATGAATAAGTTCCAAAGTTGGAGCTTTTATAGGGGGTGAAACACTATTCGAGGACAAGTGTCAAAATTCTGGAGGTTGCAGGAAAATTGGCCGGCCGGCCACCTATGGCTCTCCAAAATGCAAAAAGTTGGCCGGCCAACTCCAAAATGTGGCCGGCCATGCTCCAATGTGTGCCATGGGTCCTGTTTTGCCCTCCGGAAGGAAGTTCGAGGCTTTTTGGATGCATCGGGAATGTCGAAGGCCTCCATTTCTCTCAGTTTCGAATGCATTCCATCACCCAGATCGTCCGAAGTATGCGTTGTTTTGTCGAGTTTTGCTTATTGAGTTGTTGTATTTTGTTTATCGAGTTGTTGTGTTGTTTATCGAGTTGTAAGTTTTGTCGAGCTGTCGCATTTTGTGTTTTGAGTTGTTACTCTTTGTTTGCGCAATTTTGTTAAGTCTTGTTTATCGAATCGTTAACATTGTTGTACTTTGCTTATCGAGTTGTAAACTTGCTAAGATTTTGTTATTTCTTAGTGAGTCGAGTTGTTTGATTTGTTGCGCTTGCTCATTACCCCGATCCGTAAATATACAAGGCACATTTCCATTTTTGTGCAAAATGATGCGATGCGATGCTAAGAGTTTCAAATACAAACACCTTTTCAAAAGTCGTTTCATTCCATCATGTTTTACAACAAAATAAAGGTACAAGTTTTACGTAAAATAAACCGCCTAACAATATGCAAAGTGCTACAAACTACTAGCAAAAGGAAAATAAAGCAGAAACAAGAAGATCAATGTCCTGGAGCGGAATGAGGAGCCCCTCATCCTCTTCTCATGGACAACCTCTCGCACCACCATCATCATCTGGCCTGAGCCGCCATCCTCAGATCCCCTCACCTCGCCTCCACTCCCGAACCAAGACCGAGTCCCTCCTCGCCGGATGTCTCCGACCGACGGTCAGGGCCTCCTCCTCTCATCGAGCTCGCCTATAACATGTGCCCAAGCGCAAGGAAGGACCTCCCCGAGAGCTCCTCGGAAAGGCCTGGATGGCCCAGCTCCCTGAAAAGGCCTGGATGGCCCAGCTCCTCGAAAGGGCCCAGATGGCCCAGCAACTCGAAAAGATCCAGACGATCGACCTCCCTGAGAAGACCCGGGTGGCCCGGCCCGTGGCGGAGCATATACAGGAGGCATCTGAAAATGGAGAGTGCAATACATCAATTCACATATGAAAATCAAATGCAGATGCAGCATGTAAGTGAGGTGTATGTCAGATGTGCTCTACACAAGTGGCCTATCAATGCAGTAAAGTGTTCAAAAACCAGCGTGTCATCAGGAAATATGATAAATGCAGGAAAGATGAACAGTACCTGCACACCCATAATGGCCAGCTGTGCCTCCCTCCGTAGGATCATGCCCTCAAACGTGGCCAGCATTCCAAGCATCTCATCCATGTACTCAACTGGAGGCTACAGACAAAAATGCAAAACTATCAGTAAAGGAATGAATGTCCGAGTATCCGACTGATAAATCAAAGCTGTAAAACATACCGGTGGTGAATCAGGGTCCCTGACATATCTATGATCAAGAAGATGAGGCTCCAGCTAGACCTGGTAAGGAGTCCCAAATCGCCAACTCGTCAGCTTGGTCGGCATGTCTGGCCATCCAGGATGATGGAGAGTTAGAGGGATTGGAGGAATCGACCCACCCCCGCCTCTAGACGCACCAGCCCTGCTGGAGGAAGGGATATCTGTGGCACGAGCCTGACTCGAAGATGATATACCAGTGGACCTCAGTGGCGGAGTACGTACTCCCGTCAAGGGGGGCATCAGATATGTGTGACGATAAGTGGCATAGTCCCCCTCCGTAAGATACAGCAAAGCATCAGTACCCAACATAGCACTAACGACATCCTAGGTAGAGAGCCTATCCGTGGTCCGCATACTGACTGGAGGTGCTGCGGGAGGATCCTGAGAAATGTACCCCCATACCTGACACAAAAAGCGTTCCCCCAGGAACCATGCTCTACCAAGCGGTCCCTCGAGCAGGATCCTGTACTGGGAAGTGCCCGATCCTCCAGCATATTGAAATCGGAGACCATCGCCCAAGATCGCCCAGGGCTGCCACGTAATCTGCGGATAACCAGTACATAAACCAATCAAAAATCGGGGATATACAGGGCAAATCAAAGATGAAAACGGAAAGGAACTGAGAGTTCTGAAATACTGCCGTCTCAAGACAAAGGTCAAAATATCGCCAGATAGAAGAGAGTCTCTCGAGGTCTCGGCCGGTGCTGGCCCTCGAATACCAATGAATATGAGGTCATGAGGGGCCCTGCCACCACCAACTCTGGGGCCAACGTCGGAAAATATACGTAGACCCATAACTGTGGAAAATAGTGCAGAATGTGAATACAAAGTGCTGAGAGCAAAATACGGAGTGCAAAGTGCGCCGTGTGTGCAATGTACAAGTAATGGGGAGTAGAAATGTTAATCAAGAGGACAGAAAATACCTCCCAGGCTCTCCAATAACCGCCGAGTAAGTCTCCCTGCTCATGGAGGTAGCGCCATGTAGCAAGAGAGGGTAGCAGTGCCACCCCAACAGTCGATCGACCAGTGATAGGTCCACCAGAGCGCCAAGAGATACAATTTAATCGTATTCCTCTATCGGCAAAACAGTAGTCCCCAAGAGGAACATAAGGAAACCACGGCATCGCTTCACCTCCTCAGAGTCCCGCACCATCCCTCCTCCGAAAATGGGAAGAGAACCAAGTGTATCGACTCTCCTAAAGCTCATCTACAGTGGCGGGCCCCAACAGAGATGTATCCAAGCGGCCTCCCACTCGCCCATATCCTCATCAGAAGGAATGCCACCCTATATCCAGCCGGCCAAGACAAAGAAAATCCAACGGTCATGGTCAAATCCGGTGGCGGAGAAATGGAAGGAGTTGGTGGTGTCCCACCATCTCTCCACCAGAGTCGCCAATAGTGTCCTCCGCAAGGCAATGTGATAACCCCATGCGAAGGCCCCAACCTCGCTAAATCAACTAAATCTCGACAGCCCGAGCTCAAAGATACCACTCTCTCGCAATGGTGAAGCCATATCCTCAAGACGGCGAGAACCAACTCGATTCGTAATGAATACATGTGTCAGTACGCAATGAAATGAAAGCTGTGTGCAAGTAATGAGCCGTGTGCAAATGAAATGTAATGAGCTGTGTGCAAATGAAATGAATAAGCTGTGTGCGAAGTAAAGTAGGGCTGCGTGTTCTATATTCTATCAGTGTGGACTGTGTGTTCACCTTCAATTTGGGCTGCGTGTTCAGAAATCAGAGTTTAGGGCTGCGTGTTCTACTCTATCAGTGTGGACTGTGTGTTCACCTTCAATTTGGGCTGCGTGTTCTACTCTATCAGTGGGCTGTGTGTTCACCTTCAACTTGGGCTGCGTGTTCAGAAAATCAGAATTTGGGCTGCGTGTTCTACTCTTAATCAGTGGGCTGCGTGTTCACTTTAATCTGGGCTGTGTGTTCAAAAAATCAGTGTTTTGGGCTGCATGTTCAACTCTTCATCAGTGGGATGTGTGTTCGCTTTAATCTGGGCTGTGTGTTTAGAAAATCAGTGTTTTGGGCTGCGTGTTCGCTTCAATCTGGGCTGTGTGTTCAGAAAATCAGAGTTAGGGCTGCGTGTTCACCTTCAATTTGAGATGTGTGTTTAGAAAATTAGAGTTAGGGATGCGTGTTCTACTCTCAATCAGTGTGGGCTGTGTGTTCACCATCAATTTGAGCTGTGTGTTCAAAAAATCAGAGTTAGGGCTACGTGTTCTACTCTCAATCAGTGGGGGCTGTGTGTTCACCATCAATTTGAGCTGTGTGTTCAGAAAATCAGAGTTAGGGCTGCGTGTTCTACTCTCAATCAGTGTGGGCTGTGTGTTCACCATCAATTTGAGTGGTGTTCGTAAAATCGAGTTTGGCCGTGTTCTACTCTCAATCAGTGTGGGCTGTGTGTTCACCATCAATTTGAGCTGTGTGTTCGACAAATCAGTGCTTGAGGCGTGTGTTCAATTCTTAACTAATGTGTGCCGTGGGCTGTGTGTTCACCTTCAACTTGGGCTGCGTGTTCAGAAAATCAGAGTTTGGGCTGCGTGTTCTACTCTCAATCAGTGTGGTCTGTGTGTTCACCATCAATTTGAGCTGTGTGTTTAGAAAATCAGAGTTAGGGCTGCGTGTTCTACTCTCAATCAGTGTGGGTTGTGTGTTCACCATCAATTTGAGCTGTGTGTTCAGAAAATCAGAGTTTGGGCTGCGTGTTCTACTCTCAATCAGTGTGGGGCTGTGTGTTCACCATCAATTTGAGCTATGTGTTCAGAAAATCAGAGTTTGGGCTGCGTGTTCTACTCTTAGTCAGTGTGTGCTGTGTGTTCACTTTCAAATTCGGGCTGTGTGTTCGACAAATCAGTGCTTGAGGCGTGTGTTCAATTCTTAACTAATGTGTGCCGTGCGTTCACAATCAATCAATGAGCAGAGTGTTCAGAAATTCAAGTGCTTAAGCCACATGTCCAGAACGCAAACAAAATACTATGTCATAAGCTAAATTGCGTGTTCAAGCATGGCAAAAGCACAAAATGCACGAAAAATGCAAAAAATGAAGTAAAATACCTCTCGTGCCTCGTAAGAGAGGTGATGCTCCGGCTCCCGTAGAAGTAGATCTCCGGGTGCTCGATCATTAAAGTCAGTGTAATAACGAAAAATGGCCCGCGGAAGAACGTGCACTGACGGGGCGTATCTCTCGGGAATAAAGGGTCGGACCCTCGGGGGTAGCGTCATGACATCGAAGTCATCCCTGACACCTGGAGGACCTCCACCGTGAGGAAAATTACTCGCCATTTCGGAAAATCTGCAAAAGGAGCAAAACATGAGCAAAATGAGCCAAAATTGGACAAAGTCAATAAAAGTCAACTCTCGGGAAATGAAAAAATCAACAAAAGTCAACCCCCGAGAAAATCTTCCAAATATTGAGACAAACTTACCTCAAGTGGTGAAAATGAGAAAAGAAGCACCGAAATCAAAATTTAATCGGTCCAAAGTGCTTGAAATCGAATATTTTCGCGAAAACAACTTGCGTGGGGCGTTGGAAAACGCGTATAGAGCTCAGATCTGAAGAGGAAAATGGTTTGGGAAGGTGGAGAAGAAGTTTTCGCAGCTGTGGTTGTGAGCTCAAAGTCATTGGGCAAGAGAATATAAAGAAAATGAGGTGAAAAGACAAAATTGCCCGCGGATTTGGGCAGGTGGCCAGCCGACCACCTTTTCTGGTTGGCCGGCCATTCTCTTTATGAAGTAGAATCAAGGCAGTCCCTGGCCTGCATGCCAGTTTTACAGCTTTCTTAGTTAATTCGTTAATTAATTAGGATATTTGTACATTATTTGGACTGTATTTATTTGGACTGTACTATTCTTTCATTCGGGACTGTATATTTATTCGGACCCTTTGCGCGAGGGCATAATTGTAATAAGTGTGGGTGAGTGTGATGTATGTCTTCCAACCTCACGTCTTTCTTCCCTTTTATTTACCTGCTTATGATGGTTAGATTAGGGCATATTTCAATTATCATACAGTATGACAGCATGTTTGCATCATTCATCTGTTTTGCACGCACCTGCTCCAGACATCATACAAACTGCATTTGTATTTCAATTCCAAATTGAATACGTGTTAGTTGTAGCATTCCACATGCCATGTTTAGAATAGCCGAGCCTGCTATAGTTTACATCTTTGCATGTGTTGCATTAGGCAATTCTGTGTATCTAGGATCATGCATGGATTTCTAATGAGTTTCGGTTTTGGCTTGGAGTACTCGATAAGTTTTTATGCTTTAGCATCCTTGCATGTGTGTGAGTGACTGCCATGAATAGCATGCTTACCATGAGGCTAACTACTTATGTGATATAACTGCCTTGAATGCCTGTGGGTGGAGGTTGGGTTACTTAGATTGGACAATTCATCAAATGTTTGTTTTAAGCCCACTAGATAGTGGCAAAATCACGTTTTTCTAAGCCCACCCGAGGGTGGCAAATCCACGTCTTAGCCTACCTACGGGTAGCACCATCAAACCATTTTCAAAAACAAACATGAAGTGTTTTGTCCCAATTCAGGCGGCTCAGTCTATACTTGTATGCTGTGCGCATCACATAGTAACCTAGGCTAATAACCGGAATAAGAACGCACAATGTTTTCAAAGACAGATATCATGATTAGTAGAGGCCGATCTTTGACCGGGCGAGCGGGGGGGCTCACGGCGACCTTCTAATCGTACTCCAAGTTCCCGAGCCGAGGCAACTTTGGTGATGACGACACGCGGGCCTTTTGGCACCGAGTCGTGGTTTCCTAAATTTCCCATTAAAAAAAAAAACATTTAGGTGGCAACTCAGATTCCGCAAAGGCCCATGTTTGGCACTTCTTTCAAAAAAATCTGTTTTCAAAATCGATTTGCCGGATTTGGACTCTTTGGTTCAAGATTAAGAACCGTGACATTTGGGTCCTTGAACTGTAGTAGACCCGATATCGAACCAGAACGAGGGGGGGGACTCGCACTCCTCGCCCGGGATACGTTCAGGGACGTCTGCAGTAAGCGATTAAGTAAAAGGGAGAAAGAAATGGGGGTTGGAAGACATACATCACACACACGCACGCTTATTACAACAATTGGCCCTCTCGATGGAGGGACCGAATAAGAAGCTAACTAGCTAATCTAAGCTAATTAAACTAATTATTACACAACGAAATTGAATAACTAGATACAACTAACTATTACAACACAAATGGAATAGCTAAGCACATTAGCTAATTAAATACAAACCAATGCGTAAACTAGCTAAGAAAAGTAGCTAAATAAAGCAGTAAACAGAGGTGCCCTCAGAGGGAAGAATGCACGCATGCTCGGTCGCCTCGTTTGGAAATCCGTCATGATGCCCCAACTTGCCTCTGTTTGCAACTGCTCTCAGAAACTTGCACCAAGCTCCAGAAAGCTTCTAATATACCTTGGGGACCTGTGGGAGGGTGGCCACCGCTTGTTGTTTTTTCGGCCAATCGGCCGACCACTTTTTGT
This sequence comes from Camellia lanceoleosa, assembly GCA_025200525.1. NCBI lineage: Eukaryota > Viridiplantae > Streptophyta > Magnoliopsida > Ericales > Theaceae > Camellia > Camellia lanceoleosa. The sequence goes on from CM045771.1 coordinate 43,753,481, forward strand.
TTTTGTAAACCAAAAAAGGTGGTCGGCCAGCTAGTTTTTCCGGGCCGGTCATTGTTGCCAAACTGTTGTTGCCAAACCGCCGCAACAGAGAGCAAGAAAGGGCATCGCAATGTATTTGCAAGGTATGTGTGCACAACCACCATCCCTATCATTTCATAAGCTCAAGGGAGTGTGGTTCTCAACCATCGGGCCACCAATCACGCATTTCAATGCATGATGGCCGAGAGGCAAAGTTGCACAATTCAATATGAAAATAAATGTACAAGTAAACACATAAAGCCTAAAACTCTATCATGTAGGATCAAGAGCATCGACAACTGAGAATTGAGGCACGTTAAACGTCCCTCATTTCCCCTGTTTGGACTACCACCTATTCCAAACACAATGCAACACAAGCATGGCATACACAATGTGACTCAAGCATGCAAACATGCAATGCAATGAAACAAGCATATGAACAATATGCAAGGGACAAGCATGCAAACATGCAAGGCAACATAACATAGCATACTCAATGCTCGATGGCATGCATGCTCAATGCAAAGCAACTTTAGATTCTAAATACAATATAATGCACACATGCACAATGCAATGCAACAAGGGCAACTTATCAATGCTAGGGACATGCAGACTCAATGCAAAAGACTACTAGCATACACAATGCTAAATGACAACTAGCATATGCAATGCAATGAGCATGGCACACTCAATGCAATGTGACCTAAACATGCAAACAACATGGCATACTCAATGCGATGAACTACATGGCGTATACAATGCGAAATCAATCATGCAAACAACATGGCATACTCAATGCGATGAACCTCATGGCATACACAATGCTCAATGGACTTAAACCAAAATGGATAGATCTCGGTCATGCCCAAATTAGTGGCCATAATGATGAAAATAAAGGCACAAAATACAAAGCATGAATGCACAATGCATCGGCCAACCAAGTAGGCCTAAGAGCACAATCCTCAAGAAGGCTCAAGGAATGATAAACATGGAAGTGTGACAACACTAAATGCACTGAAATAAGGTATGAAATGATGCCAAATCATTTAAACAATGCAAGTATAGCATGCAAAGGTCCTAAAGCATGAAAGCTAGCAAAGAGGACTACTCTAGAGACATGTAATACATGACACAAATACATGAACCAATCATGGACAGAGCTCAAGTAGGTCTAAACATGGACCAAAACATGCTAAGTTAGGGGGCTCAAAGACCTAGGCATGCAAGCATACACACTAGGCCACAATGAGGCAACAATGCACAATACTCAATGGCATTTAAAGCATGAAAGAAGTGGGAATACGGTCATGCTATAAGCTCTAAAATGAAGTATTAAATGATGCCAAATCATCTAAATAGCTTAAAGATAGCATGCATGAGCCAACAAAACGCAAAGCTAGCAAGGCCAATTGCACTACAGCTATACAAAGCATGAAGGATATGGCAAAGGAAACCAAAAATAGTCCTAGAACATGTCAAAATGAGTCTAAAACATGCATGGAAGGAAGCCAAAACAAGCTAACATAAAGGGCATAAGGCATGATGCATACAAGGCAAATAAGGTGGATTACACTACACCTATTAAGACCAAGCATGGGATGACTTAACCAACAAAAATTAAAGTTATATCATGGAAAGATAACCCTAAAAACACATTGAAATGATGGCTCACAAGCTAAGGCATGAAGGCATACATAATGATTCATGTTAAGGCATGAAGGGGCAAACCCTCCAACACAATGAATGAGTGACAGATCCAAGTGCATGAGCATGAAACATGGACTGAAATCACATAAGAAATTATGCCAAATCATTGAAATAGTCCAAGTAAAGCATGCTAGTGGACTTGGTGCACAAAGCTAACAAGCTAGATTGAACCATGGCTATACAGAGCAAGTCATGCATGTCCAAAACAACCAAAATCAGAGCTAAAACATGTTAAAACATGGACAAAAACTTCTTGAAGTTCAGCCAAAAGCATGCTAGAATGACATGTTAAAGTATGGTGCACGTTAGGCTAATTATTGGAAATACACTACAAGTGCATAGAGCATGCAAGGGCTAACCGAACCAAACCAAAAAATAGTCATGACATGGCAAAACATCACCAAAAACATGCTGAAATGGAAACAAAACAAGCTAGAATGACATGCCACTTCATGAAGCATACAAAGCTAGTTTGTGTGATTTACACTACAAGTGTATTAGGAATGCATGGAGTGACTAAACCAAGTAAAAACAATGGCATGCCATGCTAAAAGAAGCCCAAATACAAGCTAAGATATGGTCAACATAAACTTAACAAACATGCTCACACATGAGGCTAATGAAGCAAGTATTGAAGACACAAGGAGAGGGGATGACCCTCTCCTTTTTGGAACCTCAAAACACCACCCCCACCACTAAAATTCCTCTAATTTTTAGTGGTGAGAAGGCCAAAACAAGGTGGTCCCAAAGGCTCACAAACAAGGCACAAAAGCACGGCCAAACAAGGCCTAAGAGGGGGTAAACAACCCCAAACAAAAAAGTGACCTTAAACAAAGATCTTAAGCACCAAAATTCAGAACTTTTTGTAGTTAAGGGTTAAGCTTAAAACAGCATGCAAGTAAGGCTAAAAGCTTAAGCAAGAATTGGGGTTTAAAAGGCTAAAAGCTCACCCTTGAAGATCACTTTCAAATCTACAACTTCAGCAGCTTCTTTAAGCTCAAACCAGTCCAAGAAGTCCAAAAACAACCTCAAGTTACCTCAGCTCCAAGAGTATGGTGTTTGAGTGTGTGTTTGTGTACAAAAGTGAGACAAAAGGGCACTTTTAAGGCACAAAATCAAGAACAAGAGCAATATAGAGACAAAGCTATATGTATAACTCTCAAGGCAATTTTTTTTGAACCTAGAGGAGGGAGGAGGTGGTTCTCTCTTATAGAGAACCAAAAGCAAAGCTTCTTGAGGAAGCTAAGCTTCAAGGCTATCCCTCCGTACACGTGTATGGAGGATGGTTCTGGTGCCCTCCAGCTGGAGGTAAATATCTCCAAAAAGGTGACAAAAAGTGGCCAACCACTTTAAGTGGTCGGCTGACCACTTTAAGTGGTCTCCCAAATAGACAACTGGTTGGCCATGGTGGGAGATGGTCAGCAGCATGAAAACAAGCAAATGGTGTGGTAGCCAACCAGAAAAAAAGGCCTAAAGACCAAGGAGACCAGTTGTCAGACCAGAAAACTGGCTGGCAGGAAGAAAAGTGGTTTGCGGGGAGAAAAACTAGTCTCCCACCCTTGTACCACCTTCCAAACAAGGAAAACAATGTTTGTACCAAAAACAAACCAAAAGAAATACAAGACGAAAGTTCGGGAGGCAAAGCGCGCAGCCGGAGCCTCGAAAACTAACTGACAAGCACCAAAAGTGGTTTACGACCACAAAAGTGGTCTCCTAAACCACAGTGGCCCTCTAGGCCAAGGAAACAAGGTGTGGTTTAAAAACCATGCCAAACGGAGAACATTAAGCGGTCCCGAGACAAGGCGCGCGGCCGAAGGCTCGGAAAATCGGAAACTAGTCTCCAAACAGGAAAAGTGGCCTACGACCACGAAAAGTGGCCTACGACCACAAAACAGTGGTCGACAAGACCTCTCCTTTCCTCAGGGAAGGAAAACAAGGCTTGGTCCGCAAACCGAGACGAAGCACAAAGAGTTTAGAGGCCCGAAGGCAAGGCACCCGGGCAAAACTCCAGAAACTCGAAACGAGCACAACATGCACTATCACCGAGCGCTTAATTGATGACGTCTGAGTCATAAGGTCGGTAAAAAATAGGGTGTCTACAGGGTGCCAGGATTAGCACTCCGACAGATAAGTCAGTATATACTCTCTAGATTGCTTGTATATTAAGTTAAGCATATTTTTTCTCACATACCTCTTTTTGTTCGTCGTTCTTCTATTTATATACGCTCCTGGTCCTCTAGGAAGGGCCCACTCTTGACCTGTCATGTGATTGTTCACTCGGCCCTCCCCCCCTTCCCCCACATTATGCTGTATTCCAACTTTCAATCGGTCCCTGGCTCAATTGATCTGTGGCCGGTCACGTTATTCGGCATATGACACGTCAGAGACTTGGCCGAGTGCATACCATATATGTACTTTGTCCTATTTGCATCTCATTTTATTCAGCTACCACAAACTTCTTGGGTCATTAATGGCCCATGAGATTTTGATGAAGACCGATGATGCTGACAATGAAAAAAGAAGAAAGGAATTACATTCAAAACATCAATTCAAGAAAAAGTTGCAGACAGTAACTGTCACGCCCCGATAAAACTCAACATGAACTCCCAAATGAACAAACATTCACTATACAATGACCATAACTCTTCCATCTTCATATATATAATAAATGGGTTTAATACAAGGTTCCACATGCAGTATACATTCACAACATAAAAGAATTTATGAATCTATAGCGTGTAGAACACCTAATCTCAAATAATAAAATGCCCTTAAGGGCTTACATCTTCCAAGGGAACAGCCTGGTTACACAAAAGTGGTCATTTGGACCCATACATATTAGCCCTTGGCTTTACAAAAGAAATCATAACAAAAGAAGAGCCATGTGCTATTTACAATTATCTGCGCCCTCAACTTGGCGGGATCACCACATCCTTAACTGCACCAAAACCCATAGGGGTGAGCATAAAACCCAGTAGAGAATCCTTAACAAAGTATGCACATTTATGCAAGATTCACAACATTTAATGTAAATGCATATGTTATGCCATGCCATTGAAAGATAATCTCATGTCATGTTTTTCTTGAAAATCACCAAGTTTTTAAATAAACATTTTTCAATCTCATCAATTTCCCAGCTTCAAAGTTTAAATCATAAGAGGCGGTAAATATGACACTGGTAATCCCTAGGCTGGTGTCTGTAGGTAGACTCTACAAGTACTACCAAACTGTCATTTTTACCAGTATTAACCGAAAGGCTCAACACCTATCCACGCGATTTTCTAGTCTTTCACCGTGGACACTCAGGCCAACTTATAAAATCATCTACACCCCCTATCCGGACTTACCACCGTATTTACCCCATAAACATTTTCATTAGTTCTCATCATAACATAACCTTTCTCAATGTAAATGTTTTCCTAACTCAAGTCAAGTTGTATAAAAATGACAAAAATTAAATGAGGATATGATGCAACAAATGATGTCTCATAGCATTTCTTCATTCACCTTCCTCCAATGCCATCACACAAAATAATCACATACTCCACCGATGCTAATTAACACATAGCATTAGTTCATTATCATACACATTTCTTAACATTCTAGCCATTCCAAGACTATATGAAATTTTCAATATCAATTTCCAAGTTTTCAATTCTCAAAATCCATGGTGTTCAACAATTATCATCTCACAATAAAATATTTCTCATGCAACTAACAACAACGTAAAGTAAATCCCTCGTATTCATATATCAAGGAAATTATCACTTTTCTTACCAAAATGTGAACTCCACACTGACACGCCCATTTAAACACAAGGAAGATGTTTATTCCATGGATTTCCTATGCTTTCAAAAAGCCCCAATTTCTAGGTTTTTACAAAATCCAAACATTTTTCATCTCCTTTATAAAATCTCCTCACACACATCGATCTCAATCCATAAGGTTCAACATTTCTCAAAAATCTTTTATAAGAAGGTAAGATGAATTTTTCTTCAAACAAAATCAACAATTTCTTGAGCCCTAGACTCCATTTTCGAAATACATGGAGGAGTTCCCAAAAATCAACTAAAACTTGCATAAACATACATATAACTCAAAGGAAACCCTACCTCAAACTTGTTGATGGAAGATGAGATGAAACCCTAACTTTGAAGATGAGAGGGAGCTTGATTTCCACCACCCAAGTGAAGCCCCAACTTTGGATCTTCAAGATCTTGAGAGCGATGATGATGATCTTGGCCTAAGATTAGCAAAATCACAGAGTTTTAGATGTTTGAGGTGTTTTCTAGAGAGAATGAGGAGAGAAAATGTGTTTAGAGAGAGAGCGGAATGTCAAAAATGGGATACATTTTCAGACCAAAAAGAAGAAAAACAAAGATTTTCAAACTGCTAGAGTGCCGCACGTGTGGCATCCATCCTCGCACATGCAGAGCGCCCCTTCCCCGTGCGTGCAGCCTTCATCCCAGCACGTGCGGGGCTCCTCCCGCACCTCCTTTAGCACGTGCCTTTTAGGCAGTGTGCAACTTCCCCAACTGATCCATTCATGCACGTGCAGCCTCATCCCCCGCACGTGCAGCCCCCATCCTGCACGTGTGGCCCAAGGCCCCGCATGTGCGGTCCTAGCCCAGCATCTCAGAAAAATCCTCCGCTTTGCCCCCGGAAACTCCAGACCTGACCCTGCTCCTCTCGAAACAAGAAACTTCAACACCGACACACACACAATAACAAGAGTTTTAACTTGGAAATGATTTTCCAAGAGTGCCAACCCAACGAGAACAAAAGAGAGCAAAACCAAAAAGAAGGAAAAGAAAAAGAGGAAGAGACCCGGTCATCACAGTAACAACTCAAGTGATAAGGATGGTGACATTGCCATGGTCACTAAAAAGTTTAAAAATTTATTGAAAAGAGATAAACAATTTAAAAAAAGATTTCACAAAAAATCATTCAATAAAGATGAAGTAAAGAAAGACCAAATAATTTGTTATGAGTGTAAGAAACTAGGTCACATTAAATATGATTGTCCTCACTTAAAGAAGATGAAGGAAAAGAAGAAGAGCAAAAGAGCTATGGCAGCATGGGGAGAAAGTGACTACAATAGCTCAGATAGTAAATCAAGCGACTCGGAAGTGGCAAATCTTTGCTTTATGGGGATTGAAGATGATGAGGTAATCAAAAACTCTCTTTCCTATGAAGAATTGCTAAAAATTGTAGAGGAACTTCATGAAGATTTTCAAAAGATAATTTCAAAAAATTCTACTATTAAAAAATCAAATGCTCTACTTGTCAATGAAAATGAAAGTTTGAAAAAGGAAAATGATTCTTTGAAAAATTCTTCAAATGATTTGAAAATTGAAAATAATTCTTTAAAAGAAAATATAGAAGATTTAAATAAAATAATTTTTAAATTCACACAAGGAAAGGAAAATTTAAATCAATTACTTGGAAATCAAAGATTTGTTTTTGACAAAGTGGGTATTGGATACCAACCTCACAAGAAACAAACTTTTTTATAAAAATTTATTTGTTAAAGCTTGCTTATCTAGTAGCCCACATATTATTTGTCATTATTGTTTTAGAAAAGGACACTTATTTTCATCCTGTCCTTACAAGAAAAATTTATTAGGAACAAACATGAGATGGGTTCCAAAATCAAGTACTTTACAAACTCACAATCATGGACCCAAGAAGATATGGGTACCAAAATCAAATACTTGATATTTTTTATATAGGTGTGTTACAAGGCAAAATCCAGAAAAGGAAAATGTTACTTGGATACTGGATGTTCAAGACACATGATTGGAGACAAATCGGCGTTCACTTCCTTATCTCTAAAAGATGGTGGATGTGTAACATTTGGAGACAACAATAAAGGAAAAATCATTGGTGTAGGTGGTATTGCTAAGAGTCCCTCTCCCATTATTAAAAATGTTTTATTTGTTGATGGATTGAAACACAATTTACTTAGTATTAGTCAATTGTGTGACAAGGGAAATAGAGTCATCTTTGAAAAATCTCTTTGCAAAATAGAAAATCTCAAAGATAATAAGACTTTATTTGTTAGCCACCGACATAAAAATGTTTACGTTTTTAATTTTTCTGATTTATTATCTTTTTACATTACATGTCTTTCTGCACTTAGTGATAATAGTTGGTTGTGGCATAGAAGACTTAGTCATGCTCACATGGATTTAATTTCAAAACTTTCTAAAAAGGATTTAGTTATTGGACTTCCTAAAATTTCTTTTGAAAAAGACAAATTATGTAATGCATGCCAACGAGGAAAATAAATTAGAATTTATTTTAAATCAAAAAATATTATTTCAACTTCTAGACCACTGCAACTATTACACATGGATTTAATTGGTCCTTTAAGGACACCTAGTCTTGGTGGCAAACAATACATTCTTGTTGTAGTAGATGATTTCTCTAGATTTACATGGGTTAAGTTCCTAGCTCATAAGGATGAAGCTTTTCCAAACTTTTCAAAATTATGTAGGAGCTTCAAAATGAAAAAGGTTTTATTATTTCAAGTATATGGACGGACCATGGTAGAGAGCTTGATAATGATTCTTTTGAAATTTTTTGTAATGAAAATGGTATAGACCATAATTTCTCGGCTCCTAGAACTCCTCAACAAAATGGTGTAGTTGAGAGGAAGAATAGGACTCTAGAAGAGATGGCTAGAACCATGCTTTGTGAAAACTCTCTACCAAAATATTTTTGGGCTGAAGCCATTCATATTGCTTGTTACATTGTAAATCAGGCTATTATTAGACCCATTTTAAAGAAAACCCCATATGAGCTATGAAAAGGAAGAAAACGAAATGTAAGTCATTTTCACGCCATTGGGTGTAAATGTTTTGTTTTGAACAACGGCGAAGACAACTTGGGAAAATTTGATTCTAAATCTAATGAAGCTATTTTTCTTGGTTATTCTCCAACAAGTAAAGCATATCGTGTGTTTAACAAATGAACCTTAATTGTTGAAGAATCAATACATATTGTATTTGATAAATCTAACTATTCTATTTCCAAGAATATTTCAAGCAATGATGATGTAGATATTGAGCAAGAAATGGAAAACTTAGATATTTCTAAGAAAATTGATGAATCTAAAAAAGATGAACCGAAAGAACTTCATCAAGATCAATGTGGAGACAATTAGAATTTGCCAAGGGAATGGAAATTTATACGGAATCATCCCATGGATCAAATTATAGGTGATCCTTCCAAAGGTATAATAACTTGAAACTCTCTTAGATATATTTGTGGTAATTTAGCCTTCATTTCTCAAATTGAACCTAAAACTTTTTCTAAAACTGAAAATGATGAAAATTAAATTTTAGCAATGCTAGAAGAATTAAACCAATTTGAAAGAAACCAAGTTTGGATGTTAGTCCCTCGTCCTCAAAACCACTCCATTATTGGTACAATATGGGTTTTTCGAAACAAACTTGATGAATCCAATATTATTATTAGAAATAAAGCTAGATTAGTTGCACAAGGATATAATCAAAGCAAGATTAGAAGCCATTCGTATGCTTTTAGCATTTGCATGTTTTAAAGATTTTAAAATATATCAAATGGATGTTAAAAGTGTTTTTCTTAATGGTTATGTTTTAGAAGAAGTTTATGTTAAACAACCTCCTGGCTTTGAAAATCAGGAATTTCCAAATCAGGTTTTTAAATTCTCAAAAGCTCTATATGGTTTGAAACAAGCACCCCATGCATGATATGAATGCTTAAGAAAATTTTTGATTGAAAATGGTTTTACTAGAGGAAAGGCTGACACAACCCTTTGTGTTAAAACCAAAAATGATGATTTTCTTATTGTACAAATATATGTAGATGATATTATATTTGGAGCTACTAATGAAACATTCTGTGAGGAATTTGCTAAGTGTATGCAAGGTGAGTTTGAAATCAGTATGATGGGTGAACTAAAATATTTTCTCGGACTTCAAATCAAGCAAACAAAGGATGCAATTTTCACTAACCAATCCAAGTACACAAAAGAACTACTTCAGAAATATGGATTGAAAAACACAAAGCCAATGAGAACTCCAATGAGTCCATCAACAAAGCTTGACAAAGATGAAAACGGTAAGCCGGTAGATGAGAAGAAATAATGAGATATGATTGGATCCTTACTCTATCTTACAGCAAGTAGGCCAAATATAATGTTTAGTGTATGCATGTGTGCTAGATTTCAATCTAATCCAAAAGAATCACACTTATCTACTGTTAAAAGAATTTTTAGATATCTTGTTGGTACTCAAAACTTAGGATTATTTTATCCTAAAGGTGTCTTATTTGAATCAATTGGTTTTTTGAATGCCAATTATGCCGATAGTTTAGTAGATCGAAGGAGCACTAGTGGAACTTGTCAATTTCTAGGACTTGCTTTAGTATCTTGGTTTAGTAAGAAGCAAAACTCAGTTGCTTTATCCACTGTTGAAGTTGAATATATAGCAGTTGGAAGTTGTTGTGCTCAAATATTATGGATGAAACAACAATTAGAGGATTTTAATTTGCATTATGATCATATTTCTATTAAATGTGATAACACAAGTGCAACAAATTTAACCAAGAATCTAATTCAACACTCTCGAACCAAACACATTGAGATTAGATATCATTTTATATGTAATCATGTTCAAAAAAGGGATACTAAGCTTGAATTTATAAATACCGACAAGCAATTGGCGAACATTTTCACAAAGCCCCTAAACGAGAATCAATTTTTTTTTATTCAAAAAGAACTTGGAATGTCTAATCCAATTTCTTAAATTCTAGATTCTAAGTCATATTTATAAATCTTGAATTTGATATGGAGTAGTGATGATTTTAATGTAAAAATAGACTCCGACATTTCTATGATGAATTTTTCTTGTACTTGAAACTTTATATTTTGCATATATCCATGTTTTGAGGGGGATTTTTTTCTCAAATATTCATGAGTTGAGGTGGAGTTGTTTCAAAATTTATATTCTCACATTATTTTTTATTCATCACCCGCATTTAACTATTTATTTTGATGATGTCAAAGGGGAGAAAAAATATGGACTTGAATTGCACGTACTTCAATTGTCGAATATCTTTGTTGCTGTAATTCATAAATGAAACTGCTCTTTAATTTTAATTGTGTCAAATTTATGCATGTATTGCCATCATCAAAATGGGGGAGATTGTTAATCCTATAGTTTGATTTTGATGATGTGTAACATATTATTAGATAAATTGTGATTTTTCAATATATATTTTTACAATCATTTAACACAAAATATGAAAATAAATTTTATCATTTTGATATATGTTACACTGATTTGAAATTAATTAAATTTATTGTGCAACAATATACATAATAAAATTATATTTTAGGAAGTCAGACATGTGGTGGGTGTCTCATAATTGCAAATCAATTCTTTTTTTCTTTTCTTTTTTCTTTTTCCTTTCATTCCTTTGTTGATTTGCGCAGATCAATGGAACCGACCATTAAATAAAAAAGAATTAAAATAGAAGGAGAAAGAAGGAAAAAAGAGCGTGGAAGAATAACTTCAACGGCTATACTGTTTTGGGCTATAAAGCAGCACTGCGTAGAGGAGAAAAATACAAACAAGTGAAGTGAAGAAGATTTGTGATATTCAAGAGTTCAAAATATTGTGAGGTGTTTTTTTATTGAGTTATATAATTTTTTTGAGAGAAATTTATTGAGTATTTGAGTTCTGATTGTAAAAGAGTTTTCAATCCCTTATCATTTTTCTTGTAAAAGAGAGCTATATTTTTGTGAGTGATTTTTTTATTTAAAATGAGTAGCACCAGATTCACAATTAGTTGGTTGGAATGATCGGGGTCGATCAATTATTAAGGTTCACTAGCACCTGTAAAGTTAGGAGAGTAATTTCTATTTGACAAATAGTGAAGTGCTCTCAAGAAGGATGTTGAGGAGTGGACATAGGCTTGGTTTGAACCGAACTACTATAAATTATGTGTTTTCACTCTCTTCCCTTCCTTTGCTTAATTTATTTTTATTAGTCTCATTTATATTGCATCATATTTATTTCTCATTTGGATTAAATTTTAATTTATTACTCATCTTTATTGTTTCATATTGTTAATTGTTTGTTATTTGGGTTAACTTTTTAAATTAGTAATTTATTTAAAAAACCCAATTCACCCCCTCTTAGGTTGATTTCTGGGTACAAAATATATAAAGAATCGTTTCCATACCAATTCATTTTATAAAAATTTGCAAAAGGCGAAATTTATTTCCTTTCGAAATAAGGATAACTTTATGTGAATATTTTTCATCCTAAATCTATGTATAACTTTTAATATATACTTTCTGAGACAATCCCAGCAATTTATGTGATTTATTCTGAAATATTTCAATTTCTATCAAATAAGTTGTCTCACTAATATATTTCATTTCAAAATTCTTAAAGAAAAATTTCTTAATTCATGCAATAAATCAAGTACAATATTGACAAGTAAAATATCATCAACATACAACATCATAAATATAAACTCACTCCCACTAACCTTAGATATATGAACTAATCAAAAGTGTTTTCTTTAAATCCAAAGGGAAAAATAGTATCATAAAACTTAAGATACAATTTTTTAAAAGCTTATTTAAGTCCATAAATTAATTTCTTAAGTTTGCAAGTAACATTTTTATTTTCCTCAATAAAGAAATCTTTGAGTTAATCTCTACAAAAATTTTCATCTAAACTTTATTTCAGAAAATTAATTTTCACATACATTTAATGTAACTCAATATCATAATTAGTTACTAATGCCATAATGATTCTAAATCAACCATTTAAAATACAAGTGAAATATATATATATATATATATATATATCTTTGTAATCATTGTCTACTTTATGAGTAAAATATTTGGCCACATATCTAGTATTATATTATTTTATATTACCCTTAGAACAATAAACATTTTTGTATTTTTAGGCAATTCAATGAGAATCCAGATTGTATTTTGGTCCACTAATTTCAACTCATTATTCATGACATCAATTCATTTAGCAGAATCAATACTTTCTATGGCTTATGAAAACAAAATCGAGTCCTTACTTATCTCAATATCATAATAAGATTGTTATAAATATACAGCATAATTATCCGAAATGACAAATCTCTTTACTTTATGAGATTTTTTAATTTTATTTCTTATGGTTCTTCTACATTTTTTTATTGAGTATAATTACATTATGGAGTAATTGATTATTTATTTATTCTTCCAACACATTAAGTTATTTAACAACTATATGAACGACAATTTCCTTCAAAATTATGGATAATGATACTTGTATCAAAACTTATTGAATAAACACATTTCATGATTTTTCACTCCCATTGTTTTCACCATTTTTATTTGATATTATCAATTTCCGCTATGGGGACAAAATTTTTGAATGGCAACACGTGGCCGAGGTGGCACCGAAGTATCAGTCGAGGTGCCACGTGTCCTGATCATGACGCCGAGGTGATCTCGGTTAGGCTGAGGTTATATCCGAAGATACCAAAGTCTGAGAAAAGTGAATAAGGGACAAGAGTCCTAGAACGAGAGAAGACTTCAGTTTGGATAAAGATGAGACTCTTAGAGAGTTTATTCCAATCCTACTGGGAGTCCAAGATTAGCAATAATCCAAAGTCCATTGAAGCTAGGCTTCTATTGGGATTAGGTTTGTGATGATTATAAAAGAGAGGTACCTCCATGGGTCTAAGGTACACATTTTATATTCTGAATAGGGAGTTAAGCACTTTTGCTATCTTTGACAGATAATTGACTTGATCGTCGAAGTGCCCCCGGGTGGACGAACCACCGTCGGAATCTCATCTTTTTGTTACAGGTCATTCAGGCGTCATCTATTCTGCTAGTACTCTCCAGTTGAATACTAATTTGGTAGTGTGGTCAGAAATCTATTCTACCAGTACTCTCCAGACAAGAGCCAGGGACCAGTGGTGTCCTCTACTGAGCAAGAACTGAAGATGGTGCAGCATCCGCACAACGATGCCTTGATAATATCCCTCCAGATTGGAGAGTGCCAAGTAAAGCGCATCTTAGTTGACCAAGGCGGCTCTTGTGACATCATGTATGTCAAGTGTTACAAGGAGCTTGGCCTTTACTAAGATGACTTGGAGTAGTCCAATGGCCCAATGGTTTGGTTCAATGGAACGCCGACGTGGCCCCTGGAAGCAGCAAGTTTGGAGGTGCAGGCTAGCACCAAGAAGCTAAAAATAGAATTCACCATAATCGACACCCCATCCCCTTACAATGCTATTCTAGAAAGTCCATGGCTACATACAATGGGGGTTGTTCCCCCAACATTGCATCAGCTATTGTCGTTTCTAACAAAACATGGAATAGAGGAGGTCAAAGGGGATCAGTTGCAGGCAAAGAATTGCTCCATGACAGCAATGAAGTCTACCTGCAACATACAAGAAGCAGAAACAACAGAGATCGAGGATGAGAATGTGGAAGTCCTGGATGACGTCGGCAAAGAGCCAACTGAGAAGAGTGAAGAAGCCTGAAAAAAATCCTTGTCCAGCAAGGGGATGAAGAATGCTTCTTCCTTCTCTGCTCGGGCTTAGCCAAGGAAGAGGAAAAAGAGTTAGAGGCATTCCTGAGAGCAAACCTTGAGGTGTTTGCATAGACACCGTACGAGATGCCAGGCATTGACCCCGAGGTCACTTGCCACAGACTGAATGTAGACAGGTCGGCCAAACCTGTCATCCAGTGGGCAAGGAGGCCGACACTAATGCATGTTGAGGCAGTAGAAAAAGAAATAGATGGACTTCTGGAGGCCAGAATCATTCGAGAGGTAAATTACCCGACATGGCTATCAAATACAGTGGTTGTGAAGAAAAAGAATAGTAAGTGGAGGGTCTATGTGGACTTCACCAACCTGAACAAGGCTTATCCCAAAGATAGCTTCCTATTACCCAAAATTGACCAACTGGTAGATGCCACTTTGGGGCATGGAAGGATGAGCTTTCTGGATGCCTACAGGGGGTACCATCAGATAGCCATGTATCCTCCAGATGAGGAAAAGACTACATTTATCACCCAAAAGGGCTGTACTGCTACAAAGTGATGCCTTTTGGATTGAAAAATGCATGAGTAAATTACCAGAGATTGGTGACAAAGATGTTTAGATATCTAATTGGCGAAACTGTGGAGGTGTACATAGATGACATGGTCGTGAAGATCAAGGAACCTGAAGGTCATCTAGAAGACTTAAAAGCAATCTTTGACATCGTTAGAACATATCGGCTCTGACTCAATGCATCGAAGTATGCATTTGGAGTTGGGTCTGGTAAGTTCTTAGGATATTTGGTTACCAGAAGGGGCATTGAGGCTAGCCCGGATCAGATTAAGACCATCCTAGAATTGAAAAGCCCAACATCGGCAAAGCAAGTGCAGATATTGACTGGAAGGGCTGCATCCCTAAATAGATTTATAAGCAGAAGCTCTGACAAGTGTAAACCTTTCTTCAACTTAGTGAAGAAAGCCGCAAACTTCTTATGGACAGAAGAGTGCAAAGCTGCCTTGGCCGACTTGAAGAAGTATTTGACCACAGCTCTAGTTCTCTCAAATCCAGTGCCTAGAGAGGAGCTGTTCTTATACTTGGCAGTGTCAGAGCACGCAGTGAGTGCACTAGTAGTCAGAGAAGAAAAGAGAGAGCAAAGGGCAGTCTACTACGTGAGTAAAACCCTGGCGGATGCAGAGACTAGGTACTTACCCTTGGAAAAGTTAACACTTGCTTTAGTAATGGCTTCCAAGAAGCTGAATCATTACTTTCAAGCCCACAAAATTATGGTGTTAACTGAACATCCTTTAAGGTCCCTGTTGCAGCAAGGAGATCTGACAAGCAGAATAGCCAGATGGGCAGTGGCCTTGGGCCAATATGACCTAGAATTCAGACCCAGGACAGCAATCAAAGGCCAAGTCTTAGCCGACTTCGTGGCCGAGTTCACACCAAAAGCCGTCATACATCGGGCTCCGTTGAGCCGAGGTATACAATGTCCAAATGAGCAAGAAAAAATCCAGCGGGGGACAATAGAACAAAGGAACAAAGAGAAACTTAGGCCTTGCAGTATCTACATCGGCGACTCCTTCCGGTTGTTTGTTGATGGGAGTTCAAACCGACAAGGAGTGGGGGCAGGAGTAGTACTAGTATCGCCAGATGGGCAGATACTGGAATAATCCATTCGTTTGGGGTTTAAGGCCTCAAACAATGAAGCAGAATATGAAGCACTAATCATAAGGTAAAGCTGGCAGCAGCCATGAAAGCCGACGAGGTAATAGTCTTCTGTGACTCCCAACTTATAGTCAACCAGGTAACAGGCAAATATGCAGCCCGAGGTGAAAGGATGTTGGCCTATGCAAAGGAAGTGGGCAGATTGGTAGCCTTATTTCAAAATTGCCGACTACAACAAGTAGGCCGAGATGACAACAGCCATGCTGATGCTCTGGCCAACCTGGCCAGTGCAATAAAGTCTGGAGAGGCAAGAACGATAATGGTTGACTACTTGTCAGGACCAAGCATAGAATCACTAAGCACAGAGCGTGAAGCCATGTGTGTAGAGATGGGACCAAGTTGAATAGATGCAATAATAGTATTCCTTAGAGATGGAAAGCTGCCAGATGACTGAAAAGAAGCGTATAAGATCAGACTGAAGTCTGCAAGGTTTTGTTTGATATCAGAAGGACGTCTCTACAGAAGATCTTTTACTGGACCCCTTTTGAGGTGTGTGCATCCTGCACAGGTTGAAGACTTTCTGTATGAAATACATGAAGGAGTATGTGGAAGCCACGTTGGGGGCAGGTCACTTGCTCATAGGGCCATTACTCAGGGGTTCTGGTGGCCCTACATGCAGAAAGATGCTGAATCCTATGTCAAGAAGTGTGAGAAGTGCAAGAGGTTTGCACATTTGATACATCAACCAACAGCAGACTTGAACCCAGTGTCCAGCCCTTGGCCATTTGCCCAATGGGGCATGGATCTTGTTGGAAAACTGCCTCAAGCAACTAGACAAAGGAAGTACCTGCGGGTGGCAATAGATTACTTCACCAAATGGGTAGAAGTTGAACCCCTTACCAAGATTCGGGACATTGATGTGAAGAACTTCATCTGGAAGAACATCATCACCAGGTTTGGGATCCCAAGAGCAATAATAGCTGACAATGAAATACAGTTTGACAGCAAGCTAATCAAGAGTTTCTGTGCAAAGTTCAAAATCAAAAATTATTTTTCCACCCCAAGTTTTCCTCAAAGCAATGGACAAACAGAAGCATCCAACAAAGTTATCTTGGATGTGATTAAGAAGAGGCTGCAAGCAACAAAGAGAAAGTGGGTGGATGAGTTGCCCAGCATACTCTGGGCATATCGGACTACGCCAAGAAGATCAACGGGGGAATCCCCATTTGCCATGGCTTATGGCACAGAGGCAGTAATTCCATTGGAGGTCGGGATCCCAGGGATCAGAACTCAGGGAGTAGAAAATGGGACCAATGACGCATTCTTGGCCCAAGATCTGGATCTGCTAGAGGAACGAAAGGAAAAAGCAACAATTCAGCTGGGGGCATACTAGCAGCAGCTTACCAGAGCTTATAATAAGAAGGTGAACCCGCGAGAGTTCCAAGTTGATGACCTCGTCCTGAGAAAGGTCGTCGGCAACAAGAAGGATCCCAGAGAAGGCAAGCTTGCCCCGAATTGGGAAGGACCCTATAGAATCATCTCGGTCTTGGGCAACGGGGCATATCGGCTTGAGGATTGTGAAGGCAAAGAGCTGCCAGGACCCTAGAATACTTACAATCTGAAGTTTTTCTATCACTAGACCTTATTGTTTTTCAAGCTTTCTCTTGTTATTGGCCGAAGTATTAATAAAAGTTTTTAGATTGATTTTTAAACTTGTGTATGGTGACTAAACAGGTACTTGACGATGTTTCTAAGCGAAACATGACGAATAACTTAGACTTATTATATGGCAGAGTAAAAACTTTACTTGCATATAATAGAGTTGAACTAAGTTGGCGATGTTTCTAAGCGAAACATGACAAATAACTTAGACTTATTATATGGCAGAGTAGAAACTTTACTTGCATATAACAGAGTTGAACTAAGTTGGCGATATTTCTAAGCGAAACATGACGAATGACTTAGACTTATTATATGGAAGAGTAGAAACTTTACTTGCATATAATAGAGTTGAAGTAAGTTGGGTTAACCTAGCCTTGCCATATCGGCAAAATCAGACACAAATTGGAGCCAAGTGCATGCCAGTCAGATTAACAAAGAGACCGAGGTTGGTAACCTCAGCTAGCCTTTGTTTGAATCTGACCTCGACGATAAGATCAAAAGCCACATACTTAATGAGAACCCAAGTGGAACTTAAGTTCACATTAGGGGCAGAGGGCTGGAGAATAATGCTTGGGAGTTGGAAATTACAAGGAAGATGGTTTAACACCTGTTGAAATTTTGAGAGAAATTTACAAGTTGAAGTTAAGCTGGGGTTATGTTAAAGGAAGATGGTTTAACACTTGTTGAAATTTTGAGAGAAATTTACAAGTTGAAGTTAAGCCGAGATTATGTTTAAGGAAGATGGTTTAACACTTGTTGAAATTTTGTAAAAAATTTACAAGTTGAAGTTAAGCCGATGTTATGTTAAAGGAAGATGGTTTAACACTTGTTGAAATTTTGAGAAAAATTTATGTTGCAATAATAGAAGACAAAGGTCTTGAGTGAAGTGGCAAGTTGTAAATAGCGCTTGTGAAAATAGTATGAATATTTTCAAGTGTTAGGTCAGAGCCGAAATAAGCTGTTAGTGGAAATAGCCAAAGTATTCCACACCGAGAAGATTGCACAGTTAAGGTGTATGTTGAAAACATGGAAATTATTCTAAGTATAGAATCATACAAAACAGTAAAAGGAAGACAAACATACAATCACATTGAGGGAAGAAAGTTATACTTGCATTCAGATAAGGAAGTTCAAATACAAAAAGGCACTTTGACTTGATATTGGAGATTACTTGTTCAGAATAGATGAAGGAACATCGGCCAAATAAAAGCTTACATTTGTTTCAAGAAGAAAAAAGTACAAGGTACAGAAAAAAGAGAAAAACATCAAACTAAGACTCTTCGGCATCTCTGGCTGGTTGGATCTAGAGTTCAGAAGACAGCTAAGAAGACATCTCGGTGGCCCTCTCAGCCGCTAGCTCGGCATCGATTTCTTGAAGAGTTTGATCAATGCTCTTCTCTGTGATAGGCATGTCTGATTTTGTCTCAAGAGTGGCATCTTTGGAGACCTCGCCCTCCTCATCCTGAGATAAGTCTA
Source organism: Camellia lanceoleosa (assembly GCA_025200525.1). Lineage (NCBI taxonomy): Eukaryota > Viridiplantae > Streptophyta > Magnoliopsida > Ericales > Theaceae > Camellia > Camellia lanceoleosa. Next base: position 43,772,572 of record CM045771.1, read on the forward strand.
TGACTTGCTCATTCAGAGTGGAGGACTTGGCCCCAGCAGCGTCCTTCTTCTTCCTAACCAAAGCATCCTCATTGGACTCGGAATCGTCTTTGGATTGGCTTGGAGTAGGGGGAAATGGAAAGGGGAAGTCACCAGCATTCTTGAGAGGGAAGTCCTCGGGGACATCGAGCTTTTTGAGGGTAGCCATCTAACCAAGGGTGAAACCCTTGTTGCATGCCTGCTTCACTTGCTTTTTGTAGTCCTCCTTGACGTCGGCCGCCCCCTCAGCATACGCCTTCTCATCGACGGCCTTGATCTCGGCCTCTTTTGTGGCCAAGGCATGTTGAAGCTCCTTTTGGGCCTCAACCATCTTGGCATCGGCCTTTTTCTTTTAGGCCGTAAGGACCTTGGCAATGGCCTCTGCAACATCAGCCTTTTCCTCGGCCTCGTCCTGAGCCTTCTTGGCCGCTTCGGCCCGATCTGACAAGGTCTTCATTTTTGCCTCGGCCTTTTTGATGGTCTTCTGTAAACCAGCAACCTTCCTGATCTTGTCGGCCAACTCCTTCCTCATTTCAAAAGCTTGCATTGAGAAGGAGTGGGCGTGCTAGATCACCTAAAAGAAAATGGACTGAACAAAAGTTAGTAAAAATCTTGTGAGTATGGAAAAATAGAGAAAGAAAAATACCAAGTATAAGGGACTTACTTGAACAGAATGCTACAGCATCAAAGCAAAGTTCTCATACTCGCTCATCTTGGCGTTACGATTGAGATCATTTGGAAGGAGCAAAGCCGTAAAGAGTGAAGCGCCGACCTCAAGATCAGTCGCGCTATCACCAACTCTAACCCACTTGTCCACTATGGTAATGAGGAGAGCCCAGGGGGCATCTGATTTCATAGAGCCCGAGGTTGTTGCGGGCTCAGGCCTTGGCCTCTTTGTCCGAGTTGATTGGGATGGTTCGGCATCAACAAGCCTCTTCTCGGTAGCAGAGGGGGTCTTTTCACTCTCAGCCAATTTTGAAATTGGTAAGGTGTCCTCAATATCAATCTGAGTCACCGTTGCCCTAGGCTGGGCCTTCTTTAGTCTTTTGAGCTTTGGTTTTGGTTAAGGCTGTGCCGGTTGAGCGTTGACAATGTCGGGGATGTCAGCCAGAAGGTCTTTTGTGACTGCTTTCTTGTGACCCATCTCGACAGCAATTGCAATTTGGTATTGGCGTTTGCGTTGAGATGGAGGGATCAAGTATGGAGCCGAGGTTGATGGTTGCTCAGTTGGATCGGAAGTTGATCCCTGATCTGGCCAAGATGATGAAGTTGCTGGAGGAGTTGTGGCGGAAGGAGGAGACTTGCTCTTTTTTCTTTGGGATATCGGGAAGGACCGACTTATATGTTAGGATATAGTTGAGCAATAGAGGAGCTCTCCGCTTGTGAACTAGCAGATCCAATAGCTTCTTCAAGCCCTTGCTCGAGAAGAAGGACTTACAGAAGCCTTTTGCAGGTTGTGGAAGAGCTGCAAGAAAAACAGACGTTAGAACGTATAGAAAGAACAAAGTATTGAAGACTTTGGAAACAAGTAAGTATAAACACTTGGCTCTTACCATTACCCTCTATGAAAATTGTTCGGCTAAGAGGGTAGAGGTGGAGGTCCTCATCTGGAGCAAACTCTCAGTTTCCCGAGACAATGAAGTGATTGTCCCCGGCTCCCTTGTTGGAGTCAGGAAGGTCAGCAACAATTTTCTACTCTATGGACCTCGGTTTGAGGTAGTAAATATAGCTTTTTTCTAACTTGAGGCCACATATGGTGTAGCAATACTGGATGTCGGCTAAAGTTACCCTAGCATTCTCTTTTTTGACTAAGGCTATTATGTCGTTGATAACACGGTAGGAGTTGATGGCGAGTGGGAGCCTAAGTCCACACTCTATGAAAGCTACAACTAGGAAAGGCATGGAGTCAACTATGGGCATGATGGAGTCATCCTCCCCAGCCAACCTCAGGTGAACGTCGACCGGGATAGAAAACTCCTGCCTGAAATATTCTAGCTTAGTTGGGGTGTTTACCCTATACCTCCACATACCCATGACGTCGGCATAGGGGGAAGGTGTATGATTTGGAAAAGAAGTGTTCTGTGAAGGTTTAAAAGACCTCGGCAAAATCTAAATGAATGTTGGGGTAAAGATTTCTTAGGATCTAAAGTAAGGCTTGTTTCAGTTTTTCCTAAAATTTGTGAGTTCTGTGACAAATCCCAAAACATAAGTCTATGTAAACAAAAGATTGAAGGCACAAATCTAGAGAAAACATAGAAAGAAGAAACAAAAACAAAGATTCAGAATCAAAAATGATGATGCTCTATCAAGAACACTGTGACAAAGTGTGTGCAAAGGTGCAAAACCAAGAACAGTAGCAAAGTTTGTGGATACATGTGTATACCCAGAAACAGGCAAAATAGAGTATGTTTTAAGCAAACAAAGGATGAAATTTGAAGCACAGACAGGAGTGGGGGCATATGAATATGTTCAAACATGGCTAATAAACAGAGGCAATAAAATGTAAAACAAGAAATTGAAACGAAGGAAGGAACAGTGACTTACCGAAGAAAATGAAACTGGTGTAAAGTATGTTGGTATCAGACGGTGGCAATGAGCAGAGAGGTGCAGCAAAAGCCTCGCCGGAAGGGGAGAGTGAAGGTGGATGCAGAAAGCTTCACGAGAGCAACAATGGTAGATTTAGGAGAGAAAAGTTAGACAGAGAAAAGGCTGGGAGCTTGGAAATGAGGATGCAAAAGTGAAGAGACAGAGAGAGAAAAGAGATTTTGATCGAAACCATGGAATAGCGACAAAATTACAATCAATGTGCCTAGGGCGATGTGCCTGTCAAACGGCACACGCACAAGTGATGCAACTTGATGGTGCGTGTCAAGTACGGTTCAATAGGGGACGGACGCGTGGTAGAAACGATTGAAATATTGTGCGTGACAGCTCACACGCGTGATAAACTCTTGGAGTTCTTGATTTAATGAAGCAAAGACCTCGGCTAGGAAGATGATCTCGACTAAATAATTTAAACCGACTTTGTTAGATTTTTATTCTTGGCAATCCCGTTTGACAAAACTCCTTTGAGTTGTATTTTTTTTTCACACTTTTATTTCAGTGAGGCTATGAGTTTATTAGATGCGAATCCAAACCCGAATCGAGCCATGCAAAGAAGTTTGTAATGTTAATGCTTTCAAGATTGCCACTTCGCTGATTATTATGGGGGTCGAGCTGCCCGGTCAAAATGCAAAATTGCATTGAAAATTGCATATCTGCCATTGGTCGCTCGAGCCAAGAATATCTCGCTCGAGCGAAGGTTTGCTCGTTCGATCCAAGGAATGCTCGCTCGAGCCAAGGATTGCGTCCATACAAAAACCTGAAGAAGTGTATTCCTCGCTCGAGCCAAGGATCCGTCGCTCGAGCCAAGGCACTAGTAGAAATCATGAAAATTATTCTCCTCGCTCGAGCCAGGAAATCTTCGCTCGAGCGAGCCTTAGAATCCGGATTTCTCAAGGAGTTTGATTTCTTCCCAATCTTGGATTACTTTTGGTTCTCTATATATACTTGGTTTTCTCCCAAAACTAAGTAATTGATTGAAGTCCTCCAGATCTTCTTTTTGGTTCTTAAAGGTTTATATCTGGAGATATTTTGTTAGTTTTCTTTGATGTCTTATTGAGTATTCATGGTTTAAAAAGAATACATCAAAGATTTTGTTTGTTCTACATAAAAGAGAGAGTTGTTCTTCAGTTGTGAATTCTGAAGAATTCGAGCCTGAAGCTTTGAAGGGAATCCGGAGTGGCTCATCAGAAAGACAATTCCGTGCTGAAGATGGGGTTGGAAGAGGCACATAGAGGTTGGTTCAATTAGGCGTTGTGAATTCGCTAGATAATTGAGAGTGATACCTGTGTAATTCCTTTATATCTTCTTAGTGGATTGTTCTTGTGGTCATTGCGTGGTTTTTGATCACAATTGGAAGGTGTCCAATTGTGGTTTTTCCACGTAAAATCTTTGTGTCACTTTCTCTTGATTGTTTGATTGGGATTGTTATATTCTGCTTAAAATTGATACATAATCACAAATCAACATCTAGGAGGTTTCTAGATTTTTCAATTGGTATCAGAGCGGGTCGTTCTATTTTTTTTAAAGAAAATCTTGTTTTAGATCGCTCTGTTTTTTTTTTTTTAAAATTCTTTTAGAACGAGATCTTGTTTGATTTGTGATAATGGATTCAATTCGTGAGGGAAATTCTATGGTTCGACCACCCCTACTTGACGGATCCAATTATTCTTTTTGGAAAGCTCGGATGAGATCTTTTTTAAAATCTATTGATGAAAAAGTTTGGCAATCCGTCATGAATGGGTGGACTGAACCAACAATTACTGTTGATGGAGTAACTTTCCCCAAACCAATTGATAAGTGGGACACAACTGATTACCAAAATAGTAGCTGGAATAGTAAAGCTATCAATTCTCTCTTTTGCGCTGTCACACCTGATGAGTTTAGCCGTATTTGTAATTGTGAAGTCGCAAAAGAGGCTTGGGATATCTTACAAACTATTCATGAGGGCACTCCTTCTGTTAAACGATCAAAACTTCAAAGGCTCACATCTAGTTTCGAAAACCTTTCTATGAAAGATAGTGAGACCTTTGATGAATTTTATGCGAAGTTGAGTGACATTGTAAATTCCAGCTTCAATTTAGGTGAAAAAATACCAGAATCTAAAGTTGTGGGAAAAATTTTGAGATCCTTGCCTGATTGGTTCCAACCAAAAGTTACGGCTATTGAGGAGGCTCAAGATGTTGACAACCTCAAGCTAGATCAGTTGGTTGGAAATCTTCAAACTTATGAGGCACATAGAAATTTCAAAAAGAAACAAAATGATCTTGCTTTTAGTAGTGCTCATAAAGTGGTTGAGGATTCTGATGAGAATTGTGAGATAGATTCCAAGATTATGGCGGCTTTTGTTAAACAATTTAAAAAATCTTTTTTGAATAAAAATCCTAATCTTTTGGAATCTACTCATACTCATAAATCCAGAGGCAAAGATAAAGTCAAAATTAATTCTATAGCCAAGAAGGAGAAAGGAAAGATACATGGGAACTCTGAAAGCATCCAATGCTATGAATGCCAAGGATTTGGCCACTTTGCTTTAGAATGCCCCACTCGTTTGAGGAAGAAGAAAGCCCTCGCCATCACTTGGGATGATGAATCGGAATCTAATAGAGATGAAAGTGACGATGAAGATCAAGGCGAAGAGGGACATAAGCAATTCCTTGCTTTCATGGTGGCTTCCGAAACTGAAAGACAAACAGAGTCTCCGAAAAGGTCAGTTGAGAATACTACTGATAATGAATCCTCGAAGAGTGATCATGAAGAGCTTGAGCAAGCCTATGAAAAGCTGTATAAGGAGTCTCTTAATTTATTCAAATTAAATGACAAACTCACAAAGAAACTCAAAGCATGTGAATGTGAGAATGTCAAACTTAAGGAGGAGATTTCTGAGGCTAGGATCAATGCCATCAAGATAGCTGCTGATCAACAAGTTCTTTGTGCAAAACTGTTGACTTGTGAGACAGAGAGGAATGAGCTACAGGAAACTCATGCCATGTATGAAGAAAAGATTGAATCTCTCGAGATGTCTCAAGTTGCCTTGGAAGAACTAATGATCAAGAAAGAGGAAGAGCTCAAGTGTGCCATGGTTACCATTGGTCTTTGGAACAAAGGATCAAAGACTTTGGAGGATATCATTGGGTCTCAACAAATCTGTTCGCAAAGAGTGGCATTGGCTTTGGTGGCAAGAAAGAGCAAAAACAGAGTGCATCAACATCTCATGATGCAAGAACTCAAGGAAAGGGAGGACAAAAGATTCAACAAGAGGAAAAACTTCTCAAACTCCCTAGAGTTGGTAAGGTAAAAGAAAAGAAGGTACACCCTGTTTTTATTTGTCATCATTGTGGTATGCATGGTCATATTCGTCCTTTTTGTTATAAGTTGCATGGGAGAATGTCTCAAAAGGGTAGAAATTCAAATACTTTTTGGGTTAGGAGACAACCTTACTTGTCTAGGAGGAATACCAAGATTCATGAGGGTGTTCACAACACCATGTCATTTACCAAGACCACTAGACCTGATTTTGTTAAGACCAAAAAGATTTGGGTGAGAAAACTTGATTTGTGTTAATTTGTTTATTTGTTTTAGTTTTTGGGTTTCTTTGTGTGTTTTTTTTAATGAGAAAAAAAAGTGTGCATGTTCATTTTTTGTCTTCTTTGGTTAAGAGAGAAAAAAAAAAAAAAAAAAAAAAAAACCCTAAAAGATTTTCTTAGTATGGTTTTGCAAGTTTGAATTTTTGAGATGTCCTTGGTGCATATTGGAATTGATGAGAATATCCATTACATGTTAATATGTGTGTGTTTTCTGTGGTAATTACTCATTTTGGAGTGCGTGTTCTTTGATTAGTATGTCTCATTCTGTACACACTCTTGGATTAGCAAATATTGGAGTCTTTTGCCGTAGTGGTTATTTTTTTTCCATGGACTTCTAGCATGATATCTCTTGCTTTTCTAGAGGAATTGACCTATACTAGCATATCTTGGGTGATGTTGAGTCTCTTAACCATCTTCCATCTTTTTGCATCTCCACGGCTTTCCCCTCTATTTTTTGTAGTCCAAGCATGAGGAAAAGGCTACCTCAGAGTCACCAACCAGGCCATCCTTATTATATCCATGCTTCTCTGGTTCAGTTTCCATACTCTTGAGCGTGTCAGCCGCCGATGAGTGTGCAAAAGAAAAGAAAAAAGAAGAAAAACTATGCAAAAGAAAGGAAAAAATGTGCAAAAGAAAGAAAAGAAAAAATGTGCAAAAGACAGAAAAGAAAAAAAAAAAGGATTCATTGATTGAGGGGGAGCCTCCGCCTTTACTCACCAAATACCCCTTGATTCCTAGTGGTTTGACTTTCCTTAGTTGTGCTCAGATTCTCTTGTCGGAGGTCCAGCTTTTATATCACTACTAGGATTTGAATCTTGTGTTTGTCGAACTCCAAGAGTCACACACACACTTTTTATCATGGGATCTATGCTTTTCACATAATGCATCACTTTCTTTTATGAGGAATTTTCTATAGATTGTGCACATTGTGTTTTCAAGTAATTGTGTTTCTTGGATAGTCTTGTGTGTTTTAAGGTACAAATCTGGAATTACTTGCTTGCTCCACCATATTATGTTTGTTGGTTCTCTTTCTGTTTTTTTAGTTTTGTGGTTGCTTTTAGTAAGGGGGAGTTTGGTTAATCGTTATCATTGCTTGTGTGGGTTTTGATCTTGATTTTGTTATTTGAGATTCCTTTGTCAATTCAAACAGGGAGAGAAAGTTGTTTTTTCATGTGTCTTAGGATTTCATGTTTTCATGTCTTGTGTCGGGTTTCAGGTTTTCATACTACATGTTCTTAAAATCTCCAAGTCACATCTATTCATGTTTTCCATCTCATACTTCAAGATAATCTTGTCATATGATTATTGCTTTTCATATACTCTTGTGGGACTAATATTTTTTTTTGGAGATTGTGGCACTGATAGTTGTTTTGCAGAGATCATGACTTTGAGAAAGAAGTTTGTTTTTGTTGGCTGTAATGGGTTGGGGTAATTAGGATTTTATTTGTTAGGTGTGTTTTGTCACGGCATTGCCAAAGGGGGAGATTGTTAGATTTTTATTCTTGGCAATCCCGTTTGACAAAACTCCTTTGAGTTGTATTTTTTTTCACACTTTTATTTCAGTGAGGCTATGAGTTTATTAGATGCGAATCCAAACCCGAATCGAGTCATGCAGAGAAGTTTGTAATCTTAATGCTTTCAAGATTGCCACTTCGCTGATTATTATGGGGGTCGAGCTGCCCGGTCAGCTCGCGGCCGAAGCAAAATGCAAAATTGCATTGAAAATTGCATATCTGCCATTGGTCGCTCGAGCCAAGAATATCTCGTTCGATCCAAGGAATGCTCGCTCGAGTCAAGGATTGTGTCCATACAAAAACCTGAAGAAGTGTATTCCTCGCTCGAGCCAAGGATCCGTCGCTCGAGCCAAGGCACTAGTAGAAATCATGAAAATTATTCTCCTCGCTCGAGCCAGGAAATCTTCGCTCGAGCGAGCCTCAGAATCCGGATTTCTCAAGGAGTTTGATTTCTTCCCAATCTTGGATTACTTTTAGTTCTCTATATATACTTGGTTTTCTCCCAAAACTAAGTAATTGATTGAAGTCCTCCAGATCTTCTTTTTGGTTCTTAAAGGTTTATATCTGGAGATATTTTGTTAGTTTTCTTTGATGTCTTATTGAGTATTCATGGTTTAAAAAGAATACATCAAAGATTTTGTTTGTTCTACACAAAAGAGAGAGTTGTTCTTCAGTTGTGAATTCTGAAGAATTCGAGCCTGAAGCTTTGGAGGGAATCCGGAGTGGCTCATCAGAAAGACAATTCTTTGAAGATGGGGTTGGAAGAGGCACATAGAGGTTGGTTCAATTAGGCGTTGTGAATTCGCTAGATAATTGAGAGTGATACCTGTGTAATTCCTTTATATCTTCTTAGTGGATTGTTCTTGTGGTATTGCGTGATTTTTATCACAATTGGAAGGTGTCCAATTGTGGTTTTTCCACGTAAAATCTTTGTGTCTCTTTCTCTTGATTGTTTGATTGGGATTGTTATATTCTGCTTAAAATTGATACATAATCACAAATCAACATCTAGGAGGTTTCTAGATTTTTCAGACTTAATTATTTGCTCTAAAGGCATTTTGGGGAAAACGGATTACAGATATTGGTCATATTGAGCCGATGAGTCTTGACTTCGGGAATAAATAATGGAGTTAGCTTAGCCGACGTGCTATGAGATCAAAAGATATAGATTTCATCACCTCAGTATGCCGAGGTAATAGAACCAAGGAGACAGTTGTGGGGACATAATTTTTGAATGGCAACACATGGCCAAGGTGGCACCGAAGTATCAGCCGAGGTGCCACGTGTCCTGATCATGATGTCGAGGTGATCTCGGTTAAGCCGATGTTATCTCCGAAGATATCGGAGTCCGAGAAAAGTGGATAAGGGACAAAAGTCCTAAAACAAGAGAAGGCTTCAGTTTGGATAAAGATGAAACTCTTAGAGAGTTTATTCCAATCTTACTAGGAGTCCAAGATTAGCAGTAATCCAAAGTCCATTGAAGCTAGGCTTCTATTGGGATTAGGTTTGTGATGATTATAAAATAGAGGCACCCCCATGGGTCTAAGGTACACATTTTATATTATGAATAAGGAGTTAAGCACTTTTGCTATCTTTGAGAGATAACTGACTTGATCGTCGGAGTGCCCTAGGGGTGGACGAACCACTGCCGGAATCTCATCTTTCTGTTACAGGTCATTCAAGCGTCATCTATTCTGCCAGTACTCTCCAGTTGAATACTAATTTGACAGTGTGGTCAGAAATCTACTCACACATCCGCATATAGCCAAAATAGTAAAACTAATACCCATTGAATTTTTCAATATAATCAACAAAATAACCACTAATTATTACAAAATCCAATTTCTTTTTATGTGGATTAGTAATTCTAATTTCCGTATACAATTCCAAACGTGCAGATATCTTAAGTTCAGTTTCCTTCATATTCACAGTTTAAAATGGGTGTTTGAAACTGCCTTACTAGGAACTCGATTCTATATAAAAATAATATATCATAACAACATATATCCACAATGTTATAAGTATTTAGAAATTATTTACCATACTCTTAGTCATATTCATTAGAGTACAATAATGTTTCACGATTACATCATTCTACTGAAGCATTCGCCAATATTATATATTTCATAGAGTTTTGCAAATAGACTTACATTTTGCACTGTCTTTATAATTTTCACATTTTTGTTTAATTGCTTGGGAAGGGTATTAAATTTCAATTGTTTGATTTGATATCTATGTGTCATTTCGATTGGATCACTTTGACAACTATCAATCATATCATAATTTAAATTTCAAATCAAAATAAAAACTTTGCATAGACATTATTGAATAAATAATAATTTTTTTACAATTATTCATCATCATAATCATAATGCATATTACTAAATCATAAGAATAATATTAAGATAACAAATATTAACACAATTCATATTTTATGTCTATTAAATTTTCGTAATTGACAATCCATTTTGACAAAACTCATTTCAATTGTAATTTTATTCGCTCTTTTGTTTCAGTGAAAATGTAAGTGTTTTGATGCAGTTATAATTTTATTTACTTTTTTTGTTTCAGTGAGAATATAAGTGTTTAGATGAGAATCCAATCCAAATTATGCCAATGCAGAGGAGTTTGTGATTTGAGGCGTTCATGTTTGCCACTTTGCTGACTATGTATGGGGATCCAGCTGTCCAGTCAGTTAGCAGGAGTCTAAAGGGTAGCATCCTCGAAGCCAAAGTTGTTTGACTTCTCGAGCAGTCATTGTGCGCTCGAGTGGTGAATGACATCACCCAGTATTTTTGCAGAGCAAACTAAACTTTTGAGAGAATCCTTTATGCACTCAAGCAATGGGCATGCATTTTAGTTAGTTCGCTCAAGTGATGAAGTGGTCGCTCGAGCAGTTTTCGCAGCTTTGTTTTCTATAAAGTGCGTTGTTCGTTGTTTTTAGGGTTTAGGCCGTCCACATTCTAAGAGAGCAAAGCTACCAAGGTTTTCTATTTTTGAGGGTATTTTTTTGAGTGTTTCCTTGATGATTTGAGAGTGATTAATGGGTTTATGAGCTTCATATTAACATCATCAAGGGGTTTGTTTGTTTTTTTTTATTCACAAAAGAGAGTAGTGTTCTTCGGTAGATTTCGGAGAATTTGGGCCTGAAGCTTTGGTGGATTCTGGAATAGTTCATCGTCGCGGATCTAACATCAACGTTGCGGATTCAACATTGGACAAGACAATTCCAAGGTGAAGACGGTAATGGAAGATACACATCAGGCTTGGTTCAATTCGGGTGTGAATTCGTTAGATAATTGACAGTACTCTTGTGTAATACTTTTTTGTTTTCTTAGTGTATTGTTTTGTGACTTTGGTCCATGATTTTTTATCACAGTTGAAGGCGCTCCAATTGTGATTTTTTCCACATTAAATCGTAGTGTCAATTTGTCTGCTTGTTTGATTGAGATTATTATTAATTCTTTAAAATCGATACATAATCACGAATCTATATCTTGGGGATTTTAGATTTTTCAATGTCACATTAAAATATATACTTTTCTACCTCATCAAACCACCTATAAAAATCAAGTTTATACATAATGGTGGTAATAACATTATATTGAAATAATTTTTAGAGATTACAATTTGATCCATAAATAGCAATATGCTTAGTATTATAAAGATCACAATAAAATTTTAATGCGTTTTTTCAGAGTAAAATTTGATAATATAATTAAGCAAAACGTGAATAATAATGATTCATTATATAATACTAAATATCTTTAGGCATTACTAAATTAAACAATTCAATGGTCATCACCTACTAAACATTTTCTCATAATAAAGATAATTAAATTATCCATAGTATTCAATTATCAAAATAATAAATTTAGTTTATCATTAAAGAGTTAGCACAATTAAATAAATATTATTTATACAACACGTAATCCAATATAAAGTAGAAACATAAGAGTTGCATATTAAATTCCATATCATGTTTAGCAAATTGAACAATTCGGATCGAGCCAATCATAATTGTAATCAAATTTAATTGATATTTACTTAATCGAAACATCATAATATTCTGAGACATGAGCTTGGATACCACATATAAATAATTTTATGGTGTTATACATATAACAACTTTCATAATCTAAAATCGTTAACTATCATGATTTTCACAAATAATAACATAATGCGGAAACTAAATAACATACTTGGAGCAGTAATGTGAAACCTTCGAGTGATTCAAAATTGATTGAACATAAACCTAATATCAATATTAGTGGAAAAAGATTTCTCTCTCTTGACCTTCTTTAAAATACGTTATATTCAAAATCATCGATGGGGATCTAAATATATTTTTATAGGTAGAGAGAAGACCGGTTTTCTAATACAATTATAACTCTACTTGGGGATCTAAAACCGTTAACTATCATGATTTTCACAAATAATAACATAATGCGGAAAATAAATAACCTACTTGGAGCAGTAATGCGAAACCTTCGAGTGATCCAAAATTAATTGAACATAAACCTAATATCAATATTAGTGGAAAAAGATTTCTCTCTCTTGACCTTCTTTAGAATACATTATATTCAGAATCTTCGATGGAAATCTAAATATATTTTTATAGGTAGAGAAAAGACCAGTTTCCTAATACAATTATAACTCTACTTGTCCATTAAAGTAGGAGAATTGGAAACTCTAATTAGATAATAACTTGTAGTTTAAGATATGAAACTATAATCTTATTATAATTCATATTGCTATATCATATCGGTCACCATAATGACTAAATAATTAAATTTAGTCTTACACTTCTAACTTATAAGCCTTGGGCCATCTATGTTGTAGGCCATACATGTGCTATTTTTGTAAGGGTTACAACCTTGTATGTGATGTAAGGTTGTGGGTATTTTGATTATTTATGATGTCATTACTTGACTTTATATGTTATATATTCATTCCACCTAGATGTTAAATATAAGGTGTATGTAACCAGAGAAACTCATGTAATGAATGACACTTTCATATTCATTTACATAAGAGATACCGCTTTTATTGAGATTATTATTGCCTTTCCTTTATTATTTAATTAATTTATTCATATGGGTCGGATCGTGAAAATCCGGGATGTGACAAGTGTCATAAAACTATTAACTCAGTGAATTACAATACAATTGTATGCTCGGTTTGTTTAGGTGAAAAAACATTTTTCAATGAAAAAATATTATTAAAAATATTTTCCGCAGAAAATATTTTCTTATATTCTTTGTGACCTTGATACTAATGCACTAGTGCTGGTGGCAGTGGCGGAGCCAGGAATTTAACATAGGAGGGGCACCCATTAATTATAATCTCAAATTTTTTCTTCCCCAATCAATAACAATAACATAATAATAATTTTTCGATCTAATTAAAAATTAATATCCATTACAAAAAATTTAAAATTTTAAACTTTTACAATTGACCACGACAAGTTTTCATCTTTTGAAATCTTTCCATAATAGTATCATTGTCAATGCCATCAAAAATATCTCTCTCAATGTAGACAATCATGCTATCATTCATCCATTCATCACCTATTCGATTCCGCAACCGATTCTTCACAATATTCATAGCTGAAAATACCCTCTCAACAGTAGCAGTTGCAACGGGTAAGATTAATGTTAAAGTCAAGAACAAATACACCAATGGATATACTTTGTCTCTTCCAGTCTCTACCATTTTTTTAGCAAGATCGGCAATTCCATTCAACATTGAGAACTCACTACTGGATAGCATGTCGATAATATATGTATCAAGTTGATCATTAAGTACCATGAGCCCCACTGAAGAAAATTCTTTGGGATAAAATTCAGCAAGATGAATTAACTTTTTCCTGTCAAAACTAGAAAAAGAGTTAGATGGATTCAAACATGCCACACAAAGTAACAACTCAGTGTTCGACTCAGTGAAACGAGCATTTAGTTCTTGAATTTGCATATCCAAAACAGTGTAGAATAACTCAGCACGATAGTAATGTAAGTTTGTAATTTCTTGAGCATTGCACCTTTTTCTCCCTCGAGCTACAAACATGTCTTCCATTTGGGGAACATCAATTTCATGCTTTTCACAAAAAGAGAAAATATTATCAAGTAAAGATGTCCACCCACTCTCCCTCATCTTTTGGAGTCGTACTTTAGAAATTTGAACTAAATTCATGGCATTAACAATATCTTGATATTTCCTTTGTAGTGCTTGCGATAACTCACTTGTAATAGCCAATATCGTTTTCATCAAATGAAGGTTGAATACAAACTCAAATGATTGAATTGAGTCCAACAATATATTTGCTTCTGCTCGTTGTTCTGAATTTGAACCATCCTCCGAAATCATTTCAAGCACATCAATCACTGTTGAAAACATACTAGCTAAGCTGACTAAAGTACCATAGTGTGAACCCCAACGTGTATCACCAGCACGTTTAAGATTATTTTCTTGATTTAAGCCTTGCCCACTAGATAACTCTCCAGTATTAAGTGCCTCAGCAACTTTTGTAGCTTGCTTCTCCCTAACAATATCTCGGCGTTTACATGATGCTCCAACAACATTCACCACATTAGAAACCAAAGTGAAAAGTAAAGCAATTTAATTATGATTCTTTGCCACGGCTACAAGTGCCAATTGCAATTGATGAGCAAAACAATGAACATAATATGCACAAGGATTCTCTTTCAGTATAAGTGTTTTAAGACCATTGAACTCACCTTCCATATTACTAGCCCCATCATATTCTTGACCCCGCAATCTGAAAATACTTAATCCAAGTTTGGAGAATAAATTTTCTATAGCTTGTTTAAGCAAGAGAGCATTCGTATTAGCAACATGCTCAATACCCGAAAAACGCTCAATCACTTGGCCTTTTTTGTCAACATATCGTATTACAACTGCCATTTGCTCCTTCATTGATATGTCACGGGCTTCATCAATCAAAATAGAAAAAAGTGCATCACCAAGATTTCTAATAATCATATTGATAGTTTCAAATGCGGCCACATTTACAATGTCTTTTTGAATATCAGGAGATGTCAACTTGAGATTTTGTGGAGCATTGCTCAATGCAACCATTTTGACATCTTCATTATGATCAGCAAGAAACTTGAGAAGTTGAAGAAAATTTCCTTGGTTACTTGAATTTTCAGATTTATCATGCCCACGAAACACAAGTCCTTGTCTTAGAAGAAATTTAACGCAATCAACCGATGAATTCAAACGGGTTCGATACTCAATTCGAGCTTGATTAGATTGTTTGAAAAAAATCGTTTCAATATGTTGGTTTTGGTTTAACAAGTCTTGACAGCTACTCGAAGCTTGATTATGAGCACTATTGGGACCTCCAACATGAGTCTGAATTTTTTCTTTTTTCTTCCAATTTGAGAAACCCTCACCAACAAAAGAATCACCACAAGCTTGATCTCCAATATCGGGTTTGAAAAGATAACAACATAAACAAAATGCTGCATCTTTTGCTACACTAACTCCAACCAATTAGGAAATTCACTAAACCAAGCCTGATTAAATCGCCGAAGTTTTTGTCCAAATGATTTTTGTGGAAAATTATGATCACGAGGTTGACAAGGACCTTTTTGTAGATATGCCCTACGAATTTGGTCTCGATCATTAGCACTATAGTCCGTAATCCGAGGCCGTAGTCCTGGATCTGCAGGCAGATCTTCTAAGTTGATTTCTATGCGACTTTATTTTGCGGAAGAATAATTTTCATCTTTTTCTTGAGAAAGAGATGATTCCCACTTTGATTTTCTTTTGAAATATTTCTCCATGACTGTTTGAAAAAACTAAAAATCAAAATAAAAATTCATAATCAAAATCTCAAACCCCCCCCCCCCTCCCCCTCCCCCCGCCCCAAAAAAAAAAAATCAAAATCTTTAGTTTTAATACAAATCAAAAAATTTAAATTAGCACAAATCACAACAAATCAAAAATTTTAATTTTAGCACAAATTATAACAAATCAAAATCCCTAATTTAAATATTAAGCATTGCAAATTAATATTTTTAATTTTAGCAGAAATCAAATCCCTAATTTTAGCACAAACAACAACAAACCAAAATCCCTAATTTTAATATACATCACCACCAATTAAGATTCATAATTTTAGCATATCAAAATCTCTTATTTTAACATAAATAATAACAAATAAAAAAAATTTACAAATCAAAATTTAACAAATAATTATAAATTAATACTCATAATTTTTATTTAAAAGTTAAAAAAAATAATAAAGTTACCTGTAAACAATGAAGAGAAGATACCAAGGTTGTAGTGTGGTCCCAAATCTGTATTGTGTGATCCTAATTTGGTGAATCGCGAATTGGTAAATTGCAAAATAACAAAGGGAGACAAAGAAGACAAAGAAAATATGAAGATACTTCACAAGTACTGTGAATAAATAAAAAAAATAATAATTTCATACACTTATAAGGTTTTAGAGTTTTAACTTTCTTGTAATTGGAATTGTATGTACTCACCTAAAAAAAAAGTTATGTATCAATATTTAATTAGGATTGGGATTCCCAAAAAAAATAAATAAATAAATAAAAATAAAAATAAAATACAAGCGTGGCTGTTGTGCTAGCGTGTGGTGTGTATGTGTGTTTGTCGGTGGGTTAATATGTTTGAATGTGTGTTGGAAAGTAAAAGGCAGAACCCATTTAAAAAAAAAAAAAAAAATTCCAAAAGTCAGGGAGGGCACGTAACCCTCCTGAGCCCAAGCTGCCTCCGCCCCTGGCTAGTGGAATGGTGATGGCAGTGAGGCAGAGGTGGAGGTGGCGGCGGCGGCAGTGATAATGTGGTGCTATTCGTAAGACTCTGATTTAAAAAACGTTCTTCACCTTCGGAAAGTTAAAAAAAAATAAATAAAAAAAAAAATCTGCCCTAGCAAACTTGTTTTCATTGATCATTATTGACTTTTAGGCTTTGTTTGTCGTAACTTAAAAAGTCAAAAAGTTATTATCCTATTTAAGTCACATCATCTTATTTAAGTTAAATCACCTCTCTATCATATCAATTTAAACTCAATCCATATCAAACCCATATTTCATAAAAAGTCAAAAAGTATACTTATTTAGATTATCCTAAATCACCCCTTATTTTTCATCATACCAAATACCAAAATGCAGAAAAATTCTTTTCAAAAAATATTTTTTATCAAAATAAATATAGCTGTAGTTGAGTTGTAACTTGGAAGTTGGAACACAATGTATGACCAGAATGACCCATGAAAGTAACATTTGAAATAGATGAACGCCAACAAATGAATGGACAGAGAACACCCAGTGATGAAGCTGCAATTTATAGTCCTTTCTGTAACCAAATACATACTAAAGGTCTGCACGTCTATCGACCACCCAACAAAAATAAAAAGAATTAAAAAAGAAAAGAAAAAAGGGATATGATTATAAAGCAGAATAGATGGGTCTATCACAGCTAGCTTAGGTCAAGCTTAGGCAGCCCAAATTTCATTAGTCTTGTGCACGTCCTCTTTCCCTAAGCCCTCCTTCAAACCGCGTCCCAGCTGTGACCATTCCACATTTCTTATACTTTCCTCCCATTAACATTCTTATGTAATTGTTATCATATGACTATTTTCCTTTTTGGTCCAATCAAATTGGAGCTGAGATTTGCCTCCCTATTAACTTTTCATGTTTAACTAATTGTGTCAAATATTCTACCATTAATCCTGAAATATTGATAAATGTATTAACCCGCACATGACATGATTAACACATTAGTCGTGTTTAGTAGGTAATAAAGGTTTCAATCAAAAAAGAAAAATACTATAATCATAGAAATTTTAAACAAGAGTTTTCATCAGAATTAATATCACTCTATTTTAAAATGAAAAATGTTAACATTATCATTTTGTATATAAATTATGTATTTTTTTTTTTTTTCTATTTATATATCATTGCTCATTAAAAAACCAATTAAATTAAGAAACAAACAAATTATAAAGAACATATAAACAATAGAAATAGATTAACAATTCACATTTCTTTATATGCATTGAGGGTAGACAATATTATTGAATATAGTGAGGTTAAAACGATTAACCATGTCAAATTAGAGTTACAAGAGGTTGATACTAACCTAATGTGCTAATTTTTCGTATTTTCTGGTCATATCACTTTCGGTTTTCATGTCAAGAACTAATCAATCCTAACTCACTAATTTCGTATCCAGTTTGTGTCGTGTCAAAAATTGTCTCCTTTAAATAAAAACAAAAACGAAACAGGTTGGACGCAGCGTTGGCTAGGTCACCAAATAAGTCAGAAGGACCAAAATTTCTATCTCCAAGAACATACAAAATATTGCAGAATTGTATTCATTGACTACCCAAAAAATAAAAAAATAAAAACTTGTTCTCAAGTAATAATGCAAGAATGTCAAGAACCATGACAGGGTCAGCATTTTGTGAGACTACCAGGAAAACATAAATAAATCAATCAACACCAAATAATACTCAAAATATAGTTGGTCTCAAAAAGGCACATCTGCTCGTTACAGGCTATAAAACACATTGCAAACCTGTAGGAAAAGCATCCACAATTTCATCTTCATAGGAGAGAATTCTTCATTGGGGTTAAAATGGCAAGTTCACAAACTCTTTTCATCGCTTTGTTCATCTCTGCAATTGTATTTTATTCGGGATCTGTAGATGCCAACTTTCCCAAAAGCATGTATTTCAACTGGGGTGCTTTCCATTCTTGGATGAATGGCGACAATCTTCAGCTCGTGTTGGATCAAACTTCAGGTAATCACTATCGAATTTTTGTTGAGCAACTGTTGGTTTGATGCTTCAAAGTCATAGTGCTTTCATATTTGATCAGTTTTGAGTGCACATTTGCAAATTAGTAATTTAGTAACTATGATCACAAAAAATTTAGAAAAGAAACATAAAGTGCTTGTAAAATAACATACTGCTGTGACATTCAAGTTGTCTGGGCATATTGTGTGAGGTAGCAATGTTGCACATTCATATCACAAAAATTGACAGATCATATGAAAAAAAAAAAAAAAAAAAAAAAGAAGAAGAAGAAGAAGAATAAGTTTGGCAAATTGTATCTAAAAATTGTTTTCAGGAAAATTTTCTAAAAACAACACGGTTTTGTTTCTAAAAACATGAAATAAATAAATAATTTGTATTTTTCAAAAAATAAAAAACGATAACACAACCAAACAGAGTGGCTTATATGACCATATGATCAATCTTGTGCAATAGAGTCCAAGTCTCATACAAGAGGTCAAACAAACCCCTAGAAAAATCTCTCTTGATGTGTTGCTGATGACACTTATGAAAAATGCATAATGGAAGCGACACAAAATAAAACCAACAAAAACCGAAAACACAGTCAAACTGAGTAACTTATATCATCATATGATCAATATTAGGTAATAGAATCTTTTTTTTGGGTGGGTGATATTAGGTAATAGAATCTAAGTCTCAAACAAGAGGTCATACAAACCCTAGAAAAATCGCTCCCTTGATGTGTTGATTAAGCCATCTATGAAAAATGCACAATGGAAGTGACACATGAAGCAAAATTTCCAGAAATGAAATCTGATGAATGCTCATGGAATCCACAATATGAATGACATTATTGGGATGAATCAATCTATGATAACTAAAACAACTTGGACAACCCTGCAAATTGAAAATTTTAGTAGGGAATTATTTCTAACTGGGTATTTTGAATCTTTAGATGCTTTCAAGTTACTAATTCAAACTTGTTTTGGTAGTATCTATCTCTAACAGACTACTGCTGTCTTTGGTTTTCAGGTTCCGGCATTCAATCAAAGAGACAATTTCTATTTGGAAGCATTGAAATGCTTATCAAATTGGTCCCTGGGAATTCTGCTGGAACTGTCACAGCCTATTATGTGAGTGCCAGAGTTCAGTGATCTACATACAGCGTCCTACAAAATATAGATATTTCCTTCGCAAATTCCTTCTAAAATGCTTTGCAATATGCCCGCCATGATTAACAAATCTGAGCCTAATTTGAAAATAATAATGGCTAACTCCACTTTCTAATTGCTCGCAGATGTCCTCCATTGGGAACTGGCATGACGAGATAGATTTTGAATTCTTGGGTAATGTTTCAGGACAACCTTACATTATCCACACAAATATCTTTACACAAGGAATAGGAAACAGAGAACAGCAATTCTACCCCTGGTTTGACCCAACTGCTGATTTCCACAACTACACCATTCATTGGAACCCGACAGAAGTTGTGTAAGTAACTCGAAAACCAGCTTTCTTTCCAATAAAACATCATCTTTACCCTTCTATAGCATCACACAAAAAGCACTTTACAGAACTCAAATTATTCAAGCTTAGAGTGTCCAATAACAGAAATCACTTCACCTTCCCAATGTTATTGTAGATTTAACAACATCGTACATATAATTTTGCAAGCCAAACATTTCCTAAACCCTGCATTCATCAATATGGCTACAGGTGGTACGTCGATACCCTGCCTATTCGCGTATTCAGAAACTACGAGAATGAGGGGATTCCCTACCCAAACAAACAAGGGATGAGGGTGTACTCCAGCTTATGGAATGCTGATAACTGGGCAACAAGAGGTGGCCTTGTTAAGATTGACTGGAGCTGGGCACCGTTCATAGCTAGATACAACCGATTTAGGGCAAGGGCTTGCAAGTGGAATGGGCCGGTTAGCATTAGTCAATGCACTTCCCAAACCACTGCCAACTGGTGGACATCACCTGCATACAGCCAATTGAGCGATGCTAAGGAGGGTCAGATGAAGTGGGTCAGAGATAACTACATGATATACGACTACTGTGAAGATACTAAGCGATTCAACGGACAGATGCCACCTGAATGCTTTAAACCGCAATACTAACAAGCATCAACAGTCAGAAGGATGAGTTCAACAATTCTGAAGCTCCTATACACTGTTGTATGTCAAGATTACAATTGAAAATAAGTTCTTTAATGTGTTTTTGTGTTTCAATCATTTTTCATCTTATTTTTATTTATTTATTTATTTGTTTCCCCTGTTTTTTAAGATTAAAAAACATGCTTATTTGATTCTTTTATTTCAATTAAATTATCAGTGACTACGAACTAACAGTAGTACTGGCCAACACATGAAATAAAACAGCTTTCAGTACCAGAATTTATACCAGCCTGTTGCATATTTTAGTGGAGAGAGTTTTGACCAGTGGAAACTACAGTAATGTTTGGTAAAGTTTTAAAATTATGATTTGAGAATAGAGTTATATTTGAGTTTGTGAGTTTTGGAATAATAATTTGAGTGTAAAAATTTTGTTTAGTTAAGAGTTTTGAAAAGAGTTTGAAAATTTTAATGTGACATATAATATTTGATTCAAACACTTACAACTCATAATCAAACACATAATTCAAAATTCTATTCAAAGCTCATAAAAATTTTAAGAAAAATTCTGAAAATATTTTTTATTTAAAATATAAAAATAACATGTGCCAAAAAATAAATAAATAAATAAAAACACTATTCCGGTCAACCGTCCGGACATCCGGAGGACATCCGAGAGGATGACCGGTAGATATATTTTCAAAAGTAAGTGTGGAATTAATTTTGAAAGTTATATCCAAGAGGGTTCACGTGAAAGGATAGAATTGTGATTAGAACGCTGCACCAAACACAGCCAATTTTCATGCAGGTCCATAATTATATAGGAAAATAAAAGTATAGGATTAAAGTAACTAAATAACACCATAGAATACTCCACAACCAAAATGAAAAATTATATGACAATCATAAAACAGAATATTCATGATTGAATTTATTTTCTTTCCCGAAGCAACCACACAACTAGTTCAAAACAACAGAGAGCAAAAGCTAAAACTCACAGTCCTTTACTCAGCTTTATAATTAATCAAACGGTGACAAAAACAGAAGCATGAGGATTTAAGAAAAATTCTGAAAGAAAATAGATGGTAACCAAAATGAGAAAATACATGTTGCATACAGAATGAACCAAATAAGCCTTGTGTCACAATCAGATGGGGCTGAATGTAGAATGTAATATTAAAAGCTCTTTTTTCTTTCCCCCTTTATCTCGATAACATATGGTTATACAACAGAAAACAAAAGATGAAAATTTTATCCTCGTTAATCAGCAACCTAACAGTGTCGAAAACCCAAAAACGGAGCAGGATTAAATAAATTACTCAAATTAAAACTAAAATCATTGTTATACAGACATTAGGTATAACAGTATTCAGTTGACACAATCATAAACACTAAACAAACGTACAAAACAAAGCCAACCCTATAAGATTCAACATCTCCTGTTGTATTTTCTCCAGTTCTCTAAGCAGCCAAATTGGATAGTTCTAAAGCAACACAATAGAATGCAAAAGATCAAAAAAATCATTCCCTTCCTTCTCATCAACCAATCAGAGTGTCAAAGGCTGAAAAATGGGAAACAGTCTAATTTGAGTTCTGAAATAATAACTCAAAATCACAGCTTCACAGACCTTAGCTAATCACATAATACAAATGCAGACACCAAGAACAATGAGTAATAGACCTAACAAAGCTCAACATAAGATCCAAAACTTTGTTTCCTTTCCATTTCTCAATTTTCTAAGCAACCAAACCATAGAGTTATAAAGATACATAACAGACCTCAATAGAATAAAAAATTTCAATCCTTTTTCTCCTCATTTTCTCAACAATCAAACAGAGCGTCTTCTACCCAAAAATGGACAAGGGTCTAATTAAATTTCTCAAAAAAAAAAAAAAAAAAAAAAAATGTTAAAAATATATTGCTACAGATTGACAAGCTTATTACATGAAACACTGAGAACAATAAGAATTGTACCAAGCAAAGCCCAAAATAAGCTCCAAAATTTCATTTCTTTTTCATTTATCAATTTTTAAACAACCAAACCAGAGAGTTCTAAAGCAACAGACCAGAGCCCAACAAAATACAATAAAATAAAATCAATCCCTCTTCTCCTCCTTCCATTCACAGCAACCAGACAGAGCATCTACAAGACTACAACCCAGAAAAAGACAAGGGTCTAATTAAAGTTCTCAAACAAAAAATAAAAATCATTGTTACAGACTCACAGACTATAACATAATGCAAACATACACACCAAGAACAGTAAGGAATGTACCAAACAAAGCTCAACATAAGATCCAAAATTAATTTCTTTTCCATTTCTAAACTTTCTAAGTAACCAAACCAGACAGTTCGAAAGCAACATAACAGAGTTCAACAAACTAAAAATTTCAATCCCTTTTCACCTCATAATTTTCACAGAAGACAGAAAGAGCGTCTACAACCCAGAAATGGACGAGGGTCTAATCAATTTCTCAAACAAGAACTAAAAAAATCATTGTTACAGACTCGCAGGTTATTACATGATACACACATAGACACCAAGAACAATCAAGAATGTACCAAACAAAGCCAACCCAACACGGGGACATTTTAGGGTTTGATTCCAGATGAGTGCGCCGCGGCGCATCAAGGCGTCTACTGCGATCATCTTCTCTGTGTCCCTTCCCACCATCTCTCACCTCTGTGTGTGTGTGTGTGTGTGTGTGTGTGGAATGAGTAATAATTTCGTTAGTTTGATGTGAACTTCGTTTGGTCGAGTGAGTTCACAACCTCACTCAGCAGCAATCCGTCCCAAAATAATAGTAGGAATTCAATTTTTTTATAATATAATTATTATATTTTAAAAACAAATTTTTAAAGGTACCTTTTGGTAGTATATATTTTTTTAAATATCAATTATTATAATTATATTTTTTATATTATTAATAAATTATAATTTTAATATTATTAATAAATTTAAAAAAAAAAAAAAATAGTAAATTTATATTATTTTATTCCTTTATTTTTGAAAATAAATTAATATTTTGAGATAATGAAAAATGAATTAAAGGACTAATATTTTGAGCGATTTAGGGAGTAATTTTTTATTATTATATAAAAGTCAAGATGCAGTTATAATAAAATAAAAAAAAATAAAAAAGTAAACATATAGAATGAGAAAAGAAAAATAACAAAGTTTTCAAGAGCCACATAAAAAATCTTACCAGAACTGCGAATAACAAATTACAAATTTGCCAAAATATTAACTATAGTTATAAAAAAAAAAAAAAATCATCAATCTTCTCATATATGTAATTTGAAAAATAAGATCTGCATAAAAATAAAATCTAAACTCCTTGTTGCTACTGTTGCTATTGTCGCTGTCCAAATCTGTTACTGCTGCTGCTGAATTTCAATCACTGTCGAAAGTCATAGTTAAAGAAGAAATATCGAAACAACAATAAAGGAGGAGGATTGAGAAAAGCTGGGATCATTGTGGGTGCTGAAATTTTAAAAATCTATGTTAAAAATTAGAAAAGTGACTCTCAAACTCAGATATACACTTTGAAAGTATTTTAGAGCTATCGGAAACATGTCAAAAAAGTCACAAGAAATTGCTTAGAGAGACTCTCCAATGCCCCTACTAACATGGATGGATCTAGGGACCGCACACCCCAAAATGGTAAAAACTATGTATATTGTATTAGTAATAGTAAGATAATCTCAAAAAAAATGAGAAGTTACATGTATATTTTACCCTCTCAAAAGTCAAATTCTAAATCCGTCATTGCGCTAAGTCTGTAAATTTAGTTATTCAAAAAAATATAAAATCCATAATTTAGTGAAATGTTTTATAATACACACCACAAAAAGAGAGCATTACATTATAACTTGACTATGACTCATTATAATATTACTTATAACTTAGTTATAACCAATTGAGAATGTTATTTTCGTTATGACCGAAGAGTCTTTTAGTTATGCCCCAAATGGTATTTGATTATAATTCATTTTGATATTGATAATAATTTGGTTATGATTCATTGTAGTATTAATCATGATCTATTGTAGTTTTTTATTTTGTACTGTTTGATTATGATCCATTTTGATGTTGATCTTGACTTAGTTATGACTAAGGTCTCGTTTGGGAACAAACTATTTCAATAATTTTTTAACTTTTTATGAAAATATGTGCAGAAAAGTAGAGATGATAATATGACAATTTATAGTGAGTTTTTGGCTAAAATATATAATCTTCAAACGAGTTTTTATTGTGGTGTTAGTTATAACATATTGTGATTATTATTTTTATTTATGACCGAAGAGATTTTTAGTTATGTCTCAAGTGGTGTTTGGTTATGATGCATTGTCTTTTTTTAGTTAAAACTGAAAGTAATTTAATTATAACATTTGTGATATGAACACTACAAACTATCATAATTTGCACGTAAGTACACACCCAAAAGGGTTTGTATTGTAGAAGGACTCTTTATACAAAAAATAAATTTAGAACACATTTTTCAGGAAAATTACACTTTATCCTCTCAACTATTGCCCCATATCATTTTATCCCATTGAACTAAAAATTGTAACACTTCACCTCCTTCAATTACTATTTTTTTTTTTTTTTATTTCTAAAGTTGAACATTTATGATGAAAATGCTATTTTAACTGTAAAATAAATCACATTTTACCCCTTTGAACTATCAGTCAATATCACTTTATCCCATCAACGAAACAAATGTTACATTTACTACCTTAAATTATAAATTTGTATCAATATAAGCTTTCTGTTATGGATCTGTATTATCGATAGATGAAAAATTGGCATTTCTTACACATGACATCTCAAATATTATAAAACGTCTACAATTTTTTTTTTCCCTTCCTTTTTTCCTTCCTTTTTTTATACTCAAAGCAACAATAGTGGTAGCCATTGTGTAAGCAGCTATAATTGTTGACATGAAAAAAGAGAGAGAGAGAGAGAGAGAGAGAGAGAGAGAGAGAATAATGGAGAATGAATAATAAGGTCTTTCTAAGCAATTGACAAAAGTTAAAATATCATGTGTAAATAGAATGTCTATTCACATATAAAACGAATTTTTAATAAAAGGTTTACATTAGTACAATTTGATAATTTGGTGAATGTAACATTTTTAGTTGGGGCAAAATGATATTTCTAGGAAGGAAATATTCATTGCTCTTCGTACTCCTCGTGTCCAAGTTTTGAGTAATATCGCTAAACCTGAGAACAGAAAGATGGTGAGCTATCTGACGGGTGTGTGGCCAGAAAACCCCTTCGACGATCAAGTTAGAACATAAAGAAGAAGAAAGAGAGAGAGGAAACAAAGGGGTAGGTAGCTCTAATAACCAAAAGTTCCAAACCTGTACAGTATGGAGGCGCCGCACAGTTTAAATAGTTTCTGTGCGCACCACTTGCGTGCACCACTTTGCTCGTCCTTTCTAGACGCGTGTCTGTACTGCCCTCTTTATTCTTTACACGTAGCGTCAATACTGCCAAACAATATTTGGCCAAACTGCCAAATGGTATTGACACGTAACTTTAGTGGATTCCTCCCCTTACATTCCGATTGAGCCACGTAGCAAATCCTACCGACTTACTTCCTGCATAGCGCTACAGTCTGCCTTTTGGAACCTCATTACTCTCGACCGTCCAAAATCTGAGGCGTCTAGCTGACTTTTTTAGCTGTACCCATTCGTTCCTGCTGACCTTGCTCAGCCTTGGACCATCGCTTCACCTAGCTCGGCTAATGATCCACGTCGAACAACTAGCCCGGTCCAACTTTCGAACCTTGGGCCAACTCAACCACGTGATCTAGAACCTCAGCCAAACTGCCCTTGGCTATGCCAACTTGGCCGCGTAATCCAACGACAAAGCCCAAGTCACAACTAGCTCGGCCCGTTTGCTTGACGCCAACTCCCATCTCAATTGCCTCTTAATTAGGCCCACATTCGCGTGACCGGAATTACATTACTAGGCAGGGCTAGACTCTTTGCTCGGTTGTGTAGACACCACATTTTTAACTGCCCTTAAGACTTGGACATCTCGGGTTGATCACTTGATGATGAAAAGATATGTTGTACAAACATTCGATTTCTTTAGCAAGAAGAGCTTCTAAATCCCAATCTTACACCCCATTTTGGACCAAAACTATTTTGGACCGAAACTTTTTTTTGGACCTTAAACCACTCTTTTTCAAAATATTTTCTAAATTCTTCTACAATGTTTCGAGACTTGCATTTCATTTAAAATATTACACTTTTCGGTAAATCGAGCAAGGACAAAGTGAAAATAAATGGAAGAGAGATGAAATCTTTGAAAATCTTTAAAAACATCTTATTTAGAGGTTTGGAGTTGAAGAAAATTGGAGGAGAGGGAAGAAAACTAGTTGGGAAAATTGTTGAGTATGAAACCGTTAAGAGAAAACTGAGCAGCCTTCACTAAACCAGGCCTATCTCTTTGAACACTTATACTTTAGATATGAGGCCACCACCATTGGAAAGTGGACTTATGGGGCTTCAATTTAGACTCAAGAATCTGCTAAAGTCGAGTCCGAATGAGGGAGATATGGCCGTTTGAAGTTGGGCATCAATCTGGTTAAGATAGAAATGAGCAACCTTCACTAAAATAGACATATCCCTTTGCACACTTAGAATTTAGATGTGGGGTGCCACTATTGGAAATTAGACTTCCGAGACTTCAATTTAGACTTAAAAATGACCTAAAACTGAATCTGGATAAAAGAGATATGTCCGTTTGAAGTCGGGCTTGGAAGCATATTTTTTATGGCCAACAAGCCACTATTGGTAGACGGTAGGTGGATGGTAGGCCACCATTGGTGGCTAGCAATTCACACTTCTGGCCTATCGGCCACTGGTGAAAAACCTAGATATTTTTGGTCAGTTGTCCCCCAAAAGCTCCAGTTGTTCCAGGCTTGATATTTTCGACCTGAGGAGCTATTTTTCTATATATACCATGTCTTCCTTCATAGTTTAAGGTTACAAAAAATTCTAAAAGTTCCAAAACTTGAAATTCTCTATCTATCTCTATCTTGCAACTTATACACCCTCTCTCTACACTTCCTAAACCAATATTGGAGCTCTCTTTGTTGAGATTATTCAGTCCAAATTTCAGCCCTTGAGAGTGAGAACTTGTTGGTTTGTGAGCAAAAGAGTAACCTTGCTTCGAGAGGTATAATTTTGAGCATCTCTACACTACTTCTCTCCCATCTTTTCTTCTTGTTTTTGAACTATTTTTGAACTGTTTTTATGGGCTGAAACTTGTGGTTTAAGGCTATTAAAGGTAGAGGGGTTAATCACCCTTCTTTACACATTGTCTCCTAAGGCTTTACACTTGTGTTTCCTATCTCTTTGTCCACTTTTTTTGAGCTTTTAAACACTGATTTTTAGAGTTATTTCAGTAGTTAAAAACATGTTTTGAAGTCCAAAATTAGAGGGGTTAGCCTCTGTAGCTCAACTTTTTTGCGCCCCCTTTCGGAAGTTTGAAAGAAGCCCTATAGTTCGGACTCCCGCGGTTCTGAATCTAATCTCACAAGTGCAATGTGACATTGATAAACACCAAGAGTCCAAATGTGGCAAAAATTGATTTTTGAATCAAAAATGCCAAAATTGGACTGCTTTGCCAGATACAGAATCGCCACCTAAATATTTTTGTTTTGGGAAAATTTAGGAAACCCATGACTCGTGCCAAAGGCCACGTGTCCATCGTCACCAAAGTTGCCTCGGCTCGGGAACTTGGATTCAAGAGGGGAAGGTCATGAATAAATTTGAGCACCCATGTGCTCGCCCGATCAAAGATCGGCATCTACTAATTATGATATGATTTTTATCAACATTATATGCTCTTGTTCTGGTTTATTAGGCTAGCATTACTATGTGATGTGCGCACACAAAGTATAGACTAGTTTTCCTAAATTGGAACAATTCAATTTCATGTTTGTTTTTCAAAAAGGGTTTGATTTTGCCACTTAACAAAGTGGCCTTAAAGTTTGTGAATTTGCCACTTGACAAAGTGGGTTTAAACGTACACATTGAATCATTCCAATTCAAGCAACAAGCCTTCTTCCACAAGCACTCGAACAATTATAGCACTTAAGCAATTAATTTCATGGCAAACATGCTAGTCATGACAATCACTCACACTCATGCAAGTATGCTCAAGCACTAAAAATTCACCTAGTACTCCAAACTAAGATAAAATAAGAGTTAGAAAAAATGCATGATTTCTAACTATGCAAAATGGCTAATGCAATGCATACAATATGCAACTAATAGGGTCGGCTACTAATATGACATATAAGGCAATTTGATAACATGCGGTCTAAGCATGTATTCAAAGAAGTATTGAAATGACAATGCAATTAGAATGATGAACCGCGCCTCGGTGCATGTAAGACAAATGAATGGATGCAAGCATAAGGTATGCTAATTGAAACGTGATGCTCCTAATCTAACCATCGAAAGCGGATAAATAAAAGAGAGAAAGACGTGGGGTTGGAAGACATGCACATTATTACATTATGCTCTCACAAAGGAGAGTCCGAATGAATTATTCTAACTAGCTAACTAAACTAAACTAATTAAGCTAATTATTACAAACCGAATAAATAGCTAAACTACTTAACTAATTATTACAACAACAAATGAACTAATTATTTAACCAATTTAGCTAACTAAAATAATTATATCATAACTAGTTAACTACTTAACTAATTAAAGAATTAAAACTCAATTGCAATTAAAAATTAAACTAAGCAATTAACCACTCCGCCTCGGGAAACGAGAGATGTGCACGCGCATGTTCGGTTTCCACCCGAAAAGACCACCATTTTGGTCTTGGATGCCTCTGTTTGAACAGTTGAACACCAGTATTGCTTCTCACTCTACTCTGACTTACCAAAACTCTGCTGAATTTTGCATCAGTGGCTGGCCTGCCACTGGTAAATGTTGCCGGCCACCAGCTAGCCATGGTTGAAGGTTGCTAGCCATGGATGATGGTTTGCCGGCTATGGAAAGTGGCTTGCCGGCCACTGATGCACATGTTCATCATGCTGCAACAGAGGATAAACAGAGCAAAAATGGGGCATTCCCATAGGTTGTTTGTACTGTGTATCCCTTTTTATCATCAAAACATCTCAAATGAGTGATACATTTAGCTCTTAAACCATCAATCAATCAATTTTATTACATGATGGCCAAAGAACCAAGATGTACAAATTCAATAAATGCACAAACAAGATCAAAAGCCATCGCCTTATCATGCATGATCAAGGGCAATGGAGACCTAGGAAACTTGACACATTTCATCACTTTGAGTATAAAATATCCCAATTTTCCTTGTGTTCAAATTAACGTCCAATTTAAACACACCAAAACACAACCAAATCTTTACACAATTTTAGTTTCCATTTTTGTTTACCCATTTTAATTTACCATTCCATTCTTTAACCAATTAAATCCATTGGTGAGTAAGTCCTCTAAAAGAGAAGGAAGTGTCAAAAAAAAGGGTAGTTTAAGGCAAGAGAGAGGTGTCATGCCATTGGTAATGAACCCCCAAAAGAGGATTAAACCATTAAGCATTGACCTCAATCTTAAGCTTAAACAATCCCAAGGTTGAAACAACCCTCAAAGCAAACAAAAAGTCAAGAAATTAGGGAGGTTACAGAGATTGTGCTTGCTGAAATTAAGCGAGAAAAGCACTAAAAACATGCAATCAACTCAAACAAGTGGTGCCTATAGGCCTAAAATATCAAGCTTGTGAGGACACTTACACTACAAGCATTCAATACAAGACTCAAATCAGTTAACCAACCCAAAAAAAGAGTTAAAACTATCCAAATCAGAGCCTAGAACATGTTGGAATTAAGCTACAAAGGGTTAAAAAATGAAGCTAACACATAGAGCTAATTAGGCTAGCAAACAAGACATAAGGAGAGGAGGGTAACCTCGCCAAATTTGCACTTCAAAACATGAGTTTTACCACTGAAATTACTCTGAAAATCAATATATAAAAGCTTGGAAAAAGATAGTTTGAAAGAGGGAAACAAAGGTGGCAAGGCCTTACAAACAAGGAATAAATAAGGGTGAGCCACCCCCTAACCTTAAATGGCCTAAAACCACAAATTTCAACCCACCAAAACAGAATTTTTATAGCCCAAAACCAGCACAAAAATAAGGGAAAAGGATAGAAAAACAAGTATGCAAAACAAGTTTAAAAGGTGAGTATTGTACCTCTTGAAGCAAAGATCAACTTTAAGAAACTTTAGGCAACAATTCAAGCCAAAACCACCTTTTAGAGCTCCAAGAAGGCCTCAAGGAACCTCAGCTCAAAGATGATCAACTTTGGTTAAGGAGGTGTGGACAAACGTGTACTGTATGTAGGCTAAAGTGTAGAGAATTTGTAGAGAGGAAAATTTTTGAGTTTAAAATTTTCTAACCTTACTACAAGAGAGAGGGGGTCCTTATATATAGAAAACATGAAATTCCTACAAAGAGATCCAGCCTTCCAAGTGTGGATAGATGCATGCATTTATGCAAACAGCTGGCATAAAATATCTACAAAATACACTGGTGGCCGGCCTGCCATCAAGTGATGGGCGGTAGCCTCTAGGGGTGGCCATAAGCTACAAGCTTGAAAGACCAAGGCATGGTCCAAAAATGAGACAAAAAGAATGCATGATGTGAAAGGCTCAAAGTTATGGCGTTCCACCGAGGACTTTGAGCACTTGGCTAGCAAATAAACTCATCACCAGGTGTGCACGCAAGGGCAAGTCGTAAGGGCCGTAAAAAATGGAGTGTCTACAACCTCCACTCCTTGTGTCTTGCTTACTAGTTTAACATGCTCCATGTTTTAGCTTATTGTTTTAGCTTTTTTTTTTTTTTTGTCTTCATTCCAGCATGTTTGAGGACTTATTTAGCACTATTTTAGGATTGTTTTGCGCTAGTCGTGTCATTTATGCTTTATATTACATGCTTGTAGTGTAATAGTCCTCATAGGTTTGGTGGTCAAGACCTTAGCCACCATCCTATTTCAGTTGATAGAATTTATTTATGGCTTTTCTTACTTGTGATCACCTCTAATCACCTCTGCAACCTCCCTTATTTCTTGGCTTTTGCTTTGCTTTGAGAGTTGTTTCAAACCTATTGTTCTTTTAAGCTTGAGATTGATGTTGCCATGCTTAATGGTTTAATCCCTTTTAGGGAGTTATTATCAACGACATGACATCTCTCTCATGTCTTAAGCCAACTCTTGGTTTGACACTTCTGCCATTTAGAGAACTTAAACTCACCTTTGGACTTAATTGATTAAAGAATTAAAAGGTAACTAAAATTGAGTAATAAAATTGGTGAATAAAAAAGGGCAAGATAATAATTTGCTTTGGGTTCAATCGGATGTTAATTGAACCCTTGAGTCTTGAGTCATTTCATACTCATTAGTGATGAAAATGGTTCAAGAGTCATTGTTAACTACTCCCCTTGATCTTTCATGATAGGGAAGTGGTTTTAAGAGTCTTGTTTTGTTGGCTTCATTGAACTTGCACACTTGATTCATAAGCCATCATGCAATGAAATTGCATCCATTGATGGTTTGTGAATTAAACTTACTACTTCTTTGAGCTGTCCAAATGATAAGGAGAGGTAAGTTATGCAAACAAACCGTTGAGAATACCCTGTTCCTGCTCTGTTTGCTTTCTGTTGCAGTAGGACAATCCAGGCATCAATTGGTGGCCGATAGGCTATCTTTAGTGGCCGGCAAACCATCATTAGTGGACGGCAAGCTCCCTGCCAGCCACTAGTGCAAAATCTAGCAGTGTACTTCTGAAGCAGAATAGAGTTGGTCTAGAGGTGGAAATTAGTGCAAGTGTTCTATTGTGTAACAGAGGCATTCAACAGCAGAAACAGTGGTTTTTTTAGGTAGAAATCACGTTCATGCATAAGCCCTCCATCGATCCTCAGGATCCGTATTGTAAATAATTTAGTATTGTGCTTAAAATAGTGACTTTGTAATTAATTAGTTAGAATAGCTAATTCGTCTCGTGTTGTAATTATTTTAATTAGCTAGATTAATTAATTAATTAATTAGTACATTCGTTAATTCATTCGGTTTGTAATAATTAATTAGCTAGTTTAGTTGATTATTTCATTTATTGTTGTAATAGCTGATTAGATTAATTAGCTAGTTAGTTCATTCAAAACCTCCTGTGTGAAGGCGTAATATTGTAATAATGTGTATGTCTTTCAACACCACGTCTTTCTCCCTTTTATTTACTAACTTATAATGATTAGTTTAGGGTATCATGTTTTGTTTAGCATTCTCATGTCTGCATCCACTTGTATTGTATGCACCGAGGCTGGGTTCATCATTTTAACTTGCATTGTTAGTTTAGTGTTTCTTTGAATACATGCATAGACTACATGCTATCAAATTGCTTCATTTTCCATATTAGTAGCCGAGCCTAGTAAATTACATATCGCATGTATCGCATTAGTCATATCGCATAGTTAGGAATCATGCATTTTTTTTCTAACTTTATCTCTTTTGGCTTGGAGTACTAGGTGAGCTTTTATTCGCTTTAGCATATCGCATGTTGATGTTGCCATGTTTAACATGCTTGCCATGAGGCTAAATGCTTAAATGATAAATTGTTTTGAATGCCTGTGGATGAAGGCTAGTTGCTTGAATTGGAATAAATTGAGTAATGTTCATATGCGATCACTTTTTCAAGTAGTACATATTCAAAACAAATATGAATCGAGATGTTCCTATTCTTGCAATTTAGTCTATACTTGTGTGTGTGTGCATTACATAGTAATGCTAGCCTAATAAATCAGAACAAGAGCATATAATGGAGATAAGATTCATATCATGATTAGTAGAGGCCGATCTTCGATCGGGCGAGTGGGGGTGCTCAATTCATGACCTTCCCTTCTCGTACCTAAGTTCCCGAGCCGAGACAATCTTGGTGATGACAGACACGTGGCCTTTGGCACGAGTCATGGGTTTCCTAAATTTCCCAAAATTCCTAAAAATATTTAGGTGGCAATTCTGTATCTGGCAAAGCAGTCCATTTTTGACATTTTTGATTCAAAATCGATTTTTCAAAAGATTTGTCGGATTTGGACTCTTTGGTGTTTATCTATTTCACATTACACTTGTGAGATCAGATTCAAAACTGCGGGAGTCCGATACTGTAGGGCTTATCGTCTTCGAAAAGGGGGCATGAAAAGTCGAGCTACAGTTTTTGGCGACTCTACTGGGGAAAATTAGAAAATTCATGATATGAAATTTTATCTACACTTATATGTTTCTTTGCACTTACATTTGCATTGGTGTACCTAAGTTACTGTGTTTGCCATATGCTATTCTTGGACAGTTTGCCAGAGGCTTGCCTAAAAAGTTTTCCAAAATGATGATCGATCATGGGCTCTGCCATGGTGGGAACACAACCCTTGGATCTAGACTACCACTATACCGTTTGATCCTCCTTTCATTTCTCGGTATTAGGTGTAAGAGGTATATTAGATAGTCTTGCTGAGGTACCCCTTTTGACCATTTGGCCTAGTTATATATCGAAAAGCCATAGAGACTGTTCCAAACTTAGGATAAGATGCTCACCCGAATACAGGATTGCATGAAACTACTTTGTTTTAATAGTGAACCCTAGTTCCTGATGAAACTAGGACATGGTAACCTTACCCCCTTATAGGGGTGTTTTGGCTCTCACTTAACTGGTATGTGCTTTACAGTGAAACTATACAGGAATGTGCATATTAGTTACAAAGTTGGTATCTATTTTGGGGCAGAATGCAGCGGGGAGTACATTCATTCAGCTGTGATCATATCTATTCCAGTGAAATTGGGTTGAAGTGCTGTCAATTTTCTCTTTTGCAAGGTAGGCCTGGAACCATAGCTTCAGAAGGCTCTGATATCCCCCAGGTACTTTGGACTTGTGTCGATAGACTTTGTCAAGTTGAAAATTTAGTTCAGAGGCAGCAAGTGTTTACTTCACTTTCGCCAATGGCGAGATGAAGAAGGGCCAGACAGGGTTCACCAGTTCCACTATTTCGACATTCACCAGTTAGATTACCTTTGTTCAACTCATCCCGGGCATCTACCCCTATCAAGGCTCAGCCTTCGACAAATTTGGAGGAATTATTACTCCATCTGCAGCAAATAGTTGGGTCCCTCTAGCATGACACAACCCGTCAGGCCGAGGTTATAACTAGGCTACAAAGAATAAAGACCAAGACCAAAGAACGCCTCTACATCACATGTACCCACTCGCTATCCTCGCATCTGCAGACTACGCCTAATGCTACCACTGCTCAAGATCCACAAACTGAGGGTGTTCTGGTTTTCCTAGTCCAAGCAAAACCCATCCCAGCACAAACTACCAGAGCCCTGGTGTATCAAACCGAGGCACCATTCGAATTCGAGGTTGATCCAACCGCGCTCAAAGTCAACAAGCTGGAAAAGCTGTTCAAAAAGGCACTAGGGGTCAACTCTATTCCAGACATAGAGGATGGGCACATCGAATCGACAGTTACCTTACTGGAACAGTTCAAGATACCGCATATTAACCGCTTCGATGGCTCTAGAGATCTGATGGTGCATTTGCATCTATTTTCTGATATCCTACAACCAATGGGTTTGACCCGAGTATAGAAATTGTCACTATTCAGCCAAACCATGTCCAAATAGCTGCCATTTAGTATGCTAAATTGGAGGATCCTGTGAAATAGAGCTAGCAGGAGTTGGCCGAATCCTTCGTTGCCCAATATTCCTATAACATGCAGATCGAGGTCACAAATTGTGATCTTGAGGCAACGTGTCAAGAACTGAAGGAGGGATTTTCAGAGTTTGTTATTCAATGGAGGGCAAAGGTAGCTATGATGGCAAGAAGGCCTCTAGAGAAAGCAAGTTCGTAAAATTGTTAGAAATCTGCACGAAAGGCTATTGCAAAAAATGATAGTCCTCGCACTATTCAACTTTAAGGACCTCCATGAAATTGGGGTTCAAATTAAGGATACCATCATGCAAGGGAGCATTGTGGAGGGCAATGAACCTATGAGGCGGAATGTGGTTCGCAGTTCCAATGGTAGCACACCTGCGAAATCCTCAAAAGTAAACACTGTTATCACTCTCATCAATAGCCAAAAACCAACTACTTTAACTTGGCCCCAAGTTCAAAATTTCCATCCTCTTGACATGAGTCTCTTTCAAGCCTTGAAAATGCTGCTAGAGAAAGGGTACCTAGAGCTCCTAAAACCTCGACCCCTCCCAAATCCTCTTCCACCAAGATATGACCCCGCTAAATACTATACCTATTATCAACAACATGGTTATGATACAAATTGTTACATCCGCCTTCGTCATAAGATTTAGGATCTTATTGATGAAGAGATCATAGGGCCACCAAAAAGACCTCAGGCCACCACTAACCCATCACCTCCACACCTCAACCTAATCCATACAGTACCATCCACTTACAACCCTAGCATATACATCACCTCGGCCCATTTACCCAAGCCTGAGGTGTTCATTTCAAAAAGCACGGACTTGTGTATGATGGATGCACTTGAACCCCAATCATCTCAAACCCATGAACCCATTACTTTTGAGCTAATGAGCATGATTGAAGATCTTCAGAGAACTATGGTAGATTTAACCTTTGGGATTTTGGCTCTATCATCGACCACATCACATGCTAGAAATTTCATATCAAAAGGCTCCCCAATCTTGGGGCAAGCTACAATTGAAAATGGCCAACCAGAAGTTATTTCAAGTCTGGGTGATGATATGTCGACAACAACTTGGCTCTACTTCGATATAGCAACCCAATCCCTTGGCAAAGTGTAAGAAAGGGGCAAGAACAAGGCCAGGGCAAGTATCGATCCTTATGAACATCTTCAGTGGGCTATTGACACGTTAAAGGGTAAAAGACTGAACAAACAGCAAGTGCTTGCAGTTATTGCAAAAACTGTGGATGACACTTTTGTCACTCAAGTTGGGATCATTTCGAATCAAGGGGCAAGCCAAGAAAAGGGTTGTCGTACCAGAAACTCCCCTTTTAGCTCCAATCCTACACCCATAAGAGGTCATCAAACCCAGTTAATACCTGCCAACTCCTCTGTCAACCCTGGCAGGACTGGAAGCCGCACCTTCAATCCCTTTTACATGACCTTGTCCAAAGCTCTCCAAATCCTCATAGGACAAGGCTATCTTAAACCCTTTGACCCTCGGCCTCTCCCTGATTCCCTTCTATCCAAGCATAATGCTGCCAAGTACTGTGCTTTCCATCAACAAACTGGCCATAACACTAACGGTTGTTTTTGTCTTTGCCATGAAGTTCAAGATCTAATTGACAATAAGGTCATTACTCTGCCAGGTTCTACAAAGTCTATCGGCACTAGATCGATGAACTTGGGGGATAATGTGACTATGTGATCGGGGATGAACCACCTGCTAATAGCGCTTATTTTACTCCAAATATGGTGGATGACATGCACTTTTTAGCACTTTGAAAATGCTGTTTATTTTACTTTCTGACTTGGGTATTGAGTTAGTCTTATTGTTTTGAGTCAGTCTTGTTGTG
The DNA here is from genome assembly GCA_025200525.1 of Camellia lanceoleosa. Lineage (NCBI taxonomy): Eukaryota > Viridiplantae > Streptophyta > Magnoliopsida > Ericales > Theaceae > Camellia > Camellia lanceoleosa. The sequence goes on from CM045771.1 coordinate 43,809,829, forward strand.
TCAGAGGTTGGTGATTTCAGGGGTGTTAACTCGAACATCACTTCCATATTTGTTTTTGTTTGTCTTTTCACTCTTTCTTTTGCGTCTGTTTTTACCTTTGAGCCATTTGAGCCAAAAGATCTAAATGAAATGGCTGTAGTTTTCACACACTTTTTTTGTGCCTTTAAGTCATTGCATTGACCAAAGTTTTCCAAAAACTTTTCTAAACACTGTGATGAAAACAAAGAGGGAGGAATTCCACGGGATTTGCAAAATTTGATCGACTGGGAAAAAGAGAGGCCTGTTAAGAGGCCTGTTAAGCCCTTGATGTGAGTACTAAGAAAGATCCTGGCTTGATCCAGATTAGTTCTACATTGTCTTTAGAAGAGCACGAGTGACTAGTCGCTTTATTAAAAGATTTCAAAAAATGTTTTGTGTGGTCCTACAAAGACATGCTTGAAATTGATCTTGATATTGTACAGCATAGGATCACTCTTGGCCTTGAGACTCGAACTTTGATTCAGAATGTTCAAACGATCAACCAAAATATGAGGCTTGCATGGCCAGATTTGAAGCAGCTTTTGAACTAGGGGCAATAAGGTCGTATGTCATCAAAGGAAGCTTGTATAGCCGGATTTGAAGTAGCCCTTGAACTAGGTACAAAAAGGTTAGATATCATCAAAGGAAGCTTGCATATCTGGATGAGAAGCAGCCCTTGAAATACGGCAAAAAAATGTCAGATGTGATTGAAGATTCAAAAATGGTTCACTTCTCAAACAAATGGAGATCAGCAAGAAAGCCAAATCCCAGAATCTGAGAAAAGAATATTATTGCTGAAAGGACAATCGAGTTCCTATCCACAATACTAAGGGCAAATTCAGACCCAATTGGATGGGCCCTACATCATCAAGACTATTTTGTGAAACAATGTACCATTCTCGTGGATCTAGATGGCTTAGAGATCCTACAACCAATCAACATGGACAAGTTAAACTTTTCTATCCTTGAGAGGCTCATGGGCGAAAACCCGTAAGAACGACCTGGCAAAAGTTAGATCAAGAATAAGTAAAAGAACAAAAAAAAAAATGGAACAAAGAAGAATGAAAAAAGAAAAAGAAAGAGAAAAGATTAAAAGAAAAATGAAAAGGAAAAATAGAGCTTGCAAGGCTGAAAGCCTGAAAGGACGGCCTTGGCAAAAGTTAGAGCGCAAAAGGAGAGTGTTAATACCTGAGTGTACCTTAACCCCCGGGAACTACGTAAAGCCTGATTCCCATCTTTCGAATACGTAGGCAATTTCATCATGAAGTTCGGCCCCAACCATTTTCAGCTTGCTGGTCTCATCTATGTTGATTAGCTGATCCTTGTCCAACTCGGCTATCCTATCCATGTCCAATTGGCTCATCTTCATTCAAAATCGGTTGTCCAATTCCGTTGGAAGATTCAGCTGTACGGCAATTCAAATTCAGATCTGAGGTTGTGCATCTCAAGAGTTAATTCCACATTGGTTGAGCAGTAGCCATTTGCAAAAATAGTTTTTGAGGATTTTTAATGAGGTTGACTAATTTTCTCAGAAATTATTCCATTTTTTCAAAATTGGACCATTTCTTAGACCCAAAAAAGGAAAATTTTTAATGCTCACAACCTGCTTACATGATTTCAAAACAGAAAGTCGAACAAGCATGTTAATCTAACTCTCATGTTGGTCAAAATTGTTTTAGCAGAAAGCCAAAAACAAAAAATGGTCAAAGTGATGAACTAGGGGCACAGTCGAATCAGGTTTTCTGTCTTTTCCCTATTATCAATGCACTCGCCAGAAAAGGGCACAACTGAAGCTAGCAGCAGAGACAGAAAGGTCTCACATCCTCATAAGGTCCACAACTTCCAGCTTATCCATCAACCACACCTGGGAAGGGATAAAAAATAAGAGAGATTAAAGAATAGAGAGATGTGCGCTGAAAGAAAAAGTAAGAAAAGGGCTTTTCAGATAAAATAGAGATTGAGTGCCAAAGTGACGTAAGAATCACAAATAAGAAAGGATGAAAAACAATACCTGGAGAAGTTGTAGGCTCCCCGTGAACCGAGAGGTCTCTCGCCTTTGGAACACATCCAAGTGTTGTGTTTGTTGTTTTTATTTGTCTCGATTCTTGTTTTTAGTCGTTTCGAGTGTAAATATTTGTGTTTAGGTTGTTTTACTTTGTTTTTTTTCCTTTGTTGAGTCGTTTTGACTGTGGTCAGTCGTAGGCTCAATACCCAGTTAAGAACTCATTTCTCAATTCCAATTGCAAAAATAAATCGCTTGCATCAGAGTGTCAGGCTATTCTCAACATAATGTGCAAAATAGAATTTCTTTCATTCAGAAACTGTAGGGTCCAACCCCTGATCAAAAGAAAGAGCAATAGAACAAAAATCTATCTAAAGCTACATAGGTTCCAGACTACAAAGCAAAAGAAAAGAGGAAAATTTGGAGCATCTTAGTGTATTTCAACTTTAGAAAATTCTGAGTTTTCGTTTCGGATTCACCTTCTCGTGCCTTGTCATTTCTTTGGAGTATGAGTATACCTCGACCTTAAGCTGAAGCTCAAGCTCAAGCCTACTTCAAGTTAGAATGGTGATCAAGCCTGCTTCAAGCTAGAATAACAATCAAAGTGCTCTCCCTGAGTACCATTCTCTACTAGAGGCATCTTAGCTGTGTTTGCAATGAGTTCCTAGAAGACCAACTGCGACGGTGGAAACTAGAGTTTGAATGACAATGCCTAGAACACAGAAGTTTGGAATTTTCAAGATTAAAGTCTAGTTTAAATACCCAATGGTGTATCCCCGGCTTGAAATCTATATGGCAGCCCTATAGGTTGAGGTAGCACGTATGCGCCTCGATTTTGGATACTGAACTAACCTAGTTTGTCACCCTGTTAGAGAATAGGAAAAGTTGTGAATATGATCAAAACACAAAAACAAGAAAGTGGCATCTGTGGCTTCTACATGCAGAGGTTACCCCTTGTCGACATTTGAGGGCCTTTGAACTGTGAGTTGAAGGTAAGTTCGAAGAACACAAGGGGGAGATCCCTATCAGAGTAGAGTGGTTCATCGCCACTCACCCCATGAGGTACTTTCTAAAGTGCCGCTTTGTTTGTTTACTGTATTTCCTATGCATCTATCACACAATCTCATCATACTATTTGCATCCATCGTATCATCTCGTGAGCTCTTCTCAGCTTTAGCGTAGTTTGAGTGTTCTTTTCCTGACACGATTTCAACGTGTTTAGAATTTTCTTAGGACCTCTTCTCACGATTTCAGTGTGGTTTAAGTGTTCATTTCCTCACACGATTTCAGTGTGTTTGAAATTTATCTCAGGACGTGTAGAACGCGTCCCTGAGTGGTTTTCTTAGGACCTCTTCTTACGATTTTAGCATGGTTTGAGTGTTTTTTTCCTCACACGATTTCAGCGTGTTTGGAATTTATCTCAAGACGCGTGGAACGCATCCCTAAGTGGTTTTCTTAGGATCTCTTCTCACGATTTCAGCGTGGTTTGAGTGTTCTTTTCCTCACACGATGTCAGCGTGTTTAGAATTTATCTCAGGAAGTGTGAACGCTACCAAAGTGGTTTTCTTAGGACCTCTTCTCACGATTTCAAAGATAGTTTATGTCCCATTCCTCACACGATTTTAGCGTATTTGGAATTTTTCAAGACGTGGAACGCAACTCTGAGCGGTTTTCTTAAGACATCTTCTCACAATTTTCAGCATGGCTAGAGTGTTCCATTTTCCTCACATGATTTCAACGTGTTTGGAATTTATCTTAGGATATGTAGAACGCGCCCCTGAGTGGTTTTCTTAGGACCTCTTCTCACAATTTCAGCGTGATTAGAGTGTTCCCTTTTCCTCACACGATTTCAACATATTTGGAATTTGTCTCAGGACACGTGGAATGCGACCCTGAGCGGTTTTCTCAGGTCCTTTTCTCACGATTTCAGCGTGGTTAGAGTGTTCTCTTCCTTATACGATTTCAGCGTGTTCGGAATTTGTTTTTCCTCATCTCACGATTCCGGCGTAGTTGAAGTATGTCACCCTATTCATCTACTACACTATCCATTGCATTCATTACATCATTCAATTTTGTCGCCTACATCTTTTCTATGTTGTTTAGTTTGGCATGTGCTCATACCTTTCCTTTGTTGAAACATAGTTCTCACATGTATAAGTACCCATGCTACAATCGAGGCTAGTATTAAGGGTGTCAACACCTTTTATGTGTTAGATGTGATTTGTTTTGTGTCCCTGCATTTTCTAGGTATGATGTGGTTCAACCTACACCTTATTTACTACATCCATTGCATCATACTTTGTTTTGTTGCATTCAGCATTTCAGATCATCATCTTTCCTCAGCAAATCATTCCTCACTTATATCATACCGCCCAAATTACTTGTACTCTTTCTCTTTCAACGAAAAACAAAGTTTTGCATGTGTTCGCACCCTTTTCACGTTAAAACATAGTTATGTTATGTGTAAGCATCCATGTTGCGCTGAGGCCAGTATTAAGGATGTAGGCACTTAGCCTGTGTTAGGCATCGTTTGGCTGTGCCCACTTCTTTTCTATATAAAACGTAATTTGATTTGCATCTTTATTCCTTTATGGTATTTGTGTGTGTTTTGCACTGCTTGTGGTTTGATTATTTCGTTACATTGTCGTTACACTGCATATCATTTGTATTATTGCATTACATTATGCATCATTTCACATCCTGCCCCTAAACTACACTAGTTTGATTCCTTGCAATGGGATATGTAGGCAACCCTCGGGTTCAACCAACTGCATTTGTATTTTGTTTTTTTGCCCAAGTCTTACGGCTTGTCAAAATGGGTTGTCTTCGGATTTTGACCTTTACTCACGTCATTTCATGACTTTGAGTTCTGCCAAAGAGGGGCAACTGTAGACACCCCATTTTTGACCACCCTTAAGACTTGGGTGCCTCAGGTTGATCATTCGATGATGAAAAGATATGTTGTACAAACGTTCAATTTCTTTAGCAAGAAGAGCTTTAAATCACAACCTTACACCACAATTTGGACCAAAACCTTTTTTTAAACCTTAAAATCTTCTTTTTCAAAATATTTTTTAAATTCTTTAACGATGTTCCGAGACTCGCATTTTGTTTAAAATATTCCACTTTTTGGTAAATTGAGCAAAGACAAAGTAGAAATAAATGGAAAAGATGTGAACTCTTTGAAAATATTTAAAAACATCTTATTTAGAGGTTTGGAGTTAAAGAAAATTGGAGGAGAGGGAAGAAAACTAGTTAGGGAAATAGTTGGGCGTGAAACCGTTCAAAGAGAACTGAGCAGCCTTCATTAAATTAGGCCTATCTCTTTGTACACTTAGACTTTAGATGTGAAGCCACATCATTGGAAAGTGGACTTCTGGGGCTTTAATTTAGACTTAAGAATCTCCTAAAGTCGAGTTTGGATGAGGGAGATATGGCCGTTTGAAGTTGGGCATCAATCTGGTTAACATAGAAATGAGCAACTTTCACTAAAATAGACATAACTCTTTGTACATTTGGAATTTAGATGTGAGGCTACCACCATTAGAAAGTAGACTTCTGAGACTTCCATTTAGACTCAAGAATGACCTAAAATCGAGCCCGGATGAAGTCAATATGCCAGTTTGAAGTCAGGTCTAGAAGTAGATTTTTTGTGGCAAACAGGCCAATATTGGTGGACGGCAGGTGGACGGCAGGCCACCATTGGTGGCCGGCAATTCACACTTCTGGCTTGCCAGTCACTGGTGAAAAACCTAGATATTTTTGGCCAACTATCCCCCAAAAGCTCCAGTTGTTCCAAGCATGATATTTTCGACCTAAGGGGCTATTTTTTCTATATATACCAGGCCTTCCTTCATGGTTTAAGGTTACAAAAAACTCCAAAAGTTCCAAAACTTGAAATTCTCTGTCTATCTCTATCATGCAACCTACACACCCTTTCTCTACACTTCCTAAACCAATATTGGAGCTCTCTTTGTTGATATTATTGAGTCCAAATTTCAGCCTTTGAGAGTGAGAACTTGTTGGTTTGTGAGCAAAAGAGTAATCTCGCTTCAAGAGGTATAATTTTGAGCATCTCTGCACTACTTCTCACCCATCTTTTCTTCTTGTTTTTGAACTATTTTTGGACTGTTTTTATGGGCTGAAGCTTGTGGTTTAAGCTATTAAAGGTAGAGGGGTTAATCACCCTTCTTTACACATTGTCTTCTAAGCCTTTACACTTGTGTTTCCTATCTCTTTGTCCACTTTTTTTGAGCTTTTGAACAATAATTTTCAGAGTTATTTCAGTGGGTAAAAGCATGTTTTGAAGTCCAAAATTGGAGGGGTTGCCCTCCCCTCTTTGTGTCTTGCTTACTAGTTTAACATGCTCCATGTTTTAGCTTATTATTCTAGCTTTTTTTGTCTTAATTCTAGAATGTTTAAAGACTTATTTAGCACTATTTTAGGACTATTATGTGCTGGTTTGTGACATTTATGCTTTATATTACATGCTTGTAGTGTAATGGTCCTCATAGGTTTGGTGGTCTAGGCCTTAGCCACCATCCTATTTGAGTTGATAGCATTTATTTATGGCTTTTCTTACTTGTGATCACCTTTAATGACCTCTGCAACCTCTCTCCTTTCTTGGCTTTTACTTTGCTTTGAGAGTTGTTTCAAACCTATTGTTCTTTTAAGCTTGAGATTGAGGTTGTCATGCTTAATGGTTTAATCCCTTTTTGGGGTTCATTATCAACGGCATGACATCTCTCTCATGCCTTAAGCCAACTCTTGGTTTGACACTTCTCTCCTTTAGAGGATTTAAACCCACCTTTGGACTTAATTGATTAAAGAATTAAAAGTTAACTAAAATTGAGTAATAAAATTGGTGAATAAAAAAGGGCAAGATAATAATTTGGTTTGGGTTCAATCGGACGTTAATTGAACCCTTGAGTCTTGAGTCGTTTTATACTCATTAGTGATAAAAACGGCTCAAGAGTCATTGTCAACTACTCCACTTGATCTTTCATGATAGGGAGGTGGTTTTAAGAATCTTGTTTTGTTGCGTTCATTGAACTTGCACACTTGATTCATAAGCCATCATGTAATGAAATTGCATCCATTGGTAGTTTTTGAATTAAACTTACTACTCCTTTGAACTGTCCAAATGATAAGGAGCGGTAAGTTGTGCAAATAAACCCATGAGAATACCCTGTCTCTGCTCTGTTTGCTCTATATTGTAGCAGGACAATCCAAGCATCAGTGGTTGGCAGGCCACCTTTTGTGGCCGGCAGGCCATCATCAGTGGACGGTAGGCTCCCTACCGGCCACCAGTGTAAGATCTAGCAGTGTACTTCTGAAATAGAACAGAGTTGGTCTAGAGGTGGAAATCAGTGTAAGTGTTCTACTATGTAACAAAGGCATTTACCAGCAGAAATAGTGGCTTTTTCGGGTGGAAACCACGTTCATGCATAAGCCCTCCATCGATCCTCGGGATCAGTGTTGTAAATATATTAGTATTGTGCTTTAAATAGTGGTTTTGTAATTAATTAGTTAGAATAGCTAATTCGTCTTGTGTTGTAATTATTTTAATTAGCTAGATTAGTTAATTAATTAGTTCATTCGTTAATTCATTCGGTTTGTAATAATTAATTAGCTAGTTTAGTTGATTATTTCATTTATTGTTGTAATAGTTTATTAGATTAGTTAGCTAGTTAGTTCATTCGGACCCTCCTGTGTGTGGGCGTAATATTGTAACAATTTGTACGTCTTCCAACCCCACGTCTTTCCCCCTTTTAGTTACTAGCTTACGATGATTAGTTTAAGGCATCATGTTTTGTTTAGTATTCTCATGTTTGCATCCACTTATATTGCATGTACCGAGGCTTAATTTATCATTCTAACTTGCATTGTTAGTTTAGTGTTTCTTTGAATACGTGCTTAGATCGCATGCTATCAAATTGCTTCATTTGCCATATTAGTAGCCAATCCTTGTAAATTACATATCGCGTGTATCGCATTAGTCATATCGCATGGTAAGGAATCATGCAATTTTTTTGACCTTATCTCTTTTGGCCTAGAGTACTGGGTGAGCCTTTACTCGCTTTAGCATATCGCATGTTGATGTTTCCATGTTTAACATGCTTGTCATAAGGCTAAATGCTTAAATGATAAACTATTTTGAATGCCTGTAGATGAAGGATAGTTGCTTGAATTGGAATAAATTGAGTAATGTTCATATGCGATCACTTTTTCAAGCGATACATATTCAAAACAATTTTCAAAACAAACGTGAATCGAGATATTCCAATTCTTGCAATTTAGTTTATACTTGTGTGTGTGCGCATCACATAGTAATGCTAGCCTAATAAATCGGAACAAAAGCATATAATGTAGATAAGATTCATATTATAATTAGTAGAGGTCGATCTTCGATCGGGCGAGTGGGGGTGCTTAATTTATGACCTTCCCCTTTTGTACCTAAGTTCTCGAGCTGAGACAATCTTGGTAATGACGGACATGTGGCTTTTGGCACGAGTCATGGATTTCCTAAATTTTCCAAGTATATTTAGGTGGCGACTTTGTATCTGGTAAAGCAGTCAATTTTTGTCATTTTTTATTCAAAATCGATTTTCCAAAAGATTTGCCGGATTGGGACTCTTTGGTGTTTATCTATTTCACATTGCACTTATGAGATTAGATTCAGAACCCAAGAAGTTCAATATTGTAGGGCTTATTCGTCTTCCGAAAGGGCACACGAAAAGACGAGCTACAGGTTGTTGGCCTTAAATCTCTTATGTTTTAACATGATTGGGATTACCCAACCTCAGATCGGTTTAGGAACTTCATAGTTGGCAAGCCAAGGCAGCTCGACAACTTGCTTCTTGGCAAGCAAAATATGCTCAGTAAGGAACTTCAAAGTTGGCGAGCGAGGTCAGCTCGGCAACTTGCTTCTTGGCGAGCAAAATTAGCTCGGCAAGGAACTTCAACATTGGCGAGCAAAGTCAGCTCGGCAACTTGCTTCTTGGCAAGCAAAATTAGCTTGGTAAGGAACTCCAAAGTTAGCAAAAAATGTCAGCTCGGCAAGGAAGTTCAACATTAGCGAGCAAAGTCAGCTTGGCAACTTGCATCTTGGTGAGCAAAATCATCTCGACAAGGAACTTCAAAGTTGGCGAGCAAAGTTCGACAATTTGCTTCTTAGTGAGCAAAATCAGCTCGGCAAAGAATTTCAACATTGGCAAGCAAAAGTAGCTTGGCAACTTGTTTCTTGGTGAGCAAAATCAGCTCGACAAGGAATTTCAACGTTGGCGAACAAAGTCAGCTTGGCAACTTGCTTCTTGGTAAGAAAAATCAGCTTGGCAAGGAACTTTAATGTTGGTGAGCAAAGTCAGGTCAACAACTTGCTTCTTGCCGAACAAAATCATCTTAGTAAGGAACTTCAAAGTTCTCAAGTAAGGTTAGCTTGCTAACTTATTTCTGGCAAGCAAAATCAGCTCGACAAGGAATTTCAACATTGGCGAGCAAAGTTAGCTCGACAACTTGTTTTTTTGCGAGTAAAATCAGCTCGGCGAAGAACTCCAAACTTGGCAAGCAAGATCAACTCTGCAACTTGCTTCTTGGCGAGCAAAATCATCTCGACAAGGAACTTCAATGTTGACAAGCAAAGTCAGCCAAGAACTTGCTTATTGGCAAACAAAATCATCTCGCAAGGAACTCCAAAGTTGGCCATCAAGGTCACTTCTAAGAACTTGCTACTTGGCAAGCAAAATTAGCTCGGCTAGGAATTTCAACGTTGGCGAGCAAAGTCAGCTTGACAACTTGCTTCTTGGTGAGCAAAATCAGCTCAATAAGGAATTTCAACATTGGCGAGCAAAGTTAGCTCAAAGAACTTGCTTGACTAGCAAAATCAAATTTCATTAAGGAGCTTCAACGCTATAAGCAAAGTCACCGACAACTTGCTTTTGGCGAGCAAAATCATCTCGCAAGAAACTTTATAGTTGGCTTAATAAGGTCACCAAGAACTTACTTCTGGCGAAAGCAAAATTAGCTTAGCAAAGAACTCTAAAGTTGATCAAAACCATCAACAAACCTCTTGTTGAGCAAAATCCGCCCAGCAAGGAATTCTAAAGTTGACAAAAACCATCAACAAACCTCTTGCCGAAAAAAATCCGCTCGGCAAGGAATTCTAAAGTTGATCAAAACCATCAGCAAACCTCTTGCTAAGCAAAATTCGCTAGGCAAAGAATTCCAAAGTTGATAAAAAACCATCAACAAACCTCTTGCCAAGAAAAATCCGCTCGCAAGGAATTCCAGAGTTGTTAAAAAACCATTAACAAACCTCTTGTTGAGCAAAATCCACCCGACAAGGAATTTTGATCTTTCCGTTAAAATGATCGTCAGTTACCCCTTGAACTACGCTAAATCTACTTGGTGGGACGAAAATACAACAATTCTCAAAAAATGGTATACTTGTTTCATTACATCAATAGTAGAAAGAGTTACAAAAGTAAAACTAAAACTTCATATTGGAAGTATTCGGCGTTCCGGAAATAGGTCGGCCATTTATATTATGCGAGTTTTATGCCCCTTTTCCGCGGCTTTCTTACTAATGTCTTCCAAAATCGAACTCCCCAGATCTCTTCCATGGTTGTTTGCACGACCATTCTCTTGTCCAACTGCATTGACTTTCCCTAAAATTCTTTTATCCGCCACTACTAGATTTGTCTCCACAATAGCCGCAACCATGTCATCTTCAACTTTGATATGTTCGTTAATCCAACGCATCAACAGCTCCATTGTTGTGGGTTGATTCATCATGAGTATATCCCTCAGCCCATATCCGATGCTTGTATTGGGTGATAGCCAACTTTGTGGGGCATTCATATATCTCGTTGAATGTCTCTCAATGTTTGGCATTGTATGCCTTTAAGGAGTTGTTTGTTTCCATCTTGATTCCCAAAAAGTGGTCGACTTCTTTGGGTGTTTTGGTCTTGGTCTTGAATCGTGTCACAAATGCCTGCGCCAATTGCTGCCACCTCTCGATACTTTCCTCCGGCAGCCTCTTGAACCATTTCAAGCCCAACTCACCCAAACTTGATGGGAAAATAAGGCACATAAGTGCGCCGTTTTTCTTGTAACCAGCCATAACCTGCCAGAAGTGGCTTACATGCATGTATGGTTCAGTTTTTCCATCATAGAGTATAAACTTGGGTTGGTGGAAGCCCGCAGAGAGCGGTGTGGTTTCTATCTCGATAGAGAAACGGGTGGTGCTCAGCCTCGCCAAGTCCCTATCCAATGGCACGTGCGCAGCCTGGCGTTGCGGTGACATTATGACTTATTCGCTAGCGCGACCTTTGTTGAACAAGCGCTGCAACGTCGGCACCATTTACACCTCCCGCCAGCGCGTTCTTTCTTTTGAGACGTCCCTCAAGTCCTTCAAACGGGCAGAGTAAGAGTATCTCGACTTGGTCGACAGAAACGGTGTGGTTTCTATCTCGAGGGAGAAAGGAGTGGTGCTTAGCCTCGCCAAGTCCTTATCCAATGGCACGTGCGCAGTCAAGCGTGGTGGTGACATTATGACTTTTTCGCTAGCGCGACCTTCATTGAACAAGCGCTGCAATGTCGGCACCCTTTGCACCTCTCATCGGCGCGCTCTTTTTTCCAAGACATCCCTCAAGTCCTTCGAACGGGCGGAGTAAGGGTATCTCGACGTTGTCGACGGACATGAGAAACGGTAGCTGCTATCTCGTATGCATGGCTTCTCTGCCAGCGTGTGACAACCCTCACCTTTGATTAGTGCTAATCTCTTATTCAACATGATAAGTAATTGAACAGACTGAAATTCTGAACTGAATGCATGAGTATGTTGTTTAATTGCATTTCTATCTGTTAGTCATTAAATGATCTGTTCATGTTTTATCTTTGAACTGCGAATTGAAAGCCTTATCGGCGACCAATTCAGAAATTGATTGGTATTTTATACTAATTAGAATTTATGTGATTTTATGGTAGATTTAATTAAAATCCGATTTGGAATGATTAAATTAGATTAAATAATGTTAAATTACATTAGTTTGGCTTTATTACCAAATTGCCATTGAGTGGCCATTTCCTACACACTTTGTTTAGACTTAATGGTTGTACTTTATATCATTTCCTCATCTCATTTGAGACCAAAACCGTGAGCAAGAGAGAGAGAGATAGGACAAAACTTGAGTTCATCAAAATTGGCTTGGAGAATTAGGAGTTTTGAAGGAATTTGCATATTTGAGCTTCTACATCTTAGAATTCAAGACCTAAGGTAGAGATTTCATCCTCTCAATTGTACATTGAGTTGTTCTTGCATGGTTCATGGGATTATTGGAGGTTAGAGTCAAATTATGGTTTAAAGTGTTGAATTGAGAATTAATCCATACATGCATGTACATATTCTCGGAATTTGAGGTTGTTTTAATAAAATCCTTACATTCATGTCCATTTTCTAGTTGTAGTTCATGAATTCATCATGTTTTTGGAAAGATTGACTCATTTGATCATGTGTTAGAAGCTTTGAATTCAATTGAATACATGCATGTTAATTGTACATCTTGTTCTTGAAGTTTATTTGAAATTGGTGTTCAATTGACTCACCTTTGGGCTTTGATTTTACAAATTGATCTTCAAAACATGTTATATTGTTGGTTTCCAAGTGTTTTCCAGAAAATTGGCCCAAAAGTTGAGTTTTGAGATGCTAAATGCTTGGTTTGAGCTTGGGAGGCAAATCTGGAAATTCCAAATTTTGGCTTCTACGCTCGAGCGAACGATTCCACGCTCGAGCGACCGTCTTTTGTTCAGAGCTCCACTCGAGCGAAGGAATGCTCGCTCGAGCGTAGATTGCAAGCTCTCAGATTTTTGGTGCACGTAGACGCATGCTCGAGCGACGAGACCTACACTATAGCGAAGGATATGTCTCACGCTCGAGTGAGCATCAAGCTAGCGTCGAGCGGGGATTTTCAACATCCAGCACTTTTTGCATTTTTACAGACCGCTCGAGCGAGGAAGTCCATGCTTAAGCGACCCTACTATTTTGTTAAGCTTGCTCGAGCGAAGAAAGCCACGCTCAAGCGAGACTCTTGTTTTCTAAAAATTTTAAAAAGTGTTTTAAAGTGCATCTTTGCATCCTCATTCCATCCTAGGCATTCCTAGGCCTAGTTTAAGGCATCTTAATGAGGATTATGTTATAGAACCACACCAAGTCAAGATAGGGGCTAAGATGTTAATCCCAAGTGTGTAACTTAGTGTGTGTTCGTTCTGCAACTGTGTAGGGTTGGCATCCGAAGACGCTCATTAGCTTGCTTATACCCCAGTGCTCTGTGAGCAACAATGTTGTAAAGATATGTTCAATTATGATTATTTTCTGAATGATCAACTGTTCTGCCTACTGAAACGTCACTGTTCAATGAATGAATGTTTGTCCTATTTGTAAACTGTATTCGTGGCATCCATAGCAATTTAATGTTACTGTATTGTTACTGCTACTGTCATGGAGATCTCTATCGGTTCCCATGTTTGGAACCACTATCATATCGCATGATGGCCATCAACCTGATCGCTCGATCTGTTAAGACCATCAGATCGCTTTTGCTATGTGATGTACCACATATGACTGCTATGGTTTCCAAGTGACTGATATGACTGTTTAATTACTAAAAGGACATTCATTCTTAACCTCTTTATATTACTGCTATTCACTGGGCTTTAGCTCACTGTTTATGTACATATATGTAGATGTCCAGACACCAGACCGGAGCTAGGAGCGTCGGGTTAGCTCCCGTTTTGTCAAAGCCAACCATTGTGCCTCACCTCGAGGTTCCGAATGCGTCAAAGCCAAGGCTGTTTTAGGGTGTTTTAGATTTTCCCCTTTTTGTCTCTGTTCTGTAATAAATGTTAAGACTTGACTGTATAGTTAGTTAGAGACTTGGTCCCTGACATGGATGTTTGTGTTTATGTCGTATGTACATATGTTTTGGTTATTTATGTGGCATGTTTATAAGAAGGCCTTTTCGCATTCAGACTGTCACAGCTCATTGGATACCTTTTATTTACTGTTTTGGCTTCCACCAGCCCCTTTACTCAGATTAAGTATTACTATTAAGGTGCCTTGGTAATCACGGACATCGCCTACATTTATACTAAACCCATAGGCGGGTTTGGGTTGTGACAGAGTGGTATCGAGCTTATATCAAACCATGAGTTATACCGCACATACATGTCCAAATGAGCTATAGGATGTCCTAGAAAAATGAATAGGGCGTTGCGTGAGCATTGAAAAAGTGTGTGTGGCCATGACATGAATATATGTGCTAATGTGTTTAAGTAAGCAATTCCTATGTTTATTATTACTGTATTGCATTTAGTGAAATAGACAATGCAAGGAATGCCGATGAAACAAAATCATCTGGTGCTAGAATGGCAAGATTAGAAAGTATAGTTGAACTGTTGACTGAAGCTTTAAGACAACAATGTAATCAACAAATTTCACCTCCTCCAAAGACAACCCTAATGTAATGTTAATGATGATATAATTACTTTGACACAGAAGTTCAGCAAAATGAAACCACCATCATTCCAAGAAGGCCTTGAACTACTAAAGGCCGAAGCATGGGTTCTAGAAATAGAGAAATTATTTGAAGTGTTTCTGTGTTCCGAAGCACACAAAGTATTGCTAGCTACCTTTACTTTACAAGAAGAGGCCAGAAGGTGGTGGATGCTTGTTTGTGACACAAATACTGTCATGACTTGGGCTCAGTTTAAAGAGTCCTTCTTTGAAAAATTCCTTTCCCAGTGTGTTCATGAGTTTTAGGTGCATGAATTTGATGTATTGGGCATAAGTTTGGTATAATTGGGTATGCATGTAATTGATTCATGAGAATTGAGCTTCATAATGTTGTAAATTTAGTGTTTGTATCATGTTAGTAGATGTACATGTGCGTTATGGGTCATAACATGCAAGTTACATCAATTTGAATGCAAGTTTGAAGCTCAAGCAGCATGTTAGGAATTCCAGGATTCATCGAGTCCGCTCGAGCGGGGCATTCGCCGCTCGAGCATAAAATGTTAGCTCCTAGAAGTTTTACAGACATTGATGTCCGCTCGAGCGGGAAGAGTCATGCTCGAGCACTAAAATGAGGCAACCAGTACTTTTGCAGACCAAATGGGTCTGCTCGAGCAAGAAGACCGATGCTCGAGCGGAGAGCCTTGTTTCAGAAATTTTAAAAAGTTGTTTTGAGTTTCATTTTTCATTCTCTTCCATTTCTAAGCACTCTTAGGCATGCATTGAGCTTTGTATATGACCTAAAAGGATAAGAAAGAGGCCCAAGAGAAATAAATAAATTAAGAACGGATTGAATCATTTGTGACCCAATATGTGTTATGTAATGTGTAGGGTCGAGCACAAGGGCTTAATCCACCCAGAGAACATCGTTAGTAATATCTTAGTAAAGATATTTTAAAGTATGCTATTTGTCCAATTGCTTATTGCTATTTGAGTTTCATAAGTTTGTTAATTCAATTGTGAACAAATATTCGCTACACCATATGATTGATAAGGCCGCTGGATTACAATTATGATTATGATGTGATTATGATCTCAAGTACGTAAATGCGATTTCATGAACGACAATAAAGGCCGCTTGACATGAACAATTGGGGCAAAGGCCATTGACATGAACGACGCCAAAGGCCGCTGGACATGAACGACAAAGGCCGCTGGATATGAACGATGGGCCAAAGGCCGCTTGACATGAACGATTAATAAGGCCGCTTTGATATGAATGATTGGGCCAAAGGTCGCTTTGATATGAATGATTGGGCCAAAGGCCGCTTGACATGAATGATTGGGCCAAAGGCCGCTTGATATAGATAATTGGGCTAAAGGCCGCTCGACATGAATGATTGGGCCAAAGGTCGCTCGACAAGAGTAAACCGGCCCGAGGCCATTTGACATGAATAAATTGGGCTCGAGGTCATTGTTAAGAACGGCGGGTCGAGGCCATTTGATATGTTCAGTTCAAGTCGCTTAATATACCAAATAAAAATATGAATGGGCCTAAGCTTTGATATATCTGCTTCGACTTTCATTAATGGACCTTCTTTATTTGATATTATTCATTGGGCTTTCGCTCACTCTCATTCATGTGTATGTAGGTGAGCTAAGATATGTCCAAACCCAGACTCGGTGAAGTATGTGAGAAAAAGTCAAAGTTTTGAGGAGTCACCCAAACGCCTCACGACAAGACTTGCTTTGTTTCTTTTGTCTTCTTTTTTGTTAATTTGGTGAAAATGTTAGATCACCATGTACATAAGCTTTTTGTTTGGCTAACTATGACTTGAATGATCCTGTTGTGTAAAAATTTTATATTATTTCCCTTTTGATGTGGGTTATTAATGAGTACATGTGAAATGTTTTGACGTGCTATGTAAGCATAGCTCTATGGACAAAATTTTTAAGTTTGCTTCCATTTTGGCCCCCTTAACTCTGTTAAAATATGTTTAATCGTGTTTGAGGTCGAGGTTATCCCTTGATTACTAGCCGTTTTGACCTTAATCCTAGGGGTTCGGTCATGGTAATATTTGTCTACGCGAATCTAATGTCCTATGTTTGAAATCTATTATGGCATCCATAGATAGTCCCAAGTCATGGGAATGGCATGTTAATGTGGGTCCATGAGATATTTGTAATTACGAGATCTCATTAGCCACTTTATTGTGGTGATATGTGTTTGATCGATCCCAGACTAATTACTCTAGTTGGATGACGATGTGATATGTTTTATTAGATGTACCATTATTATGTTTGGATATAAGAATTGATTCTGTTATGATTTGTTTTATGGATATGATATGTTGGGAATTCGTTCACTAACCTCTTTACATTTATGTTATTCACTTGGCTTTAGCTCACTGTTTGTATATATATATATATATGTATGTAGGTGAGCGTGTGCAGGACCAGGCTTGAGGACTTTTGTCTAGACTTTTGTTTTGTAAAGCCAACCATTACGCCTTCCTTGGAGGTTCTAAGTATGTCATGTGTTCAAGGCCTTGTGATTGACTTAATTTTTGTTTTCTTTGTTAAGGTTTAAGACCAGTTTTTGTTTATGGGTTTTAATCCCTTCTTGCTTTGACTATAATGTGTGTGGGTATAATGTAAGAATAACTTTTGGACATTGTATATAAATTTAAAAATCTCTGTTTCATGTAAGTCTGCACAACTCATTGGACGATTATATTTTATGTATTTGCTTCCACTAGCCTCTTATTTTGTGATTCTGTTTCAGAGGTCTTCGGTAATCTTAGAATTACTAGCTGATTACGACGCTAGACCTATAGAGGCGGGTTTGGGTCATGACAATGAAGTCTTACATGTCTAAATACACATTGGAATGATATTCACTAATAGAAGTGTGAATGCTAGGCGATTGGCAGGGATTTTTAAAGAGGAATGGACAATTAATCCAAATTGGTTAATGGAGAAAATCAAGTTTGACTATAATTGTAGCGTGTCTTCTAGTCAGGTTTATAGAGCGAGGGCCAAGTCACTTAAAAAGATCAATGGGGATGTGTCAGATCAATTTGGTAAAATATGGGACTATTGTGAAGAAGTGAAGAGAAGTATCCAGGCACCACAATCTTTGTAGACTTAAAGACTTCAATTAAAGGGGGGGCGAAGATGATATGTTCAACAAAATTTATATTTTTTTTAAACATGCAAGAGGGGATTCATGGAGGGATGTAGGCCTTTAATTTGATTTGATGGGTGTCACTTGAATGGGCCACATGGGGGGCCAATTGCTTACAGCTATTGGCATTGATAACAATAACCAAATTTTTCCTATTGCATATGCCATGGTTGAGGTTGAGTGCACCAGTAGCTAGAAGTGGTTTATTTAGAGTTTGATCCAAGATGTTGGTATAATAGAGCAACAAAAGTGGACCTTAATTACAAACAAGCAAAAGGTAAGTTTTGTACTTGTTTTATTTACATAACACACTTTTACATAATAGATTTTGAGATTTGTTTTGTGTTTTATACAGGGGTTAAAGGTTGCAATTGCAGAGTTACTACCAAGTGTGAAACATAGGCATTGTTTCAAGAATTTGCACGACAAATTCAAAGGTGCTGGTCACACTGGTAGGGCACTTAAAGATAGGATATGGGATATACCAAAGGCAAGTCACATGGGCATGTTTCAAGCTCTTATAGAAGAGCTTCAAGATTATGATGAGGAGGCTTTTAAGTAGTTGGTCGAAGCCACCAATGAGTTAGTTCAGTCACACTTTAGGACATTGACTAAGTGTGACATGTTATGCAATAACTTGTGAGTCCTTTAATGCTAAAGTAGTTCAAGCTAGAGGAATGCCTATTTTCACAATGTTGGAGAGGATTAGAGTTTATTTGATGGAACGGACGAGAATGAAGAGAGAATTGGCTGTGGAGTGGAATGGTGATATTAGACCTCAAATTCATAAGATTTCAGAGAAGAACAAACTTGAATCCAACTCCTACATTCCTTCATTGGTCGGTTAGAGAATGTTTGAAGTAAGAGGGACTTTTGGGGCCCAATTTGTGGTTGATTTGGATGTTAAAATTTGTTCGTGTAGGAAATGGGATTTGACTGGGATCCCATGCGCACATGCAATGGTAATGATATGGAATTATTATGAGGAACCATAAGCTTTTGTAAATCATTGGTATAGAAAGGATACATACTTGAGAGCATATAACCATGTTATATATCCAATGAATAGGCAAGACATGCGGGTCAAAATAGGTCTTCCAAAAATTAAGCCACCTAAGTATTTTAGAAAGCCTGGAAGGCCAAAAAAGGTTAGGATAAGAAAACCAGATGAGTAACCTAAGCAACCTACCAAGTTGAGGAAGTACTAACTATCATTGAAATGCACAAAGTGTGGGAACTCAGGTCACAACAAGAACATGCAAATCTGAAACAAGTGCACAAGGGCAAAGTAGAAAAAGGAATGCTAGAGACAAGGTATAATACTTGCTTTTGAATATTTTCTAACATGGTTCAATATTTTCTAACATGATTTAATATTTTTTAACAATTGGTTTATGTGAAGCAACAATGTGAGCAGCAAACAAGCAACTCACAACATAGCTCAATCAGCTTTAACATCAATTTAGCTCCGCCAAGTTTTATGTAATCATCATCTCCTGAAATTAGAAGTCATGCAACTATCAGAGGTACTGCATCGGTGGGAGGATCTGCAATAGTTAAAGACCTAACTCCATTGAGAGGACTTACTCCAGTTAGAGTCTCTACTTCACTTCCGGCTAGAGATCTTGCTTCGATCATTTAGAGGTCCAAATCCTATACAATTTAGAGCACTTGCAAGTGGTTACCAATGAGGACTACACAACCCAAAGCCACCATTGAGACCTCCTACTGTTGAAAGAATGTATATTGTCAATGGGCAATGCCAGTGGGGCCCTGGATCCAAGTAGCCATGACTTGTTTTTTTTCTTTACTTAGCTTTTTTAGACTCGGATATATTTTGAGGCTTGGTACTCTTTGGTTGGAATTGGATAGTTTTTTCTTCTTCTTTTTTTGGACAAACAATAGCATACTTTATTGTGTTTATGATTTGCATAACAAGTTAGATATGGATATGATTGGTTTTGACTTCACATTCCAGTTGTTACATTTCATTTTATTACATAGCATAAATTTTCATTTTAGAATTGATAATACAGGGATTTGAGTTAGTATATTTTCATTTTTTTCATCTTTAGTGAACTTTTTTATTTTTTTAGTTAAATTTGTTTTTATTTTTTTAGATGCATCTAATCTAGATGAAATGTAATAATGTTTATGAATAAATCTAAAAAAAGGTTCACTAAAGACAAAAATAAAATTTTAATTTTTTTGTTTTCTATTTTTCATTTTTTACATCTTTAGTGAATTTTTTTAAAACTTTATTCACAAATATTTAATTTTTTAGTGCATCTAAAAATTACTAGAATTTTTTTATAAAAAAATACAAAATTTTACCTTATATAAAAGTGTAAAATGGCGTGGCTTGGGTGGGCCTGCCCGATCAAGCTCTAAGGCATAGGATCGAGCCTAGCCCGGACCCTAGGCCTAGGCCATCATTTGAATCCCAAATGACCGTGGCTCAGCCCATCGACCCGCTCAAAACCCACTCAAAGCCCCGCCTAAGGTCCAAGTTATTTTTGGTTGAAAAATAATTAAAAAATGTTCAAGCCCAAATTAAGCCCAAGCCCAGCCCAAGGTCCGAATCCGCTGGGCCTAATTTTTCGCTCTGGGTCAAGCTGTGTCGACCAATGTTGGTGGAGCCCACGAGGCTCGATATGAGCCAGTGCCGACCAAGTTTACACCTCAGATACTTTATCCATCCCAAAATATTATTGCCTTATTCCATTTGTCATTATCCCAAAATATTAGTTCCTTTTCAAAAATGAAGGACTAAAATATTATGAATTTTATATTTTGTTGTTCTTTAAATTCATTAGCAACACAAAAAGTACAATTATGATAATTGATATTCTCAAAAAATGTAGTATTAAAGGTAATTTTGAAAAATTTATACTTTTAAAGTGCAATAATTGTATTATCAAAAAGTTAAATTTCCTAAAAGAAATTATTATTTTGGGACTAATGGCGAAGTAAATGATTCTTAGTTTTGGAGGAAAGAATTCCTCCAAAAGTTGGTGTAATTTAATAAAGATAATATAGTAAAGGGTCAATGTGGGAAACATCTAAAACTTAAGGGTCCAAAATGAAAGAAGAAACTTAAGCTTTGAAATTGAGATGGAGCTGGTGTGTTTTTTGGATAGAAGTTAGTTTAAGAGTAAAGTAAAAAAAAATGACATATATAAGAGATTAAAGTGAGAAAAATCAAATTTAAAGTGTCGAAGTGAAAAAGAGGTAAAACTTACGGGGAAAAATGTAATTTACCCAAAAATAATTCCATGGAGATTGCAAATATTCACGAAGAATTTTATATTTTTAATTATTAATATTTATAAAATTATAAAATATTTCTAATTAGTTTTTTAATGTTGTGAAACTTTGCCTAGTTGCTAAGCCCAAGCGAAGATTATCAAATACAAACTAACGAGAGAGAGAGAGAGAGAGAGAGAGAGAGAGAGAGAGAGAGGGGTGAGAGATGGTGGGAAGGGACATAGAGAAGATGATCGCAGTAGGCCTTGTTTGGGGAGCAACAAACGCCTTGATGCGCCGGGGCGCACTCATCTGGGATCAAACCCTGAAAAATTCCCCTCCCCCAAACACGACCCATAACAGATTCCTCTCCACCCTCCAGAAGTGGTTGAATCTCCTCCTGATTTGGCAGTACTCAGTCCCTTTCTTGCTGAATCTATCAGCCTCCGCTACTTTCTTCGCCATTCTCAGCGACACCCCCATTTCGCTGGCCGTTCCGGTGACCAATGCGACGACGTTCGCCGCCACCGCCGTGTTCGATGCTCTTGGGGAGGAGACCCGTGTTGGGTCGGCTTTGTTTGGTACTTTCCTCATTGTTCTTGGTGTCTATGTTTGTATCATGTAGTAAGCTTGTCTGTCATTCTGTAACAATGATTTTTACTAAATTTTGTTTGATAAATTTAATTAGACCCTTGTACATTTCTGTGTTGTAGACGCTCTGTTTGATTGCCCTGAAATTGAGGAGGATAATGGGTTTGGAAATTTTTATTTTGGATTTTATGTTGAGCTTTTTTGGTACATTACTCATTGCTATCTTGTGATTAGCTAAGGGCTATGCCACAGTGATTTTTAGTTCTAGAGAAGAAAGGGAATGAAAGTTTTGATCTTTTGTGCTCTATTGTGTTGCTTTTAGAACTATCCAATTGGGTTGCTTAAAGAACTGGAGAAAATACAAGAGATGTTGAATCTTATGTGGGGTTGGCTTTGTTTTGTATGTTTGTTTGGTGTTTATAATTGTATTAACTGATTGATATACCTATTGTTTGTAAATAATAATTTGAGTAATTCAATTGAATCCTGCTCCTTTTTTGGGTTTTCGACACTGTTTGGTTGCTGATTAATGAAGTGAAGAAGCTGATATAAAATTTTGATCTTTTGTTGTCTGTTGTATGTTTGATCACTTGGTGAAACGAGATAAAGGATGATAGAAAAGTGAGCTTTTTATATGATATTCTATATTCGACAAGTATTTTCTCTTTTGGTTGTCTTATATGATTTTTGAGAATTTTATTTAAATCTGCATCTTTTTGTTTTTAACACTGTTTAATTACTGAGAAAGCTGAGCATAGGACGACTGAGTTTTAAATTTAATATATTCTTCTCTGTTGTTTTGAACTAGCTATGTGGTTTCTTAGAGAAAGAAAGAAAAGGAATTATGCATGTTATGTTTTATGATTGTTGTATAATTGGTTGCAGAGTATTCTATGGTGTTGTGTTGTTATTCATATGTTGTTCTTATAATGAAATTAAACTTCCAATGCTATATGTTTCTTATTGCTTCCTGAGTATGGAAGACGCACTCCAAATTCAAAAAAAGCTCAATTGATGAAGGTTTTTCCACTTTTGAATGTAAACTTATGAAAAGAAAATGTCATTCAATTCGAAGCTATTCTTGTTAGCCTAGCCTTATGGAGAGCATTTAATTTTTTGACGATTTCTTTGCATCCAATCTGAGAATGCTTTGCAAGTTGAGAAATATTTGAGGACCTATGTAGTGTGTCTAATGAGCAGTTTATTAGTGCCATAAATATAACTAGCACATGTCAATTGCTTTTCAGCTTTTAATTAGTATGGTGTTTCTGCAGTTAATAAATCATCAATTTCTTACGTGAGTTAGGTATTTGAATGCTTCATGGTTTCTTTCAACTTACAAATGTCAGGAGTCTTATATATGCAATTATTGTGAGGTTGTAGTGTAAAGAAAGTTTTAGATGGCTATAAACTTGGTTGTGATTTATAATAGAAAACATTTACATCCCAATATGTGATAAAATGGGTGTACTAATATTGCAATAAAAGAAATGAGGAAAGATTAAGAATATAATGTGATTGTAAGAAGTTTGAGTTCATTGTGCAGATAGATTAAAGAATGCGCTGGTTCGGAGTTCTATCTACAACAATTTGCATGATACAATATAGCAATAAATTATTATTCTCTTAGTCGTTAGCTAATGGGGTTATGTGCAATTTATGTGAATGTGCTCTTAGGTAGTTTTCAAAACTATTAGACATGGATTCTGATAAGGCCAGGTGAACTTATGGGTTTCATCATTTTTGTTTTTCAAACCCAAAACTGAAAGTCATGTCCTTTTCTATTTTAAAAATGAGGGTATTTTTTAAATGTTAGTAATGTGGCTTGTAATTTTATGTTGGCCTGCACATTTGTTAATTATGCAGTTACTTTAATCTTATTGTTCTGTTTTCTATATTTTTATGGATCTGCATGAAAAGTTGTTGTTTCCACTAAAAAGATACAACATGCTTGTATAAATATTAAATTCTATTACTGAAAACTGCTTTATTTCATGCAATTGTTCAATACTACGGATAGCTTCTAGTCAGTGAAGACTAGAACCTGAGATACTTAACACACTGATAATTGAATTGAAATAAAAGTATCAAATAAACATGTTTAATATTCTTCAAAAGCAGGGGAAACACACCCAAAAAAAAAAAAAAAAAAAAAAAGATGGTGAAAAAATGATTGAAACACAAATACATATTGAAGTGCTTATTTTCAGTTCTAATCTTGAAGTAGGATAGTGTATAAGGTTTCAAAATTGTTCAACTCAAAGACCATGCTCATCTTTGTTTAATCCTTCTGACTGTTGATGCTCATGTTAGTATTGTTGTTTAAAGCATTCAGGTGGCATCTGACCATTGAATCGCTTAGTATCTTTGCAGTAGTCATAGATCATGTAGTTATCTCTAACCCACTTCATCTGACCCTGGTTAGCGGAGCGCAATTGGCTGTATGTAGGTGAGGTCGACCAGTTGGCAGCGGTTTGGGAGGCGATTGACTAATGCTAACTGGCTCATTCCACTTGCAAGCCCTTGCCCTAACCTGGTTGTATCTGACTATGAAGGGTGCACAGCTCCAGTCGATCTTAACAAGGCCACCTCTTGTTCCCCAGTTATCAGCATTCCATAAGCTGGAGTACATCCTCATCCCTTGTTGGTTTGGGTAGGGAATCCCTCATTCTCGTAGTTTTTGAATACTGAATAGGCAGGCTATCGACATACCACCTGTAACCATGGCATTTAATGCAAGGTTTAGCAAATTTATATGGACTAGGTTGTTAAATCTACAATTACATTGGAAAGGTGAACAGTGATTTCTGTTACAGACTCTATAAGGTTGAATTATTGTAGTGATTTCTGTTACCAAATCTATAAGGTTGAATTATTCGTGTTTAAGTTGGTAACATCTTCAAGTTGTGTAGAGCGATTTTCGACTGACGCTATAGGGAGGTAAATATGAATTTTTTGGAAACAAAAACGGATAGTTACTTACAGAACTTGTGTTGGGTTCCAATGAATGGTGTAGTTGGGGAAATCAACAGTTGGGTCAAACCAGGGGTGGAATTGTTGTTCTCTGCTCCCTTTTCCTTGTGTAAAGATATTCGTGGATAATGTAAGGTTGTCCTCAAACGCTACCTAAGAACTCAAAGTCTATCTCATCGTACAGTTCCCAGTAGAGGACATCTAAGCAGCAAATAAGAAAGTAGAGTTTTCAAATTAGGGTCAGATTTTTCAATCATGGTGGGCACTTGCAAAGTGTTTTAGAAGGAAATTGAGAAGGAAATATCTATATTTTGTAGGACACTATATGTTGATGGCTGAACTCTGGCACTTACATAATAGGCTGTGACAGTTCCAGCAGAATTCCCAGGTACTAGCTTGATAAGCATTTCAATGCTTCCAAATAGAAATAGTCTCTTTGTTTGAACACCAGAACCTGAAAACCAAAGCCAGAGCAGTAGTCTGTTTAGAGCTAGATAGGTACCAAGACAAGTTTGAATCAATAACTTGTACACATCTATAGATTCAAAATACCTAGTTGGAAATAGTTCCTTTGCTAAAATGATCAATTTCTAGACTTCTCTAAGCTATCTTTGGTTATCATAGATTAAATCTTCCTGATAATTTGATTCATGTTGTGGATTCCATGAGCATTCATCAGATTTCATGTCCTGAGAGTTTGCCTCTTGTGTCGCTTCCATTGTGCATTTTTCTCATCAAGACAAGAGAGAGATTTTTCTAGGGTTTGTATGACCTCTTACTGGTATGAGACTTCGACTATATCACCCAAGCTTGATCACATGGTGATATAAGTGACTATGTTTGGCTGTGTTTTCACTTTTTGTTTTCTATTTTTTTATTTTGTGTTTCTTCTATTGTGCAGTTCTCATAGATGGCATCGGCAATGCATCAAGAGAGATTTTTCTAGGGTTTGTATGACCTCTTATTGGTACGAGACTTCGACTGTATCACCCAAGATTTGATCATATGGTTATATAAGTCACTCTATTTCGTTGTAATTTCGCTTTTATTTTCTGAAAATACAAAAACTTGTTTCTTTTTCGGAAACAGAAGTGGGTTGTTTTCAGAAAATTTTTTTGAAAACAGTTTTGGAAACAGTTTGCCAAACAATATTTTTTCCGTGAACTTAGTGGACCTGTATGGTCTGTCAAGTTTTGTGACATGAATGTGCAGCATTGCTACCTTACACCATATGTACACTTACAACTTGAATGTCACAGTAATATGTTATTTTACAAGCACTAGTATTTTCTTTGTCTAAATTTTATGTGATCATTGTTGCTAAACTACTAATTTGCAAACATGCAATAAAAAATTATCAAATATGAAAGCATTTTTACTTCAGATCATCAAAAGTAATAATGAAAAGTCGACAAGGATTACCTGAAGTTTGATCCAACACCAGCTGAAGATCGTTCCCATTGTTTGTCATTGAAGAATGGTGAGCACCCTAGTCGAAGTACATGCTTTTGGGAAAGTTGGCATTTAAGAAGCACATACACTTCTAAGAATGTGATGTATCCGTGCCATGACCATGTCGGACACCGACACTCTTGACACTTCCCGACATGTGTCCGTCGCCTTTAAAACGTGTCTTATTTTTAAATATTTTTAAAGATCCGACACTCTTTGGACACTTGGAGAACACACGTGTTCATCGATTAAACATAGGTGAAACTAATTATAAATTTGAAAAAATAACTTAAGATACAATAATAAAACAAAAATCATATAAATTTATAAGAATTAATGTCATATTGTATTTTCTATTATCTTTGAATGGTATATTCATATATATAACATGTAATAAATATATAAAATTATATATTTTATACGTGTCCCTCACGGTCGTGGTTATATATTTTTTGCAAATTGACGGTCGACGGTCCGCGGTCAGATTCGTGTTTTGTCACTTGTCCGTGTCCATGTTTCTTAGGTTGGCATCAACAAATGCTGAATAAAATGCAATTGCAGAGATGAACAAAGCGATGAACAGAGCTCAGAACTTGCCATTTCAACCCTGATGAAGAATTCTCTTCTATGGAGATGAAATTGTTGATGCTTTTCTTCCAGGTTTGCAATGTCTTTATATAGCCTGTAACCAGCAGATGAACCTTTCTGAGACTACTGAGTATTCAGGTAGTTTGTTCCTCAATAGGCTGACCCTGTCATGGTCCTTGACATCCTTAACACTATTATTTGAGAACAAGCTCTTTTTTTGTAGTCAATGAATAATGGAAATCTAGTAATATGTTGTTTTTTCTTTTTCAAATTAATCATGTTACAACACATTTTTATCAGCATTATGACAAAATTTTAGGTTTTAATTTATTATATCATATTTGTCATTCCACCTATGGTAAGTTTAAGGTTTATATCAGAAAATATTTTAGAATCGTTTTAGAAAGAAAATGCATAATATCTTGGAACGTGCATTTCAAAAACATAAATAGTTAGGATATTAATATTTTCTGATAATACTTCTGTCATGTTTTTAATTAGCAAATCAAAGATGGAAGAATTAATGTTTGTTTTATTTAGAGATAAATATTTTCTACATGATAATACGGAAAATAAATAGGTCAAGTTAGTATCGCAAAAATATGAATTTGACATGATTAGTCAGTTTAATTTAATTATTATATAAATACAAACTTATCTATAGCTAATAATACTTCTCTCCTCATTACATAAAATAAAATGCAAATTCGTCAATTCTTAATTATTTGTGTGTTGCTTTTTTAAATGTGAATTGTTTTTAATTTAATCGAAACCTGTCACTGAAATTTTAGTTTTATATTAAACAAGACCGATGAATTATCATGTCACTCGTATCATATTTTGAGTGAGTATGATACGAGATGAATACGAGGCGATTCTCACCTCCAATTGTATTTGAAATGGAGATGAAATTGTTGATGCTTTTCTTCCAGGTTTGCAATGTCTTTTATATAGCCTGTAACCAGCAGATGAACCTTTCTGAGACTACTGAGTATTCAGGTAGTTTGTTCCTCAATAGGCTGACCCTGTCATGGTCCTTTGACATCCTTAACACTATTATTTGAGAACAAGCTCTTTTTGTAGTCAATGAATAATGGAAATCTAGTAATATGTTGTTTTTTCTTTCAAATTAATCATGTTACAACACATTTTTATCAGCATTATGACAAAATTTTAGGTTTTAATTTATTATATCATATTTGTCATTCCACCTATGGTAAGTTTAAGGTTTATATCAGAAAATATTTTTAGAATCGTTTTAGAAAGAAAATGCATAATATCTTGGAACGTGCATTTCAAAACATAAATAGTTAGGATATTAATATTTTCTGATAATACTTCTGTCATGTTTTTAATTAGCAAATCAAAGATGGAAGAATTAATGTTTGTTTTATTTAGAGATAAATATTTTTACATGATAATACGGAAAATAAATAGTCAAGTTAGTATCGCAAAATATGAATTTGACATGATTAGTCAGTTTAATTTAATTATTATATAAATACAAACTTATCTATAGCTAATAATACTTCTCTCCTCATTACATAAAATAAAATGCAAATTGGCCAATTCTTAATTATTTGTGTGTTGCTTTTTTTAAATGTGAATTGTTTTTTAATTTAATCGAAACCTGTCACTGAAATTTTAGTTTTATATTAAACAAGACCGATGAATTAATCATGTCACTCGTATCATATTTTGAGTGAGTATGATACGAGATGAATACGAGGCGATTCTCACCTCCAATTGTATTAGACTAAAAAACTAGTCCCATGATTACAAACACATGGGATGTTAATGTGAAGAAAGTACACGAAATGTGGAATGGCCTATGTTGAATGTGTAGCACACAGCTGGGACGTGGTGGTGGGTTGGGTTAGAGAAAGAGGACGTGCATCAGACTGCTGAATATATGGGCTCTGCCTAGGCTCCACTTCCTCCTATTGATTGATCTTGCGCAAAATAATATGCTTATTTGGTACAGTTTCATACAAATCGAAAATTAATAATCAAAAGTAAAATTAAAATTACTTCTTTCCATACTTTCCAATTTTCATAAAAGTATTTTGCACTCTATACAATTTGTAGAGGGTCAGAAATTATGGTCCAAATTAAATATGGGCCTAAAAGGTCATCCCTTTTAGGCGATCAAGAATGACTAAAGAAGCATGAGCTAAAGCCCAAGAGAAGTGGCTCAACAGTGGACCGAAGCAGGTCCAACCAGCCAAAGGTCCGAACAGAGTCTACGAAGGAAAATATCTAAGTGAAGTTGCAGAGGTAACACTTGCAAGCTAAGTTGTCGAGACATTTTGCCTCAACACCGCTTATTCCTAATATTGCTCTGTTTCACGCCATTTGAAGTTGCCGAGGAAAGAGAAATCGAAAACTGTTGCAAAGGCAACACTTGCAAGAATCAAGTTAAGTAGGTATTGTCTCAAACCGCCATTCCCAATATTGTCGATTCTCGTCATCCGGTTGCTTAGCGAAGAGAAAATCGGCAACTAAGTTGCAGAGGCAACACTTGCAGTCAAGTTGCAGAGGCATTTTGTTGGCGCCGACATCTCTAATATTGTTGCTTCACATCTAAACTTGTCGGAAATGATCGCCACAAACCACAACCGCGAGAACTAACTTACGGAGGAATACCTTGCGAAGGTGGTAGAGCCTTTGGAAGACGTTTCATCTCCACAAGTAGAGGCTAATACTTAGCGCTGATAGTAGGCCCTGAGGCATTATTGGCCTAGGGCTGATAGCAAGCCCCCCCAAAGTCGTTTCTAGCTCAATGCTGATAGTAGGGCCTGAAGCTCACTAACTTGGCAATCGAAGAAGTTCGAGGCTTACCGTTGGAGCCAATAGTAGGCTCAGAAATACCATTATATCGCAAGGTTCTCAAAGATGGGAGCAAGGTAGCCTAAGTGTAAGGGACTCTCTTTTCATTACCTGTGTCATGGACGGCCTTAGTCGCATAGACAGACTAAGGAAGCCCCTCGCTTGGTACTAAGGCATATCATGGCCGATAGCAACTTGGCGGGCTCACGCCTAGAAGCCGAGGAGTTTGTGGTTAGGTGGCTAAGGGTTGAGGCTTTGCCGAGGTGAACACAAAACATGGCCGATAGCAAAGTTATGAAGTCCGAGAACGCATGTGCTACATAGAACGAGAAGGCAAGTGTAGTAAGATTTACCAACGCAAGTGTACTTGCCGAGGTTCGCTAAGAA
This sequence comes from Camellia lanceoleosa, assembly GCA_025200525.1. Lineage (NCBI taxonomy): Eukaryota > Viridiplantae > Streptophyta > Magnoliopsida > Ericales > Theaceae > Camellia > Camellia lanceoleosa. The sequence continues at coordinate 43,839,610 of CM045771.1, forward strand.
GGCAAGTGCAAGATAAACACTCTCGCCAAGAATCAAGACTTGCCGAGGCTCAAAGGTAATTGTAGTGCCAAACACTCCCACCGCTATTACACTTTCGAGGTACCTATGCCAAACAGATAGTATACAAGACATGCAGAGGACGCTGGCACCTTTAGCTTGGTGACCTAAGTAATATTCCATGTGATCCTTGGGGACACATGTCTTCTCTATTTGGCCACTTGGTGTCCTCTTTGTACTAAGGAAAAGTCTATAAACAGGACCCATTTCCCAATGTCTAAAAGGAGGATCATTGAGGATTTGGGGGAGATGTTGTCCATTTGTGCACTGCCATTCATTTTTTCTTAAGCTACTTGTTTCACCTCACCTAGCTACTCATCCTCCAAATATCCCACCATTGTTGCACTATTAGCATAGTTTTTCCTCTCTAATCACTAATCACACCGACCCTCCTACACAATTCAATATGGAACTCCCATATACAATTCAACTAAACAAATCTATAGGCACATCTAACTAGAGTTGAGTCTTCCTCAAACCAAGGTTTAAGAAACTCAAACCAATTAGACAACCATTCACTTTTTACAAACTCGCTCACTTTTTGGCCTCGCTTGGAAAGTTAGCTATTTTAATAGGCTATTTTGGTTTTGAGCTATTTTCATAGGTTAAATTTTTGTGTTTGGAAGATAGTTGATTTTTTGTAGTTGGATGTGATATTTGTGAGAGAAAAAGTGAAATGATTATGGGTTTGATGTGAAATTTTGTTTTATTAGTTATTTTAGCTTATTTTGTTTTGTTTTATAGATTTTAGCCCAAAAAAATAAGCTAAAACCCAACTTGCCAAACAAATATTTTTACAAACTCATTCATGCTCTAACATCGCCATCGTGATATACTTTCGACTTTCACCTCTAATGTGAGCATTTCCCATTTAATGTAATAATTATTCTTTTAATTAAAACACTTTACCCCTTCAATTTGTCCCATAACACTTTTACCACATGCAAAAGTAACACTTAAACCCTCTCATTTATCATTTTTTTCCAATTCAAACTTTCTTGTTGAAAATACCCTTTCAATTAACTATATGGGCAAATTACACTTTACCCATAATCATCATTCAATATTGAGAGGGGAGTTTGCGCCAAGCAAACGGGCCGAGCTAGTTGTGACTTGGGCCTTACCATTGGATTACGCGACCGAGTTGGCATAGACGATGCCAGTTTGGCCGAGGTTCTAGATTATGCGACTGAATTAGCTTGAGGTCCGGAAATTGGATCAGCTGCTTGTTCTAAGATGGATCATTAGCCTAACTAGATGAAGCGATGGTCCGCTAAGCAAGGTCGCCATGAAGAATGGGTATGGTCAAGAAGTCACCAGACGCCGATTTTGGTCAATCGAGAGTAATGCGGTTCCAAATAGTAGATTGTAGCGCCATGTAGGAAGTAGCTCGATAAGATTTACTACGTGGCCTAATCAGAATGTAAGGAGAGGAATTCATTAAAGTTGCGTGTCAATACCGTTTGGCGGTTTGGCCAAATGTTTTTGGCAGTATTGACGCCAGACATCGCAGGAATAAAGAGGGCAAGATGCACATGCATCCGTAAAAGACGAGCGTATCGGTGCGCGCAGAAATTATTTAAACCGCGGCGCCTCCATATAACAAGTCTGAACTTCCGTTATCGAGCTACCTACCTCTTTCTCTCTCTCTCTTCTTCTTTGTGTGCTAACTTGATCGTCGGAGAGGTTTTCCCACGCACACTTGCCAAGTAGCTCACTATCTTCTATTCTCAAGTTGCTACATTACTCAAAGCTTGGACACGAGGAGTATGAAGAGATGAATATTTCCTCCTGCATAATTGGCGCTGCTTAGGAGAACTTTGACAAACAAAACCTTGTCATCCAAGCTTTTTCGATCACTTTTTCATGGCATACAACAACGAAACTCCACTGTCCATCGTCGACGGCGTCACCCCAAAGTCCGTCCAAAGAAGAGACAGCCTTTTTATCATTCCGACCATCAAGGGCTCGAAGACTTCTTCTAGATGGCTCTCCAGAGATACGCAAGACAAGTGCGCAAGGAGCACTGACCACTCGCAGAGTCCAGACGGGCACTGGTGGCGAAGAGAGTCGCACGTTCAGCACTCGGAGCATAAACTGAGAGACCAGGATGGCCTCAGTCGAAGGATGGCAGCAGAGATGGAGGCCTTGAAACGGCAAGTCAAAGGGAAGGGTGTTGCTAGGGTGGGTAACCATAGTGAGCACACCCAACCCCGTCGTTCAAGCAGCCAAAACCAACGGAGGCTACCTTCTCTTTTCATCACCGGTTATGGGTTGGTGATTCGACCGTACCAGGTCACGACTCAAACCCGCCCCTATGGGTTTAGTATCGTAACCGGCCAGTAATCCGTGATTACCAAAAGCTTGCTTAACAGTAATAACAGTAATACAGAGTAAAGGGGCTGGCGGAAGCCAAAATAATAAATAAAAGGTGTCCAATGAGCTGTGACAGTCTGAATGCGAAGTCTCTAACTAACTGTACAGTCAAGTCTTAACATTTATTATAGAATAGAGACAAAAAGGAGGAAATCTAAAACACTCCAAAACAGCCTTGGCTTTGACGCATTCAGAACCTCGATGTGAGGCACAATGGTTGGCTTTGACAAAACAGGAGCTAACCCGATACTCCTAGCTCCGGTCCGGTGTCTGGACACCTACATATATGTACATAAACAGTGAGCTAAAGCCCAGTGAATAACAGTAATGTAAAGAGGTTAAGAATGAATGTCCTTTCAGTAATTAAACAGTCATATCAGTCACTTGGAAACCATAGCAGTCATATGTGGTACATCCCATAGCAAAACAAGACAAGAGGGTCTTAACAGATCAAATACTGCTTGATGGCCATCGTAATAAGAATAAGAGTGGTTCCAAACATGGGAACCGATAGAGATCTCTCGTGACAAGAAGAAGAATAATACAAGAATAGTAAATTGCTATGGATGCCATTTAATACATTTACAAATAGGACAAACATTCATTCATTGAATGTTGACGCTTTCAAGAGGGCAAAACAGCTTGATCATTCAAAAATAATCATAATTGAACATATCTTTACAACATTGTTACTCACAGCACTAATCGGGCTATAGGCAAGCTAATGAGCGCCCTGATGCCAACCCTACATAGTTGCGTAATCTAACACACATTAAGTTACACACTTGGGATTAACATCTTAGCCCCTATCTTGACTTGGTGTGGTTCTATAACATTATCCTCATTAAGATGTTTTAAACTAGGCCTAGGAATGCCTAGGATGGAATGAGGATGCAAAGATGCCCTTTAAAACACTTTTCAAAATTTTCAGAAAACAGGGGTTTCGCCCGAGCGTGGCTTGCTTCGCTCGAGCGAGCTTGACAAAACAGTAGGGTCACTCGAGTGTGGACTTCCTCACTCGAGCGGTTCAGAAAAATGTAAAAGTGCCGGATGTTGAAAATCGCCGACGCCGCCGAAGCGCCAGACACATCCATCGCCGAGCGAGGTTTTGTCGCTGAGCGGCGGCTCAAGGCACCAAAAATCTGAGTGCTTGCAATCTAGACACGAGCGAGCATTCCTTCGCTCGAGTGGAGCTCTGCACAAAAGACGGTCGCCCGAGCGTGGAGTCGTTCACTCGAGCGTGGGAGCCAAAATCTAGAAATTTCAGCTTTGCCTCCCAAGCTCAAACCAAGCATTCGACACCGCAAAACTCCACTTTTTGGGCCAATTTTCTGGATAACACTTGGAATCCACCAATATAACATGTTTTGAAGACCAATTTGTAAAATCAAAGCTCAATGGTGAGCCAATCTAACACCAATTTCAAATAAACTTCAAGAACAAGATGTACAATTAACATGCATGTATTCAATTGAATTCAAAGCTTCTAACACACGATCAAATGAGTCAATCCTTCCAAAAACATGATGAATTCATGAACTACAACTAGAAAATGGACATACATATAAGGATTTTATGAAACAACCTCAAATTCCAAGAACATGTACATGCATGTATGGATTAATTCTCAATTCCACACTTTAAACCATAATTTGACTCTAACCTCCAATAATCCCATGAACCATGCAAGAATAACTCAATGTACAAATGAGAGGATGAAATTCTACTTTAGGTCTTGAATTCCAAGACGTGGAAGCTCAAATATGCAAATTCCTTCAAAACTCCTAATTCTAAGCCAATTTTGATGAACTCAAGTTTTCTCCTATCTCTCTCTCTTGCTCACGGTTTTGGTTTCAAATGAAATGAGGAAATGACATAAAGTACAACCATTAAGTCCAAACAAAGTGTGTAGGAAATGGCCACCAATGGCAATTTGGTAATAAAGCCAAACTAATGTAATTTAACATTATTTAATCTAATTTAATCATTCCAAATCGGATTTTAATTAAATTTACTATAAAATCACATAAATTCTAATTAGCATAAAATACCAATCAATTTCGAATCGCCAAATAAAGCTTTCAATTCACGCTCAAACATAAAACATGAACAGATCATTTAATGACTAATGATAGAAATGCAATTAAACAACATACTCATGCATTCAGCCTTAATTTCACTGCTCAATTACTTATCATGCTTAATCGAGATGAGGGTTGTCACAGCTTCCCCTTTAAAGAGTTTGGCCCTCCAAACTCTGGATTACCTTCATTTTCTAAGAACACTGGGTCCAGGGGTATAGTTCGTGATATCTCTTCAACATATCATCTTCTTTTTCCCAAGTGGCATAAACGCCACCATGGTTTTGCTAATCAACTTTCACTAGCGGATTTCTTTGTTTCTCAATTTCTTGATCCGCCGACTCATTAATCCGAATAGGCCGTTCTTCATAAGTGTAGTAATCACTTAGCACTAAACGTAGGCTCAATAACATGGAAGGGATCCCGAAGGTAGACCCTCAACATTGAAATGTGGAAGACATTATGCATATGCTCCATTTCGTAAGGAAGCGCTTACTTGATATGCCATCGATTGATCTTTTCAATAATCTCATACGCCCAACATACCCTGTTAGCTTACCCTTGACTCCAAAACGAGTCTACCCTTTCATTGGTGTCACTTTAACAAAACATGATCATCCACTTCATATTCCCTCGCCTCGCCGCATCTCGTGAGATAACTTTTCTATCTACTTTAGCGATTTTCACCGCTGGATCGGCCACTTTTTCGATGGTTTCAGACAATCTCGGGCCCAAACAAAGGCCCATCTCCAACTTCTGCCTAGCAGATAGGAGATCAACATTTTCTGCCATACAAAGCCTCGAAAGGCGCCATACCGATGCTCGAGTGAAAACTGTTGTTGTAGGCAAACTCAGCTAAAGGTAAATGGCTTTCTCCATTTCCTTGGAAATCGAGAACACACATCCGCAGTAAATCTTCTAGAGTCTGGATGGTTTTTTCTAACTGGCCATCTGTTTGAGGATGGTATGCAATACTGGCCTCGCCGGCATCTAATGCTATTTGAAGACTTTGCCAAAATCTCGATGTAAACTTCGAATCCCTGCCAGAAACAATAGATGCAGGCACTCCATGCAGTCTAACAATCTCATCAATATAAATTGTAGCCAATTTGTCCGCATTATAGATTGTTTTGACAGGTAAGAAGTGAGCAGATTTAGTCAATCTATCAACAATAACCCAAATTGAGTCCATACCTTTACTGGAGCGAGGTAAACCAACAATGAAATCCATAGTGATATGTTTCCATTTCTACTCCGGTATTGGTAAGGGTTGCAGTAAGCCTGTGGGTCGTTGATGTTCAGCTTTAACTTGTTGGCAATGAAGACATTTCGATACAAAATCAGCAATCTCTTTCTTCATTCCCGCCACCGTAAATTTAGTTTCAAGTCTTGGTACATTTTCAGATTTCGGATGGATAGACAGTCAATTGTGCCCTCTTGTAGAATTCGCTTTTTTCAGTAATCATTCGTGCACACAATTGTAGACACCCCATTTTTGACCGCCTCATGACTTGACGCCACCGCTTGAACACTCTTGATCATCCATGTTTGTGTTCCTTTTGAGCTCAGAGGTCTGCCACGACCTTGCCTCTGGATCTCTCAACTCGACTTTTGTGCTTGGTTGACCAAACACTTGTTTGTTTCTTGCACTCGAGGGTAGAGAATAGCTTGTTAGCTATCCCCGGTACCCACCGGCCTTGGTTTAGGCCACCGCCTTGTTTTCTTTCCACTGCCATTGGTGATAGCTTCGGCTTTTGTGGTGGCTCACGACCATATATTTGGCCGATGGACTCTTTTTCGCCGATACCTCCTTTTGCCTTTTTTCAGATGGTGCATGCCACCGTGTGCACCGGAGTGCAGACTTGTCCTCCATACACGCAGTATGGAGGAGTTGCACCCTTTGCACCCTTTTGGCCTAGCTTCTTGAGGAAGCTTGGACCTTTGTCTTAGCTTCCTCAAGAAGCTTGAACCCCTGTCTCAGCTTCTTCAAGAAGCCTTGGCCCCTTTGCCTTAGCTTCTTTAAGAAGCCTTGACCCCTTTTGTTTAGCTTCTCTTGGAAGCTTAGGCCTTTGCCTTGTCTATATAAGAGGGCCCTCCCTCTCCTTTGAGGGGCTCAGCAAAAAACCAGACCTAATATCACATATATCTGTTATATACACCTTCTCTCTCTATATCTCCCTCTCTCTCTTCATTTGTGTGTGTTAGAGGGCCTAAAAGTGTGTTTTGGTCTTAGTTTTGCACTAAGTCACCTAGTATCACACCTGACTTTGGTTGTGGATGTGTTGAGAGGATGTTCTTGGAGTTTTGAGCTGGTTTTTATCATAAGGAGGGGGCTGAGGTTGCTGCTCTTCAAGTGTTCTTCAAGGGTTACACTATTTGCTTTATATTCCCCATTCTTGCACTAGTTTTTAACCCAATTTGCATGATGTTTTAGACTTTGTATATAACTGAAAAAAGTCTTGTATTTTCATGCTTAAGATGCTTCATTAAGGTCACTTTGGTGTTGGGACCTCCCTCTTAGGCCTTGTTTGGCCCTTTTTGTGCTTTGTCGAGCTTGGGAACTTAGTGTATTGTTCTCACCACTAAAATCCAGGGTATTTTCAGTGGTGAAGAAAAGGTTTTGAGGTCTTGCATAGGGGAGGGACACCCCCCTCCCTTTGTCTCTCATTTGTTCATGTTTTTGGCTCATAAGGGTAGCATGCATGATTAGTTGTCTTTGGCTCCATTTCAGAGGTTTTTGGGTATTATTAGGTCATAATATGCCTCTGTTTTTGGTTGGATTAATGGCCCCTTTCATGCATTATATACTTGTCTTGTATTCCTCCATTTTGCCTAAAAATGCATCTTGCCATTAGACCACCATGCTTGCCTATTTTTGCCTAGCTTTGTGAAGCTTTTGGTTATGTTTCATCATGCTTGAGGTCTGTTGGGTGTTGATTTGATCACACCTTTCATACTTTGTATAGTCCCTTTGCATTCTAGCATGTTGGCATCGGGTGTGAGTCATTAGCATGCATTACCTTGGCTATTTCAAAGGATTTGGAACCACTTATTATGTCATTTCAGTCCATGTTTTGTGCTCACAATCTTGCATTTGTTATCCTTTCAATGCCTTAAAGAATTGTGATCTTATGCTCCATGTTTGAGTCATAGTGCATGCCTTTTGTTTAAGTCATTTGGGCTGCCATATCATAGGGTTTTTGGATGTATTTTGATGGATTAAAACTCTGTTTTGGGTTGCATAATCCATGCCATGAGTGGTTGGGGTAGGTGTAGAGTAATACTCCATTTTGTGGCTTTGAATGCCCTTTGTTTTGGGCCCTTTTCTTGGCATGTTTTGACCATAGTTCATGCATGATTTAGTCTTGTTTTGGAGTGCTTTAGGACTGTTCTAGGTCATTTTGATCCTTTGGGGTTTGGTTGACATAGCCATGGTTTGGACCTTTTTGTTGGCTTCGAGTTTTAGTCATTGTTGCATGCCTTGCTTGCAAAACATAGTGGATTTGGCATTGTCTTTTACATGTTTTCAGAGCTCGTTATGCTGGTGATTTGTCCATGTTTGTCTCTTCTTAATGCGCTTGAGAGTTGACTTCTTGTATGCCTAAGTGTTAGACTTCCATATGTGCACATTTGAAGGTGTTTAGTCCATCACTTCCATGCACTTTGGCCATCGCTTTGGGGTGGTGAGGCCTTCTCATTTCAGTATAAGTCCATCTTTGCATACTTTGCATGTTTGACATGTTGCATTGCATTGGTTGCATGCTTACATTGTATCATGTTCGCATGTTGTTTAGCCAGTTGCATTACATGGTCTTGTCGTATGCTTGACATGTTCATATTGCATTGGTTTAGCTTGCATGATTAGGTAATGTCATGTTGCATTAGCTTAGCGTGCTCATATTGTATTGCATGAGTTGCATTACTTTACATTGTATATGGCATACGTGCATTGTATCTTGTTTAGTTTGGGGTATCAAACCAAACTTGAGGGGTGAGGTGTGTTCGTACTCAAAGTGACTTAAACACGCCTCAACCTCCTCGCCGATGCCCTTGATCTCAACATGATAGGGCATTAGCACTCATTTGTTTTGTTGCATGCATTTACATTGAGTTGCAAACTTGGTATCTTTGGCCATCATGCATTGAAATGCGTGATTGATGGCCCGAGTACCGAGGGCCATACTCCCTTGAGTCTATAGCATGATTGGGAGAGTGGCCATGCATACATTGCTTTGAAAATTCCATACCATGCACTACCTGTCCTCTGCTGCTGTCAAAACAGGGCTCTGCAGGAAGAAATGGCCGACCGGCCACTTAAAGTGCCGACTGGCCATCAATGTCTAGCCGATGACACAAGCTTTGGCAGATAATCCCTTTTCCATGGCCGGTGGCCTTTTGTTCTAGCTGGTGGAACTCCAAAACACTCAGGATGAAGTTCAAAGCAGTTCTGGAAACTTTCATAATTTTCAGAGGAGCAAGGCAGTGTAAACAAAGGCAACAGTGGCATGGTACGGGTTTCCAAGCAAGGCAAGTCAAGCATACATCATTTACGCATTCCGAGGTGGGGCTGCGGCCATCTTCTTTCTGTAATTAATTTGTTAATTAATTAAAAGTTTTTGTAATATTTAATTAGCTAGAATAGTCAATTATTTATTTGTTTTGTAATATTTATTCGGACCCTCCGAGTGAGGGCAATTGTGTAATAAGTGTGCGTGAGTGTGTATATGTCTTCTAATCCCACGCCTTTTCTTCCCTTTTTATTTACTAGCTTTCGATGGTTAGGTTAGGGCATGATTCTATGAGCATACTTATGAGAGCCTGTTTGCATACATTCATTCAGATTGACGCACTGTGCTCGGCCAAGATCATACTAATCCATTTATATTTCAATTCTAAGTTGAATATGTGTTAACTGTAGTATCATCATATGCTATCTTAGAATAGCCGAGCCTATAGTAGTTGTATCTTGCATGTGTTGCATTAGCCACCTCAACATGAACTAGGATCAAGCATATGATTACTAACTAGTTTCGCTTTTAACCTGAGTACTCAGAAGCTTTCATGTTTTAGCATTCTTGCAGGGGTGTGAGTGTTGCAATGTTAACATACTTTACCATGAGGATATGTGCTTAAATGATATAGCTGCCTGAATGCCTGTGGGTGAAGGTTGGATTGTTTGAGTTGGAACAACTCGTTGAAATCCATGTTTTAGCCTACTTGCGAGTAGCAAATTTCAAACCATCTTTCAAACAAGTGGATATGCAATGCTTTGTTTCAATGAGGCGATCTAATCTATACTTTTGTGTTGTGCGCATCACATAGTAAGATTAGCTAATAAACCAGAATAAGAGCACATAATGTTTTCAAAAATTGATATCATGGTTAGTAGAGGCCGATCTTCGGATCGGGCGAATGGGGGTGCTCATAGCTGACCTTCCCCAATCGTATCCAAGTTCCTGCCGAGGCAACTTTGGTGATGACTTTACACGTGGCCTTAGGCAAACGAGTCGTGGTTTCCTAAATTCTCCCAAAATAAAATATTTAGGTGGCGATCAGATTCGCAAAGCTTTATGTTTGGCATTTCTTTCTAAAAATCTATTTTCAAACGATTTGCGGATTTGGACTCTTTGATGATTCATCGGTCTTGCATTGCACTCATGAGATTAGATACGTGACCGTGACATTGAGTCCTCGAATCAGAGTGAGCCCAAGATGAACAAAACGGGATCCTCCCCGACGCTCGGGGACGCTTCACGACAACCTTCCTCGAATTTCAACACATTGTTCTCAAATTTAAAGTCCGCCTCGCTTTGGACTCTCGCTCATCAATGACCTTTTTCAAAAAGTCATCATGTTGTTATTTCTCTTTAATCTTCTCAATCAAGGCTTGCTGAGCGTAAATAGCGACTAAGGTTCCACCTTGTTCATGCAAAACAATCTCAACTTCAAATTTTTCAAGGTCACATAGCAATTCTTTCTGCCCGGTGAGTAAACAGGCTAAATTTCTAACCGATTCGACTCAAGGTGCATCCAAGAACTGTTAGCTTTCCTCGGATGGTACAAAATTTGCAAGTCATAATCTTTTATCAGTTCTAACCATCTCCGCTGCCTCATGTTCAATTCTTTCTGTGTGAAGAAGTATTTCAAACTCTCGTAGTCTGTGTACACCTCACATGTTGCCCCATAAAGATAGTGACGCCAAATTTTCAATGCAAACACTACTGCAGCAAGTTCCAAGCCGTGGGTCGGATAATTTTTCTCATACGGTCTCAGTTGTCAGGAAGCATATGCAATAACTTTATCATTTTGCATTAAGACACATTCCAAACCCTTATAAGAAGTATCACTAAATATTGTAAATCCATCCGTACCTAAGGGTAGGGTAAGAATCGGTGCAGTCACAAGTCGAGTCTTTAACTCTTGAAAAGCTGATTCTCTCTGGTCAGTCTAGTCAAATGATATCCTTTTTTGAGTCAACTGAGTCAACGATAGGGCAATTTTGGAGAAGTCCTTCACAAATCTTTTGTAGTATCCGGCTAAGCCTAAGAAACTTCGGACTTTAGTAACATTAGACGGTCTGGGCCAATTCACTATTGCTTCAATCTTCTGTGGGTCAACTGTAATGCCATCCTTACTGATCACATGTCCCAAAAACATTACATTTTCTAGCCAAAATTCACACTTCGCCGGGCTTTTGCATACGCCGTTTCTTAAGATCTCAGAAGACAATGTTCAAATGATGTTCATGTTCTTCCGTGCTTTTGGAATAAATCAAAATGTCATCTATGAAAACAACTACAAATACATCGAGGAATGGTTTGAAAATTCTATTCATAAGGTCCATAAATGCAGCAGGTGCATTAGTAACTCCGAAAGGCATAACAAGGAATTCATAATGTCCGCATTCGCTCAAATGCGCCTTTTCAATGTCCTCCGGTTTGACTTTCAACCGGTGGTATCCAGATCTAAGGTCAATTTTTGAAAAGACCGAGCACCTCAGAATCGTCAAATAAATCATCAATACGAGGCAAGGTACTTGTTTTTCATCATTACCTTGTTCGGCCACTAGAGTCAATGCAGAGTCTCAATGAGCCGCCTTTCTTTTTCACTTAACAAAACCGAGCGCCCCATGGCAAGTACTAGTCCTGATGAACTTCTTATCCAACAGTTCTTGCAGCTGAATTTTCAATTCTTTCAGTTCGGTAAGTGCCATTCTGCATAGAGCTTTGGAAACTGGCTGTGTACCTGGAATCACATCAATGGTGAACTCAATGTCCCTGTCAATCAAATCCCCTGGCAAATTATCTAGAAAAACATCTGGGAATTCTCTGACTATGGGAATACTATCCACATTAGCTTTAGCATCAGTAGGTACAGTCAATATACAACATAGATACCCTTTACATCCCTTCTTAATTAGTTTAAAAGCTTTCATAGGCGAAATCAGATATGGGTGAGGCACTACACCAACTCCATTAAATACAAATTCAGGCAACCCAGGTGGACGGAAAACAACTTGTTTTGTTACACAGTCTATGGTAGCATGATATTTTGTTAACCAGTCCATTCCCAATATCACATCGAAATGATCGATATTCAAAGGCAGTAAATCAATATACAAATGCACATCCCCAACAATAATTTCACATGTAGGGTACATATAAGCACAAGTCATGGATCCCCCAACAAGTGAAGATACAGCTAACAAATAATTCATAGGTTCCAGTGGTCTATCTAGTTTTTGCGAAAAAGCATGCGAGACATATGAATGTGTAGACCCCAAATCAATCAGAACATAAGCATTTTGAGCACAAATTGAGAGTATACCTGACACAACGGTCTCGATATTCTGCACATCTCCCGGTACAAGTGCGAACACTCGGCCTTGCCTTAGAGGTTCCTTTCCGGTAGCTTTGGGATTGGGTTTCGGTGCAACAGTTCATGCTACGGCGCTAGCTGTAGCTTTACTATTGCCTTGAGAAGTAGAAGGGCAATCTTTGACCATGTGGCCCACCTTGCCACACCTGTAACAAGCACCAGAAATTTTATAACAAACCCGTTTGTGCCTTTTTCCACATTCAGAGCAGAGTGGTATGGAACCACTTCCCTGACTAGAACTGTTTGTTGACCCTGTATTTTGTTTCTTATTTAATGAACTGTTCCGACCTTTCTTAAACTTAAAGCCCCGTCTCTTACCGCCACTCAGACCTCGTGTTTCAAATTTCAATGCCTTGATATTCGACTCAAATATTATTGCTCTCAAGAACATCCACATATTTAAGCAGTTTCAAGATGTTGATTTGGTCAAGTATTTCTACATTAAGGCCGCCTTCAAACTTCCTGGCCTTTTTGTAATCAGTATCCACCATGTGGTGCATATTTGGCGAGTTCAGTGAATTTAGATTCATATTCTGCTACCGACATAGTGCCCTATTTCAACTGTTCAAACTCACCACTTTGCATCCTACCTCTATGAATTGTGCATGCATGTGAATATAACTCCCATTCTCAACTTAAATGATGTAAATGATGATCAAAGGCATGAATCTTCATCAAAATTCAACATGGATCACATGTTTCATGCTCAAATACACAAATTCGTGGCAATCTTTTACATGCATGTTTATAATGACTTCAAATTCACCAAATCCAACTCAATTCATGTTCTTGATTACAATTTGTCTTTGAGTTCACATAATTACAACTCAAACTCATGAATTCATATCTAATTACTCACCTAGAGGCTCCAATCTTCCAATTTCTATTTAATTCTTGAGCCTAGCCTTTCAAATCTTGAATTCCCTTGCAAAAATTTACAAGGATGGCCTCTCTCTCTCTCTCTCTCCCTAGAGGGTAAAATCTAATTTGAGCTCAAAACAATATGAGCTTAAGCATACTTAGCTCATTTATATAGGCCTTCTCTAATCACACTTAATTAGAGCTAATTAATGGTGCCCGATTGATTCAATTTAAACTAATCAATTTGCTCTGAATCAGTTTTTAATTAAATTCCACCGTAGGCTCTAAAAATTACGCTAATCACATTGGCGTAGTCAATTTCAGTTTCTGTGGCCGATAAGGCCTTCAATTTTCAGTTTATAACAGTAAGTTGAACAGTTTTTCCTACAATGAACAGATATAAAGCCAAAATCACATATAGTCATATAATTACCACTAAAAATCATATCAGGCATATAATCACAACCATAATTTAAGATCAATTAACATAACACAGGACAGGGTTATCACAATCTTCCCTCCCTTTAGGAAGTTTAGTCTTCCAAACTTATTTTACCTCTGTCTGGAAACAAGTATAGGTAGCATAGTCACATTTCATCTTCTTTTTCCCACGTGGAGTTCGTTCCATAGTGTTCTTTCCATTCTGCTTTCACCATCGAGATGGCATTGCTTCTCAGCTATTTCACTTGCCACCAATGATTTGTTCCACCATTCTGCAGATTCCATATTTTGATCAAGACCTATCTCGTAATAATCAATCACATGAAACGGAACTCGAAGATAACCCCTCAACATTGATACGTGGAATACATTGTGTATTTACTCGAATCTCGGTGGCAAGGTGACTTGATAAGCAACTGGACCAAGCCTTTCCAAAATTTTAGACGGCCCAATGTAACGGGGTGACAATTTACCCTCTTCCTAATCTTACGGTCCTTCTAATCACCCAAATAAATACATGATCACCAACCTCAGACTAAAAGGTCTTCTTCAACATCTCAGATAATTCTTTTTGTTGACTTTGAGCTGTCTTGAGCCTTTGTTGAATAATTTTGATTTTCTTAGAAGTGTCTTGCACAATTTCAGGCCTAAGTAAGGCTCTATCTCCGACTTCTGTCCAACAAATTGGCGATCTACACTTTCTACTGTACAAAGCTTCGTATGGTGCCATACTGGAAGCTGTTATTGTATGCAAACTTTGCTAGTGGCAAATAATTCTCCCAACTCCCTTGGAAATCTAAAGCACACATTCGTAGCATGTCTTCCAAGGTTTGTATGGTCCGCTCGATTGTCTGCCCTGTTTGTGGATGGAACGCAATATTGAATCTCAATTCTATTCCCATAGCTCTTTGTAATCTTTTCCACAACCTAGACACAAATTTCGGATCTCTATCCGAGACAATGGACATCGGAACTCTATCTAAACGAACAATCTCATCAACATATATAGTAGCCAATCTATAAGCATCAAATGTAGTTTTAACAGGCAGGAAATGTGCAAACTTAATCAGTCTATCAACTACAACCCAAATAGAATTCATACCTCAAGGAGTTCGAGGTAGACCAATAACAAAGTCCATAGTCACATGTTCCCACTTCTATTCCAGAATACGGAGAGGTTGAAGTAAACTGCCCGGTTTCTGATGTTCAGCTTTAACTTGCTGACATTGATGGCACTTGGACACATACTTTTCAATTTCTTTCTTTATTTTAGGTCACCAATAGCTTTGCTTCAAGTCCAGATACATTTTGTTATTTTACCCGGATACATAGCAAATATTGACTTATGAGCTTCATCTAAAATCCTCTTCTTTAGTTCCAGAACATTTGGGACACACATTCGGTTTTGAAATTTCAACACTTCACCTTCAATGCTGAACTTTGCTTTCGAACTTGCCTCAAATTCATCAATCACTTTCTTGAGGAACTCGTCCTCTTTTTGCTTTTGCTTAATTTCAGTAATTATTGCTGGTTCAGTTGAAATGGCGGCGATCAACCTGGTTTGTTCATGTAACACGACTTCAATCTCAGTTCTCTCAAAATTTAGCAAAATTTCTTTCTGTTCAGTAAGTAAACATGCTAAATTCCTCACGATTTTCTCGCTCAAGGCATCAAGAATCGTATTGGCTTTCCGGTGATATCAATTTGAAGATCATAATCTTTTATCAATTCAAGCCATTTTCTCGTCAGATATTTAGCTCTTTCTATGAAAAGAAGTACTTTAGAATTTTTGTGATCCGTGTGGAATTCGCATTTTACCCCATACAAATAATGCTGCCAAATTTTTAAATCAAATACAACTGCGGCCAATTTTAAGTCATGCGTTGGGTAGTTATTCTAATGTGGCCTAAACTGCCAGGAGGCATAAGCAATTACTCGCCCATTCTGCATTAACACACAACCTGCACTTTATAAGATACATCACTAAAAATTACAAACTTTTTCGTACTTGTGGGTAATGTCAACACTAGTGAAGTGGTCAGTCTCGTTTTCAGTTCATGAAAGGCAGATTCCCTTTCGTTATTCCATTCAAAAGGTTGCCCTTTCCGTGTCAGTTGGATAAGAGGCACAGCTATTTTCGAAAAGTCTTTCACAAACCTTCTGTAGTACCCAGCTAAGCCCATGAAACTATAGACTTCTGTTATATTCGTCGGTGTAGGCCAATTCATAATTGCCTCTATTTTCTGCGTGTAAAACCCAAGTTGTGTGTAGGATTATTTTGTTGGATAGATTAGTAATTAAATTAATTTATATGGGTCATTTATTAATATCAAAGAATTAGTTATGAGATGGCATTATATTTCCTATTACTTAGATGGGTAATTTTGTAACTTTGAGAAATTAGGTTAATAAGCCCACCTATTGTGGCTTTAAGTCTTGGAAAACAAACAAAACAGAGGCTGTGAATTGCTCCATAGGCGGCTAGGGTTTGAGAAGGTAAAAGAAAAAGAGAAGAGAGGTTCAAGTGAGGCTACAATAGGGATTGAAGGCAAAGACGTTGGTGATTTTGGGACACTCATTGGTTAGGTAAAATCGCTTTCATCGTTAATTATTAAGTTTATGTTGAGGAATTTAACAATCAATGCGTTAAAGGGATTTGGAAGATCTATAGGTGCCTACTTAGGTTTTGAGAATTGGGTGCAATGTGTAAGTGTAACTTTGGGTGGGTAATAGAAACAATGGAATTTTGTATTATGGATCAGGGTGTGTTTTGACTTTTGGGTTTTGTATATTAGGTAAGGTGTGTTTGGCTATTGAATTGGGTGGATTGATTTGGTGTCTCTTGGATTTTAAGCGCATATATATATATATATATAATGGGTTCTTGTTGATGTGTGAAAGACATCAAAATATTAATTTATTTGAGGTTCTATTTGTTAGGTTTATGTGATTGAAGTGGTGGAGTTGGGTGTTTGGAGTTGGTGATTGGAGTGTTATTTCTAAGCGTTTGAAGTAAGTAACCCTCTATCACTGTTGGTTCATTTTTATTCCTATCGAATCGTTTAAAATAATAAATATATATTTATAGCCTTCGTGTTCTCTTAAAATAAAAGATGGGTCAAGTATAAAACAACATCGAATATTATTATGAAAGTTATTTGAATATTTTGTAAAACTATTCTGAAAATTGTACCAAATGTTTATTCAAAAATATCAATATTTTATTTGAAAGTTGTGTATTGTTTGAATTTTGAACATCACTCTAGTCTCGACTATGATTTGGACCCCAGCCAATGGGGATTATTTATTGGCACGTAAACTAGTTTCTTTTGGGGCTTTACCACGCTTATGTGTGGTTTTGGGCCTTGTCACGCTAAGTGACCATAGTCATTAAGACTCGGGTTTTGTGAATCTAATCATTGAACTATCTCAATATCGAACCATCGATTTGAACAACTAATTACTTTGAATTATCACATTGGCTTTTTATTTAAAATGTATTGTACATTGTTTATTTTAGCTTTGAAACCATCTTACAAATAATTGTTCATTTATTGAACTGAGAAGAATTATATTTATTAGTTATCGATTTCTTTATTTATTTTTGTATACTTGATCCATTTAGCAAAGTTGATGGTTGGTTATTCACGGGCTTTCTAGCTTACCCTTATTTTTTTTTTCAGATTCTCAAGAGTAGAGTCATGTGATTTTTACATGTCAAAGTGCTGAGAGTAGGACTGTGATTTAAGTACTTAGATTATTGTTTTGTTAGTGGATTAAATTAGTGGACTTGGTGGACTTTTTCATATAAGAACTATTTATTTTTATGGATTTTGGCATTATGACAATTAAGGATTTAATTTGAGTATTTTACATTGTGGGTTATGTGATTGGATTTTTAGCCTTGCATGCTCACTTATATGAGTGTGCGGCGTTGTCACGGAGCTTGGGGCGTGACAATTTTATGGTATCAGAGCCAGGTTGTAATTTTAAAAGTTGGTATAGAATAGTGGTGAGATTGGGTAGATGTAGGATTGGGAATGCTTATAATTTGATAAAAGGTTAATTTTATTTACGTGCTATAGGGACTTGAGAATAGAATAAGATGAGGTTTTATTATTGATGCATATAGGTTGCAATGGAACATGAGGAGACATTGGCAAATATGGCTAGGAATACACGCCAGGGTCAAACGAATCGACGAACTGATAATAACAATCGGTGAGGGAATGTGATTAATATTGGTAGTGGTTCTCAAGCAGTCAGAGGAAATCAGGGGCAAGAGTTGAAGGAACAATTATAAGAGTTACTAGATAAGGGCTTTATTAGGCCTAGTGTTTCTCCTTGGGGTGTGCCCGTTTTATTTGTGAAAAAGAAGGATGGTAGTTTTTGCCTTTACATTGATTATAGAGGGTTGAACAAGGTAACAATTCGAAATAAATATCATTTGCCTAGGATAAATGACTCATTTGATCAATTGCAAGGAGCACAAGTCTTTTCTAAGATTGACCTTCGTTCTAGATATCATCTTGAAGGTTAAAGCGAAGATATACCTAAGACAAACCTTCCAAACTAGATATGGGCATTATGAATTTTTAGTGATGTCGCTTGGGTTGACCAATACGTCGCAGCTTTTATGGATTTAACGTAACAGTATTTAAACCCTTTCTTAGATCTTTTGTGGTAATTTTTATTTATGACATTCTTGTGTACTTGAAGAGTAAAGAGCAAAGATGAAGAACATCCGAGAATAGTGTTGCAGATATTAAGGAGAAGAAATTTTTTGCTAAATTAAAGAAGTGTGAATTTTGGGAGAGTGTATCATTTTTGGGTCATGTGATATCTAGAGATGGGGTGTCTGTTGACCCCAAGAAAGTGGAGGCGGTGGTAGAGTGGAATAGGCCTACTAGTGTCACTGAAATTCGTAGTTTCTTGGGTTTAGCAGGATATTATAGAAGGTTTGTTAAGGAATTTTCCTGAATTTCTATACCTTTGACTTGTTTAACACAAAAAGGAGGGGTTAAATTTGAATGGTCTGAAGATTGTGAGAAGAGTTTCCAAGATCTAAAGAGTCGATTAGTGTGTGTTCCAGTACTTATAGTTCCATCCGGAGATGAAGGTTTTACCATCTATAGTGATACATCGAAGATGGGCTTGGGTTGTGTTCTGATGCAGAACGATAAGGTAGTGGCATATGCGTCTAGGCAGTTGAAGCCATATGAGCAGATTATCCTACACATGATTTGGAGTTGGCTACAGTGGTATTTGCATTGAAAATCTAGAGGCACTAACTATATGGGGTGAAATGTGAGATATTCACTGATCATAAAAGTCTGAAGTATATTTTCACTCAAAAAGAATTGAATATGAGGCAAAGGTGATGGTTGGAGCTTTTAAAGGACTATGATTTGACTATCAATTATCATCCAGGAAAAGCCAATGCAGTGGCTGATGCCTTGAGTAGAAAGACCCCAAGTAATTTGGCTACCTTGATCAGTGACCAAAAGAATATCTTGGAGGACTTGCGAAGGTTGAATATCGATATTAGATGGCATAACCATGGAGTGCAGTTGGCAAACCTTAGAGTTCAACCCACATTGATTGATAGAATTAAAGATGCTCAGGGAAAAGATCCTCAGTTACAAAAACTTAAGGCTTAAATGGAAATAGGGCTACAGATGGAATTTGTGTGAATAAAGATGGAACCTTGAGATTTGGAGAGAGGTTGTGTGTGCCTAATGATTTAGAGCTCAAGAGAGAAATCCTAGGAAAAGCTCACGCTCAGGTATACTGTACATCAGTGGAGCACTAAAATGTATAAAGACTTGAAGAGGAACTTTTGGTGGAATAATATGAAGAGGGAAATTGCTCAGTATGTTGCTCAATGTTTGGTATGTCAACAAGTGAAAGTTGAACATCAGAGACCTGCAGGTAAGTTACAACCTCTTCCTATTCCCGAGTGGAAGTGGGAACATATTACTATGGATTTTGTGACAGGGTTGCCTAGGACCCAAGGTGATAACAATGCTATTTGGGTTATCGTTGATCGATTGACCAAATCCGCTCACTTTCTAGCTTTTAAGGGAGGGTTCTCCTTAGAGAAGTTTGCAAATTTGTATATCAAGGAGATTGTGAAGTTGCATGGTATTCCGGTGACCATAGTGTCTGATAAAGATAGTAGATTTGTATCTATGTTTTGGAGGAGTTTGCATACAGCTCTAGATACTAGTTTGAATTTTAGCACGGCCTTTTATCCTCAAACTGATGGACAGTCAAAGAGAACTATTCAGACTCTTGAAGACATGTTGAGGGCCTGTATTATTGATCTTAGAGGTTCTTGGGATGAGCATTTGGCCTTAGTGGAATTCTCTTATAATAATAGTTATCATGCAAGCATTCAAATGGTGCCATATGAGGCTTTATATGGACGGAAGTGTAGATCACCTATTTGTTGGGATGATGTGGGCGAAAGGAAGTTATTAGGGCCTGAGATTGTGCAACAAACAGTGGACAAGATCAATCGTATTAGAGAGCGACTTCAAGACCGCATTGCAGAAAAGTTATGCAGATAACAGGAGACGCAATTTGGTGTTTGGGGTTGGAGACCATGTGTTCCTTAAGGTGTCTCCTATGAAAAGAGTAATGAGGTTTGGTGTTCGTGATAAATTGAGTCCTAGATTTATTGGACCATTTGAGGTTTCAGATCGAATTGGTGAGAAAGCTTACAGACTTGCCCTACCACCTTCACTAGTTGGAGTTCATAATGTCTTCCATGTTTCGATGTTGAGGAAGTATATACCGAATCCCAATCATATGATTGATTATGCACCGTTGCAGTTTAAGGAGGATTTGACTTATGAAGAACACCCTCTAAGAATTGTTGATAAGAAACAACAGGTTTTGAGGCGTCGAGTCATCCACTATGTTAAGGTTTAACGGAGTAATCACTCGGAGAGAGAAGCTACTTGGGAACTTGAGGATGAAATGAGAGAAAAGTATCCATAACTTTTTGAGACTACATGTATGTCAAATTTCGAGGACGAAATTTCTTTTAAGAGGGGAAGAATGTAAAACCCAAGTTGTGTGTAGGATTATTTTGTTGGATAGATTAGTAATTAAATTAATTTATATGGGTCATTTATTAATATCAAAGAATTAGTTATGAGATGGCATTATATTTCCTATTACTTAGATGGGTAATTTTGTAACTTTGAGAAATTAGGTTAATAAGCCCACCTATTGTGGCTTTAAGTCTTGGAAAACAAACAAAACAGAGGCTGTGAATTGCTCCATAGGCGGTTAGGGTTAGAGAAGGTAAAAGAAAAGAGAAGAGAGGTTCAAGTGAGGCTACAATAGGGATTGAAGGCAAGACGTTGGTGATTTTGGGACACTCATTGGTTAAGGTAAAATCGCTTTCATCGTTAATTATTAAGTTTATGTTGAGGAATTTAACAATCAATGCATTAAAGGGATTTGGAAGATCTATAGGTGCCTACTTAGGTTTTGAGAATTGGGTGCAATGTGTAAGTGTAACTTTGGGTGGGTAATAGAAACAATGGAATTTTGTATTATGGATCAGGGTGTGTTTTGACTTTTGGGTTTTGTATATTAGGTAAGGTGTGTTTGGCTATTGAATTGGGTGGATTGATTTGGTGTCTCTTGGATTTTAAGCGCATATATATATAATGGGTTCTTGTTGATGTGTGAAAGACATCAAAATATTAATTTATTTGAGGTTCTATTTGTTAGGTTTATGTGATTGAAGTGGTGGAGTTGGGTGTTTGGAGTTGGTGATTGGAGTGTTATTTCTAAGCGTTTGAAGTAAGTAACCCTCTATCACTGTTGGTTCATTTTTATTCCTATCGAATCATTTAAAATAATAAATATATATTTATAGCCTTCGTGTTCTCTTAAAATAAAACATGGGTCAAGTATAAAACAACATCGAATATTATTATGAAAGTTATTTGAATATTTTGTAAAACTATTCAAAATTGTACCAAATGTTTATTCAAAATATCTAATATTTTATTTGAAAGTTGTGTATTGTTTGAATTTTGAACATCACTCTAGTCCGACTATGATTTGGACCCTAGCCAATGGGGATTATTTATTGGCACGTAAACTAGTTTCTTTTGGAGCTTTACCACCGCCTATGTGTGGTTCTCGGGCCTTGTCACGGGCTAAGTGACCATAGTCATTAAGACTCGGGTTTTGTGAATCTAATCATTGAACTATCTCAATATCGAACCATCGATTTGAACAACTAATTACTTTGAATTATCACATTGGCTTTTTATTTAAAATGTATTGTACATTGTTTATTTTAGCTTTGAAACCATCTTACAAATAATTGTTCATTTATTGAATCAGAGAAAATTATATTTATTAGTTATCGATTTCTTTATTTATTTTTGTATACTTGATCCAAATTAGCAAAGGATGGTTGGTTATTTACCGGGCTTTCTAGCTTACTCCTTATTTTTTTTTCAGATTCAAGAGTAGAGTCAAGGTGATTTTTACATGTGAAAGTGCCGAGAGTAATGTGATTTAAGTACTTAGATTATTGTTTTGTTAGTGGATTAAATTAGTGGACTTGGTGGACTTTTTCATATAAGAACTATTTATTTTTATGGATTTTGGCATTATGACAATTAAGGATTTAATTTGAGTATTTTACATTGTGGGTTATGTGATTGAATTTTTAGCCTTGCATGCTCACTTATATGAGTGTGCGGCGTTGTCACGGAGCTTGGGGCGTGACACTGCGGATCCACTGAAATCCCCTTCTTGTTGATAACATGCCTTAAGAAAATAACTTCATCCAACCAAAATTCATATTTCTTTAGTTTGGTAAATAATTTATTTTCTCTAAGTGTTTGTAAGACGGTTCTTAAGTGGTGTTCATGTTCAAGTCTATTTTTTGAATATATCAAGATATCATCAATAAAAACCATAACAAAATCATCAAGTCTTAAAAATTTGGTTCATTAGGCCCATAAATGCTGCAGGAGCATTAGTCACCCCAAATGGCATAACAAGAAATTCATAATGACCATATCTCGTTCTGAATGCAGTTTTCTCAATATCTTCTGCCTTTACCTTCAACTGGTGATACCTGGATCTCAAATTAATTTTGGAAAACACTTGTGATCCCTACAACTGGTCAAACAAGTCATCAATATAAGGGAAAGGATATTTATTCTTTATTGTCACCTTGTTCAGTTCTCGATAGTCAATACACAAGTGTAAGGTTCCGTCTTTCTTTTTCACAAATAACACCGGTGCACGCCATGGTGAAGTACTAGGTCGAATAAACCCTTTGTCAAGTAGGTCTTGCAATTGTTCTTTCAATCCTTTCATTTTAGTAGTAGCCATTCAGTAGGGAGTTTTAGAAATAGGCTAAGTGCTTGGCATAACTTCAATAGTAAACTCTATCTTCCTATCCACTAATTCCCCTGGCAATTCATTTGCAAACACATCTGGAAATTCGCTAACAATAGGGATACTACTCAATTCAACATTCACAATTTGTTCAGATAGCACAGAACACAAGTAACCCTGGCACCCTTTCCTGATCAATTTACATGCTTTCATTGCCGATATCAAGTAAGGTGGAGGCACTACCCCATTACCCATAAACACAATTTCTTTCCATTCCGATGGTTTAAATATAGCCTGTTTCGTTGCATAATCAATGGTGACACAATATTTAGTTAACCAATCCATGCCCAGAATTACATCAAAATGTCTAAAGTCCAAGGGTAATAAATCTACATACAGAATAACATTCCCAATACACATATCAAAAAATCGATATACAATGTATACAACACAGATTCCCCAAATAGAGCAGATACACATAGCAAATATGGTAATGATTCTAAAGGTCTACTCACCTAGATGCAAATGCACAAGTTATGAAAGAGTGTGTTGATCCAAGTCAATTAACACAAAAGCATCCTAATTGCATATAGAGATAGTACCTAAGACAATGGCTTTGCCTGTATCGCCTCAACAAGCGAAAAACTCTCCCTTGCCTCACGGTATCTCCGGTGGTAGTAGGCCTCGTAGTATTTCCCAATTTCGGGATTGATGCAGTTGAACTAACAGCAAACTTTCTGCTGTTCTGATTACAATCTCTGGCCATGTGTCCTGTCGTGCCACAATTAAAGCAGGCTCCTCATATGCAGTAACAAACCCCACGGTGCTTTTACCACATTGGTTGCACATTGGGGATATATCTCGGGAAGAATTCGAAGTACTTGAGGAGCCCGTATTCTGCTTCTTTGAAAATTTCTTCTTCGAAAAGAAGCCCTGTCTTTTACTACATTTCTAGTCAGTTGTCGATTTGGCCTGTCTGGCTATGTTAACTTCTGATATTATGGCTTGGTCCAGCACCTCAATATAGGTTTCCAGCTTGAGAACATTCACCTTCTCTAAGATATCATCTCGAAGCCCTCCTTCAAAATGCCTCGCTTTCTTATAGTCAGTATTGACCACATGTGGTGCAAATTTAGCCAACTCAGTGAATTTGGCCTCATACTCAGCTACCATCATGCTATTTTGTTTAAGTTCCATGAACTCCGACAACTTTCTGTCACGGACACATTATGGAAAATATTTATCGTAGAAAATCTCCAAAAATCGTGCCCAACCAATATCCTTATTGCTCGTACGCATCAACATTAACCATCTTCTTGCCTCATCTTCAAGAGTAAAAGTGGCTAGAAGTACCTTCTATGTTTCTGAACAAGGAAACATTTCAAACAGTTTCTCTATGCCGAGGACCAATGCTTTAGCCTTTAACGGATCCAATCCCCCATGAAACTATGGCGGTTTCATTTTCTTAAGCTCTTTGGTGAGAGCTATTATTCGGTCATCATTCTAAAGGTCTTAAACATGTGGTACTGGAGGAGGAGGCAAAGGATGTGGTTGTTACCACCGTTGTTATTGCCCCAATGTTTCTGCCATTTCCTAAATCAATCTTTCCATCCTATCCATTCTGGCAGTAGAAAACTCCTCTATTTCGTCACCTCTTGTTCTCACCATCTGATTAGACTTGCATTATTCTTTATACAAAAAGGTTCACAAGTATGCATATACCAAAGAGCATACATATTCAAATAATTCACAATACAAGTAATCACAAACATATAGCACATAATCATTCATCTTGAAGCATTTAAGCATGTTATTGAAGCTTTCATTTTCATACTTATCACATGAATGCATCCTAGATCTTTTCTAGATGCTTATTGCTCATTTGGACAAGTGTGTGAGTTATTAACTCGTGCTCTAATACCACTCTGTCATGACCCGAACCCGCCCCTATGGATTAAGGTCATAACCGGCCAGTAATCAGGGGATTACCTACAGCCTCAAACTTGATTAAACATACTTCAACTGAGTTAAGGGGGCCAAGATGGAAGCAAGCTTTAAAAATTTATCCATAGAGTTATGCTTACATGGCACGTCAAAACATTTCACATGTACTCATTAATAACCCACATCAAAAGGGAAATAACATAGAATTTTACACAACAGGATTATTCAAGTCATAGTTAGCCAAACCAAAAGTTTATTTACATGGTGATCTAACATTTTCATCAAAGTAACAAAAAGGAAGACAAAAGAAAAAAAGCAAGTCTCGTGCGTGAGACGTTTGGGCTGACTCCTCAAAACTTTGACTTTTTCTCACATACTTCACCAAGGCTGGGTTTGGACATCTCTTGGCTCACCTACATACACATGAATGATAGTGAACAAAAGCCCAGTGAATAATATCAAATAAAGTTGGTACATGAATGAAATTCGAAACAGATATATCAAACGGCCTTAGGTCGATTCATGTTTCTATTTGGTACATTAAACGGCTTCAAGCTCGAACATATCAAGCGGCCTCTGGCCCATTTCGTTCTTAACAAATGGCCTCGGGCCCAATTCATTCATGTTAAATGGCCTTGGGCCCAGTTTTACTCTTGTCGAATAACCTTTGGCCCAATCATTCATGTCGAACGGCCTTTGGCCTAATCATTCATGTCAAATGACATTTAGCCCAATCGTTCATGTCAAACGGCCTTTGACCCAATCATTTATGAAATGCACATTTCATACTTGAGATCATAATCACATCATAATCATAATTGTAATCCAACGGCCTTATCCAATCATATAGCGTAACGAATATTTGTCCACAATTTGAATTAACAAACTTATGAAGCTCAAATAGGAGTAAGCAATTGGACAAATAGCATACTTCAAAATATCTTTACTAAAATATTACTCACAGTGTTCTGCCGATGGATTCACCATTGTGCTCGACCATACACATTACATAACACATATTGGGTCACAAAGGATTCAATCCGTTCTTAATTTATTTCTTTCTCTTCAACCTCTTTCTTATCCTTTTAGGTCGTATACAAAGCTCAATGCATGCCTAAGAGTGCTTAGAAAAGAGAACGGAAAATGAAACTCAAAACAACTTTTTAAAATTTCTGAAATAGGGCTCTCGGCTCGAGTGTGGGTCTTCTCGCTCGAGCGGACCCCTTTGGTCTGCAAAAGTACTCGTTTCCTCATTTTAGCGCTCGAGCGTGACTTTGGAAGCTCAAGCTGAGAGTCAAAACATATGACTGGGCGCTCGAGCGTGGCTCTTCCCGCTCGAGCGGACATCAATGTCTGTAAAACTTCTAGGAGCTAACATTTCATGCTCGAGCGGCGATTGCCCCGCTCGAGCGAACTCGACAAATTGTGGAATTCCCAACAAGCTACTTGAGCTTCATACTTGCATTCAAATTGATGTAACTTGCATGTTATGACCCATAACTCACGCGTACATCTACTAACATAATACATGCACAAAATTTACAACATGATGAAGCTCAATTCCCATGAATCAATTACATGCATACCCAATTATACCAAACTTATGCCCAATACATCAAATTCATGCACCCAAAACTCATACCTCTATGAATTGTGCATGCACGTGGAATATAACTTCCATTCTCAACTTAAATGATGCAAATGATGATCAAAGGCATGAATCTTCATTAAAATTCAACATGGATCACATGTTTCATGCTCAAATACACAAATTCATGGCAATCTTTCACATGCATGTTTATAATGACTTCAAATTCACCAAATTCAACTCAATTTATATTCTTGATTACAATTTGTCTTTGAGTTCACATAATTACAACTCAAACTCATGAATTCATATCTAATTACTCACATAGAGGCTCCAATCTTCCAATTTTTATTTAGTTCTTGAGCCTAGCCTTTCAAATCTTGAATTCCCTTGTAAAAATCTACAAGGATGGCCATTCTCTCTCTCTAAACCAGTCCTCTCTCTCCCTCTCTCTCTCCCTAGAGGGTAAAATCTAATTTGAGCTCAAAACAATATGAGCTTAAGCATACTTAGCTCATTTATATAGGCCTTCTCTAATCACACTTAATTAGAGCTAATTAATGGTGCCCAATTGATTCAATTTAAACTAATCGATTCGCTCCGAATCAGTTTTCAATTAAATTCCACCGTAGGCTCTAAAAATTACTCTAATCACAATGGCATAGTCAATTTTAGTTTCTATGGATGATAAGGCCTTTAATTTTTAGTTTATAACAGTAAGTTGAACAGATCTTCCTACGATGAACATATATAAAGCCAAAATCACATATAGTCATGTAAGAGCATCTCCAATGGTTCAGTATTCTTTTCACCAAATTTGAGTAAAAAATGGCTCATTTTCTCAATCTGATATCAATTGCTCCAACGGTGCATCAAAAAGAAGAATCATTCCGTGGGTCGACCAGTTGGTCGATCGGTCGGTCGACCGGTAAGGCAAATTGATTTTTTTTTTAACCTTTTTTAACTGTTTGAACCTACCTAACCATTGGTTCAAATTTTTTTTGAATTGTTTGAACCAGTTCGTAGGTCAATTTTTGAACCATTTGCATGAGCTGGTCAACCGGGTGGTCGACCAGGTGGTCAACCACCATGTGTAAAATTTTCACTCCATTCTACTTTAACAACTATGCACAGTGAATTGGTGAAAGGAGCAACTTGTTCTCACTTTGATGAATTTTTTGTTGAATTCTCATTTTGATACTAATTTGCTGAAACATTGGAGCACCAAAAAGTGACTTTTTCACCAAAATTCAAATCTGATGCCAAGTTTGATGAAGCGTTGGAGATGGTCTAATTACCACTCAAAATCATATCAGACATATAATCACAACCATAATTTAAGATCAATTAACATAACACAAGACAAGGTTATCACAAATATAATTTCAGAAATCATAACTTCTCAGATCACATTTGGAACATAATTCATATGAACATATCTTTACAATAACGTTACTTACAGTGGGCTTCCAAAAACGGTTGGTCAATCTTCGAGTCTTGACTTACAAACACAAATGTACATAGCACAAAACATATTTCATCATAACACATCTGTATGGTTGTGTAGACCGCTCGAACTCGCTCCGTGCGCCCCCCTCTCGGAGAGGGCGCGAATTGTCTTCATGTTACTACAGTTCGGACTCCTGTCACGGTTCTAAATCTAATCTCACAAAGTGCAATGTAAGACTGATAAATCACCAAAGAGTTCAAATCCGGCAAATCGTTTCGGAAAATCGATTTCAATCAAAAAGCGCCAAACATGGATCATGCTTGCGATTTTAGAGTCGCCACCAGAGACCCCCATTTTTGACCAACCTTAAGACTTCGACGCCACCGATTGAGCTTCGGTGATGTTGATATCAGGTGCTCGTGAAGTCTCAGAGTCGCGCAGGCGCTCGCCTCCCGGACTCCGAACTCTCTCAGGCCTTGCCTCGGTTTGCGAATCGGACTCGATTTTCTCTGCTTTTCTTTCGAGGGAGGAGAGGTCCCAGAGACCATCTCTCAATGGTCGTGGGCTACATTTCGTGCTCAGAGGCCATTTTGCCCATTTCGAGCCCGATTCGGTTTGCTGAGCCGCCAGTGCCTCGGTTCGGGACCACCCAACCATCTCCGATTCCTCCATTTTCTCGCATGCATCTCATTTACTCCTTCGAGGGACACTGGGTCTTAGATACCCACTGCAGCCCAAACACCACTTTCGGTGCTTAACGGCGACGGGACCCAATCGCGTGTTTTGGCCCCGAGCATTCGTTTTGCATCGGTTTTGTTCATTTTTGGCAGTACCTCGCTTTTATCATAAGGAAGGTCACTGGAGGGTGGGAGGCCAGCAATTGTCTCAAAGAACTGCTTATGCTCCTCTGGCGCCCGGCTGCTTTTTCTCACTTCCGGGCTAATGTTGAACACCCTAGGGCCATTTTCTTCGAGCCAAAACCACATATTTGTGTTGTACACACATGGGAGGACCCTAAAAACACATGGCCGGCCAGTAACTCTCATTGACTCTTTTGAACCCCTTCTAAAAGTGGCATGTTGTCTCTCCTGTTTCAGAGTTGCCAGATTCCAACCACAGTGCCTTGTTTTACACACTTGGGAGGACACCAACCTTTGGTGGTCGGCCAAAAATTCCTACTTTCCATTTTTTCCCTTGGCCGGCCGGCCATGGGGGGTGGCCGGCCGCCACCTCCAAGAAGGTGCCTAGTGGCTGCTTCCTTGGGATGTGTGCATGCCAGCTGTGCTTTGATTTTCCCCCAAAAATATCTGATCCGGGGGACCCCTTTGGAGGGAAATAAAAGCTCATTTCCCTCCATTTGGCCAAGGACTCTTCTCTCCCCCTCTTGCACACATTAGTGTCCTCCCAACTCAAGAGAAGAGATTACATGGATTGATTGGAGCATATACATACATACAACTTCATTTCTCTCAAGTTTTGGTGCCATTTCTTTATCATCTTCAAGCTCTACCATCACAACTCCATTCCAGCAGCTAGGAGAGCTTTCCAGCAGCTAAGAGGCTCCCATTCTTCAAGCAAAAGGCAACCAAGACTTGTCTACAAGGGTAAGTCTCATTTTACCTCTTTTGTAGCTCATTTTTGCCTCATTTCTTAAGCCTATTTTCTTATTGTTTTGAGCTCCGACCTTAACTTAAACTAGGTCTATTTTGAGCTATTCTTCATGTTTGTTCAAGGGCTCAACCCTGTTTGAGCCCTCTATGATGCACTTGCTTCAATATCATCTTGTATGTCAATATTTTGCATGCTTTTTCTAGCCTATGAATGATCTGTTTTCAAGCATAATGTAAACTGCAAGTGGGCCTATTTTGAGCCCCTCTTCAACATTGAAGAAGGGCTCAACCCTGTTTTTCCTCTCTATCATGCACTTGCTTCATAATCTCTCATATTTACCGTAAATTTGCATGATTTGTTTGGTCTACATGTAGTCTGTTTTGGAGCATGTCATGAACTGTGAGTAAGCTTATTTTGTGTCCCTCTACAACATTGTAGAAAGGATCAACCTTGTTGGGGGTCTCCATGTTGTGCTTGTCTTTGTATCTCTCTTTGGCCCCCATCTTTGCATGCTTTTTAGGCCTATCTAGCTTCTGTTTTTGGCCATGAGCAGTACTGAAAATATCCATATTTTGGCCTTCTTGTCATGTTTTGTTAAGGGTCCAAGGCTGTTTGATGAATGTACGGCATACCTCATGTTCTAGCCTTTGTTGGCTTCATTCTTGCATGACATTTTTGGCATGTTTGCATACTGATTTGAGGGTTGTCATCTACTGTCAATGTGCATATTTTTAGTCCCTCATCAGTGTTGTAGAAGGAAATTTTAGTGTTTGAGCATCGCATACATCACTTGTTTCAATACCCCTCTTTTGGCCCCCATTTTCGTATGCCATTGTTGTCCTATCTATGCTTACTATTTCACCATGTTTTGTACTGTAAAAAATGCTATTTTGGGGCTGCCTTGCTACTGTTTTGCATGTCATGTACCAATTATGCATATTTAGTATGGTCAGAGGCCATTTCGGTGTTTAATATCGCATTTCGACCATTCCGCATTTGGTGTCATTTCCCCACCTTTCGGACTGTTTTGCATCATTTGTGAGTGCTGAAATCCCATTTGCATGTTTGCATATCATTTTCCATGTCATTTCGTGCCTTAGGGCCATTGCCTCGGTTTGCGTGCCCATGTGCGCGCACTTCGAGGCACTTCATTTTCATCCATCGGCCCCTCATGTGAGTGTGGCTGAGGCCCTCTCATGTTAGTGTAAGCCCAATTTGCATTGTGTATGCCATTTCATTCCGTATGTCATTATCTCGGTTTATGCGTCTGCAGCATGCATTTCGAGGCATCTTATTTTTCATCTCTCGGCCTCTTATGTGAGTGTGGCTGAGTCTCTCTCATGATTGGTGTAAGTCCAATTTGCATTGCGTATGCCATTTCATGCCTTAGGATCATCGCCTCGGCTTGCGTGCCTGCGTGCACGCATTTCGAGGCATCTCATTTTCATAGCATTGTGCATGCTAAGATTGTATTTTAGTTGCATTCATGCATATCATGCATATTGCATCGTGTTCGGGATAGGAATTAGCCCGGGCACGGGAAACGAGGCACGTTTCGTACTCCGAGTGACGGAACGGGTCTCAATTCCCAAGTCACCGACACTCCGGATTATCCATGATGGAGTTAGGTTTTGTTGTAGTGTTCATATGCATTCATCCTATATTGAGTTGTGCAATCCGATTCCTCGGCCATCATGCGTCGATATGCGTGATTGGTGGCACGAGGATCGAGGCATGCATATATTTGTGAAATACATTGCTATGCCTCTTTCCTGTTCTCTGTTGCAGCAAAATCAAGAATCAGCAACTTTTCGGAATCTGGCACGCATTTCAAGAAACATTACAAACAGAGGCTAATTGGGGCATCCCAGTGGATTTCCGCGCAAAGCAGCTCAATATGCATCATTTCATTATCCGAAGCGGAGTCAAGGCAGCCCCTGGCTTGCACGCCAATTTACAGTGTTTCTTAGTTAATCTGTTAATTAATTAGGAATTTGTATATTTATTTTGGACTGTAATATTTCAGACTGTATTATTCTTTTATTTCGGACTGTATTATTATTTATTCGGACCCTCTGTGCGAGGGCATAATTATAATAAGTGTGGGTGAGTGTGATGTATGTCTTCCAACCCCCACTTCTTTCTTCCCTTTTATTTACCCGCTCACGATGGTTAGATATAGGGCATATTTCAATTAGCATACAGTATGACAGCATGTTTGCATCATTCATCTGTTTTGCGCACTGCTCGGCTCAAGATCATACAAACTACATTTGTATTTCAATTCCAAATTGAATACGTATTAGTTGTAGCATTCCATATGCCATGTTTAGGATAACCGAGCCTGCTATAGTTTGCATTTTTGCATGTGTTGCATTAGGCATTTCTGTATACTTAGGATTCATGCATGGATTTCTAACAAGCTTCTGTTTTGGCTTGGAGTACCCAGTAAGTTTTATGCTTTAGCATCCTTGCATGCGTGTGAGTGTTGCCATGAATAGCATGCTTACCATGAGGCTAAATGCTTACGTGATATAACTGCCTTGAATGCCTGTGGGTGGAGGTTGAGTTATTTGAATTGGGACAATTCATCAAATGTTTGTTTTAAGCCCACTAGATAGTGGCAAAATCATATTTTTCTAAGCCCACCTGAGGGTGGCAAATCCACGTCTTAGCCTACCTGTGGGTAGCACTATCAAACCATTTTCAAACAAACAAACATGAAGTGTTTTGTTCCAATTCAGGCGATTCAGTCTATACTTGTATGCTGTGCGCATCACATAGTAACCTAGGCTAATAACCGGAATAAGAGCGCACAATGTTTTCAAAAACAGATATCATGGTTAGTAGAGGCTTTCTTGATCGAAGTAGCTCACGAAGTGACCTTCCCCAATCGTACCCAAGTTCCCGAGCCGAGGTAACTTTGGTGATGACGGACACGTGGCCTTTGGCACCGAGTTAGGGTTTCCTAAATTTTCCATTTTAAAATATTTAGGTGGCGACTCTGTATCTGGCGAAGCAGTCCATGTTTGGCACTTCTTTCAAAAAAATCTGTTTTCAAAACGATTTGCCGGATTTGGACTCTTTGGTTCAAGATTAAGAACCGTGACATTTGAGTCCTTCGAATCAGAGTGACCCAATATCGAACTGTAACCGGGGACTCGCGACTCTTCCCGGATGCGTTCGGGGACGTCTACACCACCTAAATATTTTATTTTGGAAAATTTAGGAAACCCTGACTCGTGCCTAAGGCCACGTGTCCGTCATCACCAAAGTTGTCTCGGCTCGGGAACTTAGGTACGAGGAGGAAGGTCATGAAATGAGCACCCCCGCTCACCCGATCAAAGGATCGACCTCTACTAATCATGATATGTTGTTTTGAAAACACATGTATCCTTATTCCAGTTATTAGCTATATTACTATGTGATACGCACAGCATAAAAGTATAGACTAGATCGCCTGAATTGGAACAAAACAATTCAATGCTTGTTTTCGCAAAATGGTTTGAATTTGCCACCCTCAAATGGGCTTAGAAATGTGGATTTGCCACCCTCAAGTGGGCTTAAAACATGATTTTGCCACTTCGCAAAGTGGGCTTAAAAACTCGCAATCATCGATTTGCCCCAATTTAGGCAACCAAGCCTTCATCCACAGGCATTCATACAGTTAATCACTTAAGCAAATAGCCTCATGGCAAGGATGCTATCATGGCAGTCACTTACACACATGTAAGGATGCTAAAGCGTAAACACTTACAGTGTACTTCGAACCAAAACAGAAACCAATTAGAAATCAATGCATGATCCTAATTATACAAGATGCCTAATGCAACATATGCAAAATGTAACTAAAATAGACTCAGCTAGCTAAGATGGCATATGAATGCAACATTTGATAACATGCTGTTAAACACGTATTCAAATAAATGTATTGAAATACAATGCAATTTGAATGATGCGCCGAGCCCAGTGCATGCAAGACAAGTGAATGATGCACACATGCAAGCATAAGGATGCTAATCGAAATATGCCCTAAAACTAACCATCGAAAGCAGTTAAGTAAAAGGGAGAAAGCCGTGGGGTTGGAGGACATTCACACACACACGCACACTTATTACAACATTTGCCCTCTCAACGGGGGATCCGAATAAAATGAAAGCTAAC
This sequence comes from Camellia lanceoleosa, assembly GCA_025200525.1. NCBI lineage: Eukaryota > Viridiplantae > Streptophyta > Magnoliopsida > Ericales > Theaceae > Camellia > Camellia lanceoleosa. The sequence continues at coordinate 43,873,445 of CM045771.1, forward strand.
TAGCTACACTAATTAAGCTAACTATTACAAACAAACTAATTAACTAACTATTCTATGTAATTAATTATTACAAACCAAATTGAATAACTAGCTAATCTAAGCTAATTAGAATATTACAAAGCACTAAGCTAAATTAATTATAACACAGGTAATCAACTACAACTAGCTAGCAAAAGCGATAAATGGCCTCACGGGTGAGGGAGATATGCATGCTTGGTTGCGTCCTCCCCAAAATCCACCGCCTTGCCTCAAGACGCCTCTGTTTGCACTTTTTTGAATCTTTGAAAATTACACCGATTTCCAAATTGCTTCTTTCTGGTCTTAAGAACACCTTGAGGGATGAAATTCCTCATGTTGCTGCAATAGAGCACAGACAGAGGCAAGACAGTGTATTTGAAAGAAAATGTATGCACTTCCATACTCCTTATCATATCTCAAGCTCAAAGGAGTATGACACTTGACTCTCGAGTCAACAACCAAGCATTTTCAATGCATGGTGGCTAAAGGATCAAGCTTGCGCAAAACTCAATGAATGCACACATAAGACTCGAAAGGCCTCCACCCTATCATGCATAATCAAGGGGGACGGCGACCAAGAAATGAGGCACATTTCATCACTTCAAGTATGAAACGCCCCTCGTTTCTCGCGTTTGGATTAACGTCTGATCCAAACACAATGCAATGCAACACACATGCAAACAACATGCTCGTCTATCGATGCTAGAGTGGCATGCACAAGGCTCTATCATGTAAGAAATGCATGCATGGCATGTTTAGAAGCTAAGGCATCAAAGCTAGCAAAGAGCATAGCACTATAGGTGTGGAGAAGTGGTTTTGGAAATACTCTTCTGATCTGGGAGACGCTAGTGATCCTCTTCTAGTCACTTGAAAAGGAATAAACACTCTGGTCGGAGGTGCCAGAATTAGCACTCCGACGGGCAAGTCAGTCTCTAATCTCTGAGTTGCTTATATTTTAAGTAAAGTATAATAGTTCTCACATACCTTTCTCTGATTAGTGATCTTGTATTTATAGTATTTTCTTTAGGCCTTTAGGCTGGGCCCATCCTTGTTACGTCACATGCACCTCTACTCAGTGTCTGTTCTACTAGCTGGGATACTGGTTATATTATTCGGCTCCTGGAACGGCTGGGGTATATGCCGAATAGAGGTTACGTTTCTGACCGAGCACATCCGTCCCTATGGGTCTAATATAATTCGGCTCCCACAATTGCCCCCCAAACACCCTACTAGCATCAGTTAGTCAGCGTGTTTGGCTTTTAGCCTGGGAAGTCAAAAATTCGGTAGTTGACCCTCTTACCAATGTGTATCAGAATGCACACACGCTTCTCAGTCGTTATAACGCTTTCCCGCTCCTTCGTGCACTGCTTCCATTTAATATGATTTAAAATTGTCTCTTCGAGTGTATGTCCTGAATGTTCAAAAGATATCTTGCTCGCCCTCAAGTGTAACTCTATCTCTTCGCGGTTTCTACAACTCCTTGTTTCTCGCTTCTCCCTTTATCTCCTGTAAGTCTTCTTCTCCTTCATTTTTGATCCCGCTTCTTTATTTACTTTTAACTTTCCGTAATCCTTGGGTTTGGCTTAAAAAGAATGGCAAAACATCTGAAAGAGCTCCTTTCAGCGGATCGAATCTCCGACTTTCGACGCCGTTTCTCCATCACTGATGACGTCTATCTGTCACTTTTGGCAGACAGCATCACTGATATGCAGAGGGAAGATAAGAGTACAATCGTCTTTCCTCTCCTATCAATTGCTGAGGGCGAAGTCCGCTTTCCTCTCACCCCACTTTTGAGAGCCGTTCTTAGGTACTGGGGTCTAATCCCTTCCCAACCCAACGTCAATTTCTTTCGCATCATAATGGGGATCGTAGAACTAAATCGTCGTCTTAGGACCAATTTAGGTATTCCTACCATTCGGCACTGTTACGCCCTAGCCAAATCTACTGGCCGGCTAGGGCGCTACTTTCTTAGAGCTAAGGATGTTGATCATCACTTAGTGACTATGCTCGCTAGCTCTGGCAAGCGTGTCAACGATGCGATGGTCATTGTTCGCGGCAACTGGGAGTTCAGTGAAGGCGAAGATCGCCTAGACACAGTGCCGAGGAAAAAAGGCAAACCATGTGGCCGATTAGATCACTTTGCTTTTCATATTTGCATATATATATGTATTCGGCACTATGTTCATGTTATCGTTTTGTTTGTGCAGGCAACGATTTGACAAGAGTGTTGGTTTCAGACGACAACGTTGTGCTCGCAGAAATCAAGACCGCACTACAGTTCGTCGGCCATCCAAACCTTCAAAAACAAGGGAGGGCAGCCCACATTCTCCTGCGGTACGAGCCGACTTACACCACGTTCTCGGTGGCAGACAACATTCCGATCGCGTGAGGCATCAACTTGCTGCCCTCATCTTCCCTAGCTTCAAAAACTTGCGGCAGATCGGTTTAGAGTCATCTAACTCTGAACATGCAGAAGAACAAGTGGCCGAACCAATCACCGAGGATTTGGACCAGTTGGCCTCGGAAGTTGACGAAGCGATCGATTCGGCCTTTGAGGAAGCCGGATTGAACTCTTCTGACCCACCGTGTACATCAGGCCGAGGGGACGCCTTCGAAGATATTTTTTCGAACTTGGAAGACCTTCCCGGCGATTACTCTGCAGATATGGCTGGGGAAAATCTTACGCAGATGGCACGGAAAAGGAATGCCGAACGCATGGCCGCCCGAAAAAAAGCCGAGGCCATCCATTTCGGACTTGTCCTGGCTGAGTCTGTTAACCTACTGTTCTGCAACATACTATTGTAGAGGAATCGGCTTAGGTTGTCGTCGCCAAGACGGAAAAGGATGTCAAGCACCTGATTACAAAAGAGCAGTCGATTTCGGAGGATCGAGGCAAAAAAAGAAGCGCCGGGGACAAGGACGGCTGTGAAGAGGTCCCTGTTGATAAGTGGCCACGCTTAGAGGAGTCGGCTGTGGTTGCCCCTTTCATCATTGAACCAGAGATAAAAAGCATGCCGATCTCTTCTGAAGCGTCGGCTTTGAGAGATCCAGGTGTGGCATTGAGCTTGGCCACCGCGGTCTCCTTGTCGGCTGATAGGTTGACCTTTTGTGCCGAACCGGACTTGGCAGCGGTAGCATTAGCTACTCAGTCGGCCCTTCTGGTACGTGTTTATCCTTGGAATGTGACGATCCTTTGTTTTGTAGATAGTTGGAAGGGTCGCCGAATTAGGCCGATGCCAGCGTGACGTTGTCAAAAGAATTGGTCGTTTGCAATCGGAAGTCGATGGCCAAAGGAGCAGGGCGGAGTTTGAGGCAATGAGAGCCGCAATGGAAAGTGCACGAGCGGAGGCTAAGAAGGAAAGGGCCAGGACTACTGATCAACTCAGGTCTGACACCGCAGAGAGGGCAAACGCGAGCGAGGAATCGCTCAAGTTAGCCAATGAGGCGTTTGCGAAACTAGAGGTCGAGTTGGAAGGGTTGAAGCAGGCCAAGGAAAAAGCCGAATCTGAGGCTTCCGCGGCGTTCGAGGCTGGGAAGAGCGCCACTTTTAATGACTACATTGAAGAAGTTCCCAAATTTGAGAATCGAGGATTCAGACACGGTTGGCTCAAAGCCCTTGTTGCTGCTGGAGTTACGTTGGCCATGCCAATTCCATACAAGCAAGTGTACGTTGAGCTGCTTGAGTCTGATCCTGAGACTTGATTTGGGTGACATTCTAGTTTTGTTAGGCTATACTCAATTTCAATGTATGTTTTTTGTTAGTTGACTTTCGTCTTTTTTGGATTTTCATATGTAAAATGTCTGCTGCTAGCGCTCGATTTATGAATGAAAATTTTATATGCTCTCAAATTATTTCTCGTATTGTTTGCTTTATGAGTACATAGGTAGGAGAATCGGCAGTTAGAACAAAATGTCAAGATTACGTGAGACGGCAGACTTAACAGCCGATTAAAATTAGGGATATGATTTAATCATAAACAAAATGAATTCATGACTGCTATACAGATAAATCAATTCATGGAACGACTAGGGCACTCAAGCCGTCTAGATTGTTGAATCTACCCTTACCCCAGCTGGTTCATGAACGTAGAATGCTGAATAACGCGTTACTTATGAATCTTGTACTGTAGAGTCGATTCGTGGAACGGCTGGGGCATTCAAGCTGTCTGGATTGATGAATCTCCCCTTGCTCCAACTGGTTCATGAACGTAGAATGCCGAATAACACGTTACTTATGAATCTTGTACTGTAGAGTCGATTCGTGGAACAACTGGGGCATTCAAGCCGTCTGGATTGATGAATCTGCACTGGGCTGTTGACGCTTCAATATTAATGAGATTACCTTGGAGGTGCTGCCCTCGTAGGGAATAAATGGGCGTATACTTCGTGAACGAGGGTCCTATTTATGTGCTCAGTCAGCAACTCAGTCCAGCTCTTTGAGGAAGATTAAACAAGTGCGAATGTCAAATGAGCTTTTTTTCAATAGCAGAGGTGAAACGAAGATGTTAGCTAAGCTGGGAGGTCCCATGAGTCGAAGCGGTGAACCTTCACGCACGGGCAATAGGACTTCAAGGGATCGGGAGAGACACCAATCCCCTCGTCGTCGAAGTAGGTCGCCCAGGAGGGACAAACAGCCATAGCGTAAGTCTCCTCAACCCCGTCCTAGAAGGGAATCCGAGGTGACTTCTCACCCATTGAGTTTCGCGATCTTCATGGGTAACAGACCAATGACAGAGGCGGATTCGATCATTCAAGATCCAAATGTGGCAGTCGAGTTTGGTCGACAAATTTTTCCATCCGAAGTTCAGCAGTCGATGGTAGGTCGGCCGAACTTCGAAGTGTTTCATGAAGGCGTTCACGGGGTGGTGAGGGGACTGTACACAGATCGGCATGCGTCTCCGTCCCGCTCGCCGCGACAAACAACAGAGAGATGAACGTATTCGGAAGTTAGAAGCTCGCGCCGAGTAGGCCGAGCGTGAGCTAAGGAAAATCAAGTTTGCCGGGCCCCAATCAACCAGCCACCCCAACCTGGTTGTCAAAGAGAGGGTTACTCAAAGGCTGATTGGTGATGCGATCGCCGATCGTAATACGGCTAGCATGTTTGCGATTGAGTCTGCGAGAGCCGCAGCCTATGAAAAAGGCTTTCATGACGGCCGACTGATCGGAATTCAGAAGACGAAAGAGAAAGTCGCCAAAGAAGTTTGCCGATGTGAAAATCGTGGCTTTTAGCACGGTTGGATCAAGGCATCTCAAGCCGCGGAAGCTCTCCGAGCGTCGGGCATTGATTCGGCATTGCCACTCTACCGACATAAACATTTTCCATTTTCCGCTTTTGAAGTCAAGAAGAGTGAGTGATGAGGGCAACGCCGTATAAAAATACTATGTAATTATGTAATTATTGCCTGATTGAATAAAACGTCCTATTTTAAATGTTTCATTGTAATTTGCATTCGACACACACGTGTTTGCATTTTTTTCATTGTATAAACATTGACCGACCGAGTCAACTAGGTATTTAATTCCGAACGGCTATATGTCGGCTTGTTATGAGCATTCGTTAAATATATATTTGGTATTAGGTACGGACAATGCGCCGATGAGGCTTTGAATTCGGAGGCTTAATTGGCCCAAAGGTGTCATGCACCAAGGGCTTTGAATCCAAATTTCATCTATAATTGCCGTTTAGTTAATTAGGCCATTTTAACTCCAAAAATCGAAAATTAGTACATGGGGTGGCCAATATCGATCGACGCCCATCTTTTGGAGTTCATGTTAATGAAATCGCCTGTGGTCACTGCAAGGATCAGAAACAAATCACCTCGGACTCTTTAAGCCAATAACTTCACTTACTGTGTTCAGACTCGATTTAAAACAATTTTTTTGCGTGGAGTTAGATAAGTGTGAATGTCAAATGGAGTTTTCTACAATAGCAGAGGAGAAGCTCGAACTTTGGCTGAGCTTGATACTGCAATGATTCGCAGCAGAGACCCCACCCATGCGAGAGGTAGGGCGTTCAAAGAACGGAAAAAACGTCAGCCTCCAAGTTGTCGAAGCAAATCACCCCGAAGGGAGAAACAGCAACGGGGGAGTTCTCCGCAACCGTGACCAAGAAATGAGGCCGACGTAGCGCCGCGACCGTTGAGTTTTACTATTTTCGTGCGGAATTCCTTTCTTGTCCTGGATCTTGGCCTTGACGTTATCTATGGTGTCAAAGCTCTCCACCTCGAGGGTGATTGTTTCGCTGGTGTGAACATCGCGGATTCAAGCGCGGTCAGATCAAAATATTTCAAGCTGTGGATGCGCTCCGAGCAGCGGGCGTTGATTCGACGCTGCCGCTGTACCAACGCGACCACTTCCCCTTTTTCGCCTTCGAAGTTGAAAAGGGTGAGGACGAAGGCGACGCTGTATGAAAATAGATAGTGTAATGCTCGAACGCGGATTGCGTTTTTGTAATTACTGTTTAATCGAATAAAATGTTTTATTTTAAAAGTTTATATCTCATTCTGAATTTTTATATGCTTAATTAAGCATCTTATCTCATCGGCGTAAATTTTGAGGGCACTCCGAATTCGGAATAGTACTTGGCCCTTGAGCGTCGCCCGGTGGGACACCATTTGGTCCGTCGAATTTGGAGGCTTTATCGGCCAAAGACGTCATGTGCCGATAGGGCTCCGAATCCGAAGGCTTTTTCAACCCAAAGGCGTCATGCGCTGAGGGGGCTCCGAATCCGGAGGCTTTTTCGGCCCAAAGACGTCATGCGCCGAGGGGGCTCCGAATCCAGACGCTTTATTTGGCCGGCCATGATATCTAAAAAGGGAGCTCCGAATTCGGAGGCTTAATCGGCCCAAAGACGTTATACGTCGATTGGGCTCCAAATCCGGAGGCTTTATTTGGCCAGTCGTGATATCCACGAAGGGCGTTTCGAATACGGAGGCTTAATCAGCCCAATAGACGTCATACACCAATGGGGCTCCGAATCTGGAGGCTTTATTTGGCCAATCGTGATATCCACGAAGGGTGCTCCGAATCCGGAGGCTTTATCGGCCCAAAGACGTCATGCGCCGATGGGGCTCCGAATCCGGAGACTTTATTTGACCAATCGTGATATCCACGAAGGGCGCTCCGAATCCAGAGGCTTTATCGGCCCAAAGACGTCATACGCTGATACGGCTCTAAATCCGGAGGCTTTATTGGCCAATCGTGATATCCACGAAGGGCGCTCCGAATCTGGAGGCTTTATTGGCCCAAAGATGTCATGCGCTAATAGGGCTCCGAATCTGGAGATTTTATTTGGCCAATCGTGATATCCACGAAGGGCGCTCCAAATTCGGAGACTTTATCGGCCCAAACACGTCATACGCCGATGGGGCCCCGAATCTGGAGGCTTTATTTGGCCAATCGTGATATCTAAAAAGGGAGCTCCGAATTCAGAGGCTTAATCGGCCCAAAGACGTCATACGCCGATGGGGTTCCGAATCCGGAGGCTTTATTTGGCTAGTCGTGATATCCACGAAGGGCGTTCTGAATACGGAGGCTTAATCGGCCCAATAGACGTCATACGCCGATGGGGCTCCGAATCCAGAGGCTTAATCGGCCCAAAGACGTCATGCGCCGATGGGGCTCCGAATCCGGAGACTTTATTTGGCCAATCGTGATATCCACGAAGGGCGCTCCGAATCCGGAGGCTTTATCGGCCCAAAGACGTCATACACCGATGGGGCTCCGAATCCGGAGCCTTTATTTAGCCAATTGTCATATCTAAAAAGGAAGCTCCGAATTCAGAGGCTTAATCGGCCCAAAGACGTCATACGCCGATGGGGCTCCGAATCTGGAGGCTTTACTTGGCCAGTTGTGATATCCACGAAGGGTGTTCTGAATACGGAGGCTTAATCGGCCCAATAGACGTCATACGCCGATGGGGCTCTGAATCCGGAGACTTTATTTGGCCAATCGTGATATCCACGAAGGGCGCTTAGACTCCAGAGGCTTTATCGGCCCAAAGACGTCATACACCGATGGCGCTCCGAATCCGGAGGCTTTATTTGGCCAATCATGATATCTAAAAAGGGAGCTCCGAATTCAGAGGCTTAATCAGCCTAAAGACGTCATACGCCGATGGAGCTCCGAATCCGGAGGCTTTATTTGGACAGTCGTGATATCCACGAAGGGCGTTCTGAATACGGAGGCTTAATCGGCCCAATAGACGTCATACGCCGATGGGGCTCCGAATCCGGAGGCTTTATCGATGCAAAGACATCATGCGCCGATGGGGCTCCGAATTCGGAGACTTTATTTGGCCAATCGTGATATCCAGGAAGGGCACTCCGAGTCCGGAGGCTTTTTCGGCCCAAAGACGTCATACGCCGATGGGGCTCCGGATCCGGAGGCTTTATTTGGCCAATCGTGATATCCATGAAGGGCACTCCAAATCCGGAGGCTTTATCGGCCCAAAGACGCCATGCGCCGATGGGGCTCCGAATCCGCAGACTTTATTTGGTCAATTGTGATATCCATGAAGGGCGCTCCGAATCCGGAGGCTTTATCGGCCCAAAGACGCCATGCGCCGATGGGGCTCCGAATCCGGAGACTTTATTTGGCCAATCGTGATATCCACGAAGGGCGCTCCGAATCCGGAGGCTTTATTGGCCCAAAGACGTCATACGCCGATGGGGCTCCGAATCCGGAGGCTTTATTTGGCCAATCGTGGTATCCACGAAGGGCGCTCCGAATCCGGAGGCTTTATCGGCCCAAAGACGTCATGCGCCGATGCGGCTCCGGATCCGGAGGCTTTGTTTGGCCACTCATGATATCCACGAAGGGCGTTCCGAATCCGGAGGCTTTGTCGGCCCAAAGACGTCATACGCAGATGGGGCTCCAAATCCGGAGGCTTTTTCGTCAGAGCACTTTTTAACTAGATTTCGCAGTGGGTGGGATTACAACTTTTTCAACAAGAATCCTTACATTACAAAAGTGGAACGTGTACATGGCGAATCATTTAGAACTGGGATCATTCCCCACAAGTCGGGTTTTATGACAGAATTTTTGCAAGTGCGTCGAGTTCTAGGGCCGTGGCAGACTCCTTCCTGACATATTTCTGAGCCGATATGGAATCTATCCGATAATGGCCATCTCAGTTAGGACCCAAATTTTCATCAACCGGTTTTTTGTCATCCGGAAGTACCTTCAGGATCAACTCTCCCGGTGTGTAGCGGCGCAGCTGAACACGCTGATTATACTTGGCAAGCTGCTGCCGGTATCACCTAGGGCTTCCGTGGCTTTTCACTAGGGAGTCGTCCGACATCGTCGAGGCTGTTTCGATTAAGCACTTTAGTGTAGTTGACCTGCGACTCCGTTGGTGTCTTTCCAAAGAGGAGATAACATGCTTGTGCGGATTGCTGGGAACCATGGATTTGCTCAATGCCGTGTTCGGTCGGGAAGTGTAGTAGCTGATGATAGGTGCTCAGCACGACTTGAATAGTATACAACCAAGTTCGCCCCATGATGAGATTATACAGCGAAGGGAGCTTGACGACCAAGAATTCCACATCCATTGTTTGGGAGCTCGCTCAAACGGGTAGTGTGATTTTTCCCAACGGGTACCCTGGATTCGTTGTTAAGCTGAATAATGGATAAGGAGCCGAAGACAGGTCTGATTCGTTGAAGCCGAGTTTGATAAAAGTCTCGTAATACATAACCTCCGAAGTGCTACCCTAGTCTATGAGGACGCGTTCAACGGTAAATCGGTTTACGTGTAGTTCAATGACCAATGGATCAATGTAGGGGAGTGTTATGCCGATAAGATCGGAATCATCAAAGATAATACTCGAAGCTTGAAATTTGTTTCGTTGGTGTGCGTTATACGAATTTGTTGAATGCCATGTACGGTAAGAGGCGTTGGAAGGCTGTATATCATATGAATGACTCCGAGCGGAGGTGAATCCTACCGAAGGGCAACTGTTTTGATTGCGCTCTTTCGGACATGTTGTTGGAGCCGACCATCTTGCACCAATTCCTCAAGGTGGTCTTTCAAAGCATAGCAGCTGTCCGTATCATGATCGTGATATTTGTGATATTCACACCGCCTGTCCTGCCTTCTCGTGTCAGGAGGTCCCACCATTTTGGACGGCCATTTGAAGAACGGAAGATGTTGGATTTTGGACATAACCGAGCTGATTAGTTATAACAGCTCCGTATATTTCTTGTCGGCGTGCTTTGTGCCCCTACTATCAACTTGCAGTTGCTCATTTGCTCGGTGTGAGCATTGATCGCTTGATCGGCAAGAATCCCGTGTCTTGTCTCATTTAGCCCACTGTCGTGGTTCAAGGCTCTGAGGTGGTACGGAACTTATTGGCTGAGCAATTTCAGGAGGGGCCGTTTTGTTGGCCATGTGTCCGGCTTTAACCCGCAAGGCGTCATCTTCCACTTTGCAGTATTCCTCTACTTTCTTCATTAACCCCCAAACTGTTTTGGGGGGTCTTCTAGTCAAGGAACTGTGGAGGGCACTATCTGGATGTAATCCTATTTTAAATGCGGTGATGGCCATGGAGTCGTTGCAAGCGTCATCAACAAGATTAAAGCATTCCCAATATCGCGCCAAATATGCTCTTAGTGTTTCTCCTGGCAGGATTTGCAGAGAGAGTCGGCTTGTTTCGGCTGGACCTCGTTGGTGATGAATCTGGCCCTGAAGGATTTCTATAATTAGTGGAAGGTTTTGATCGAAGCCGGCTCCAGTTTATAGTACCACCTGACAGCCAATGGTTCTAAACTGCTGGGAAATATTCGGCACATGAGGGCCTCGTCATCTGCATGCAATGTCATGGCTTGCTTGTAGTGGCAGATATGGTCGGTGAGGTCTAATTTGCCGTCGTACAAGGTGAATAACGGTGCTTTGAATTTCTTGGGTAGCACTGCCTTTGCAATCCGTCATATGAAGGGATCGTGTTGATCTTCGTCCGAACTGTTCCTTCTTCGCTTGTGCCTTATATGGGGACTTTCTTCAGAAGAACTGGTGGTTTCAGGTCGCCCCTTCTTCCTGGGCTCCGGGGATAACGAGTCGGAGTCGCTATCAACGTTGTCTTGTCGGGCTCGAGGTCGTCAACCACCTGCCTTCGGAGATCGTTCCGGATTTAGGTGTACAGCTTGTTTGGACTTCACCACTTCCAAGGCCAAATCTTCACGAAGACGTTCGTTCTCAACGATTATGTTCTCCAACCTTTGTTCATTTTGCTTTGCTTGTTCCATGATCGACTGCATTGTCTCATGCTCCGAAGTCAATGGTGAGGCAAAGTTCAAGGCACCTCTTGCAGCGATACTCTCCGGTCCAAGCATGTTTGTTGGAGTGAGGTCGTCTCTTTGCATGGTTTCATCAATGACTATTGGAGGATTTTCTGTTACGCCTACCATGGATATATTTGAGTATTCCCACAGATGGCGCCAATTGTGGAGAAGTGGTTTTGGAAATACTGTTCTGATCCTGGGAGACGCTAGTGATCCTCTTCTAGTCACCTGAAAAAGAATAAGCACTCCGGTCGGGGGTGCTGGAATTAGCACTCTGACGGGCAAGTCAGTCTCTAATCTCTGAGTTGCTTATATTTTAAGTAAAGTATAATAGTTCTCACATACCTTTCTCTGATGGGTGATCTCGTATTTATAGTATTTTCTTTGGGCCTTTAGGCTGGGCCCATCCTTGTTCCGTCACATGCACCTCTACTCGGCGTCTGTTCTATTAGCTGGGATGCTGGTTATATTATTCGGCTCCTGGAACGGCTGGGGTATATGCCGAACAGAGGTTACGTTTTTGACCGGACACATCCGTCCCTATGGGTCTAATATAATTCGGCTCCCACAATAGACATACAATACTAAACCTAAATGACCAAACCAACCTCGGATAGAGGTTAAATACACCAAAACAGTGGCTGAAATATACTAAGATTAAGGCATATAACACAAGGAAAATATGCACGTTTGATGGCTTGCCAACAAGGCATGAAGACATAACTCCCAAACACATTGAAAGAGTGAAAAATGAGAGAGTATGGCAATGAAATATGCTCTGAAATTACATGCTAAGTAAAGCCATATCATGCAAATAGCTCAAATAAAGCATGCCAAGAGACTTGAAATACAAAGCTAGTCAAGGGCTTTACACTACAACCATACTAAGCAATGCTCAAATGACCTTAAGCACTCAAAACAGACCTAAGATAGGTCAAAATGGTAATAGAAACATGCTAGACTTGCAACATAGATGGCAAGAAAGATAGGCTCCCGAATTAGCTCACAAACAAGGCGTAAGGGCACAACTCTTAAACACAATGAAAGAGTGATAAACATGAGAGTAAGGCAGAAGTTTATGCTCTGAAATTACATGCCAAATGATGCTATGCCATGCAAAAAGATCAAATATGACATGCTAGAGGTCTCAAAGTGCAAGGCTAGCAAAGCCAAATACACTATAGCTATGCAAAGCTAAGCATGCATGACCAAAACCACTCAAATCAGACCTAAAGCATGCTAAAACATAGCCAAAAATGTGTTGGAATAGAGCATGCACATGCTATATCAATAGGCTAAAACACCAAACATGCTGGGCTAGTAAACCAAAATTGCACTACAAGTGCAAGGAACATGCAAGAGGCAACCAAACCAACCCAAAATAGAGTTATGACATGGCAAATAATGGCTAAAAACATGCTGAAATTGAGCCAATTCAAAGCATAAAGACATGCTACTTTGTAAGGCTACAAGTAGGGTTACACTACAAGTACAAGAAGCATGCAAGAGGTGACCAAGACAGCTAAAAACAGAGTCATGGTATGTCTGAAAAGTCACAAAAATGAGCCCAAAGAAAGCCACTAAGAAGTAGAAACACATGCACTTTTCATGGGCCATCAACAGATGTAAACAAGACAAGAGGAGGGGGGACCACCCCCACCCATTTGGGACCTCAAAACCACTTTTCCACCACTAAAATTCCTCTGAGTTTCAGTGGTAAGAAGGCCAAAAAGAGATGGTCTCAAAGGCCTTGAAAGATGGCACAAAGCAAAGCAAAACAAGCCACCAAAGGGGATAAACCACCCCTAACTCAAACAAAGCCTTAAACAACCTTTTTAAACACTTTAAACCAAAGGTTTTCTTAGTTGAAAGCAAGGCCTAAAATAGCATGCAAAGGTGGCTAAGCTTGTGTGCAAAAATAAGCTTAAAAGAGGAAATTACTCACCCTTGAAGCACAACTACAAAACCAGCAACTTCTGAGGCTAAACCAAGTCAAAACCACTCAAATAAGGATCCCAAGTATCTTAGCTCAACGATGGTGGTGTTTAATCAAGAGTTCCTTTGCAAATGCACCAAGAATTCCCACTTTCAAGCACAAAAAGAAACTATATATATATATAGAGAGAGAGAGAGTAGACTTTTTTGCTCTAAAAAATCTGAACCCTCTCCAAGGGGGAAGCACCTCCCCTTATATAGAAAGTAAAGCCAAAGCTTGCTCAACTCCCTCCTTACACGTTTAGGGAGGATGCATTATGTGCCTAACAGCTGGCACAGCTGGCACCAAAAATATCTGCAAAAGCAAAAAAAGGTCGTAGACCACTTAAAGTGGTCAACCGACCACCCCACCTAGTCAACCAAGCATCCCAGGTGATCAACAAGGGAGAAAACTAGCTGGTAGGGAAGAAAAAGGGTCTACAAAGAGAGGGGAATGTGGTAGCAGGCTGCAAACCACTTAGGCTGGTCGACCGACCACCCACCCTAGCTGACCGACCACCAAAAGTGGTCTACAGGGGAGAAAACTGGCTGGCAGTAGAGAAAAGTGGTCTACACCCCTACTTCTCCCTACAGGCAAAAGGGGGCACCAAGGTTTGGCTTAAAACAAGCACAAAACCAAGAGAGTTCAGAGACTCAGGGGCAAGGTGCGCAACCAAAAACCCTAGGGACTCCAAACGAGCGCTAACATGCGCAATCGTCGAGCGCTCAATCGATGACATCCAAGTCTTTAGGATGGTCAAAAATGGGGTGTCTACAGGCGCCCCTCTTTGATAGAACTCGAAAGTCATGAAATGACGAGAGTGAATGTCAAAGCCTAAAGACAACCTATTTTTGACAAGGTCGAAGACTCAGACAAACAGACAAGAAAACATAATAGATGTGCCCGCAGGCTGGGGCAAAATGCAAATGAACATGCACGATGCAAGAAACGATATGCAATGTAACAAAACAATGCACATGATATACAATGTAATTGAATTAACCAAACCACAAACATATAAGGCCCACATAACCCAACCTAAGGCCCATTCTTATATGTAATCCACGTTATATCTAATATTTCAACCAATCCCAGATTTGTTCTAGTTTAAAACGCACCTAATTTTAATCAAAGCGACAAAACTTCCGATTAAACCAACCACTCGAACAAACCAGAGAGGTTCATGGAAATCGCCTAAAAGCGTCATCACGCATAGGGTTATAAACGAATCGAGCTATTTGCGAGATGGACTTGATTCGTTAAGTAAATAAACAAGTTCAAGCTTGACTTTTAAGCTTGGCCTTGTTTGTTAATCTTCAAATTTAGCTAAAAAGTCAAAAAGTCATTATAAGTTGTCATCCCATTTTTTCTACTTTTCTGCACATCTTTTCATACAAACTGAACTCGAGCTTGAACTTGAATAAGCTCACATATATCTTTATTTAAATTATAAAATAAATATATTATTTGTATATTAAATAATATAAAATATGTATAAATATTAGCATATACTATATTATTTATATGTTAGAATAATATAAATAATATTTTTATTTAAATTTTTTATTAAATAATTTATAAATATATTATTTGTATAAATAATAATAAATTCATTATCGAATTTCAAGCTGAACTCAAGCTTGACTAATATAACAAGCCGAACCGAACTTAACCAGGATAATCGAGCTCGATAAACAACCGAACCGAGCTCGGACCCAATAAAACTCAGCTCGACTCGATTTGGTTCTTTTGCAAACCTAATCTCGCATGACTAAAATGTTGCCAGTGGAAAAATCATACTTGGAAGGCTTGAACACATTTCTCCACCAGTTTACCACACCACAACTATGTTATCTTAATATTTAGTGTATATATATTATTCATTATAATCAATAAATTTTCTTTAAAAAATAATTACAATTAAATTTTTTTTTCCCTCCAAACAATCAATATCAATATATATTTATAAACATATATATTTAGTAAATATATTTATATAAAAACATATATATCTTTAAATATAAAAATAATTTAAATATATCCTAAGGCTTATATTTTTAATTTATATATAATTTTTAAGACATTTATATATTAGCATGATAGAGTTATTTGATTGACTCGATGATTGAAACAATAACCCTTAACCTAACTCCTTTTCTAATTTGGCTAATTATCCAAGTTCCAAAATATTGGTTATACCTATTCAATTGGCCACTATTTCTCTCCAATCCAAATCGAATTAGAGAGTGTTGTTGGGCCTCTACAGGCCTACCACATAGTCCACATAGATAATTCGAACAGTTCAATGTGTAAGTCTTGTTGAGTATTTCATCCCTACAAAATATCACGTTGATCAAATATTGATGGTCACTTAATCATATTACATTTGTATCAATGGTAAGTATGATCTTTAAAATAAATAATTTATACAAATGTGATTTGATCAAGTAGATATCGATATCAAATCAATATGATTTTTTTACAAAGATGAACTACTTGACGAATTCTATATATTGACAGTTTGGATTATTGATGCGGGCTCCATAGTGGCCCATGGAGGCCCAACAACATCTTCCAGTTGGGATACCCAATTCAATTTAGGAATGGCTTCTCTCGTGTTGAGATAAAAAGTGGACCAAACAGTCTAGTGAACAAGATGGTAACACATCATCAGATATTGCAATCAACGGTTGAGCTCCAGCCACACAGGTAGTGTCCTAACTCTAAACCAAAATGACATCGTTTGGGATTAATAGAGGATCACTAATGTTTAGCGTTGGAAAAAAATTTCATCGCTCTCTTCTTGGTGATTTTTCATATTTCATCTTCGCACTCAAAATCTAAAAATCGAAGTGATTTTTTTCTGAAATTCTATTCCACTCACTAGAAAGTTTCATTCGCAAAAAACAAATGGATGAATCAATTTTTACAGAAGGTTTTGAACTTCCAAGTGATATATATTCTCTCTCTCAATAGCTAGTTTTGTAGGAATATATATGTTCATATACATATGTATTGTATATCAATTGGACATTTTGTTTTCTTCCAGATGTTCACATGGTTTAGATAACTCTTGTAAATATACCTATATACAATAACTTCTTATACCTTTGGGACTACTTCTAGGACTAATTTATGATTTTTCCAATCAATTTGATAAGAATTATAACTTTTATTTAGAAAATATCATAGGTAAAAATGATTTGTTTTTGTGTTTTGGGTTTAGAGTTCAGTGATTATAATTGTTTTCCAGGTTTTAGGGGATCTTTGCCCATTTTAAACCATGGAAGAAGTAAAATTGATAAAACATATATTTGTAATTTTGATTGACTGGGAATTTCTTATTGATTTGATGCTTAAGTTTGGTTTTGGGGAAAGATGGGTCAAAGTCTATGAATGCATATCCTTGTCAATATTGGTGAAGGGCTAGTAAACAATTTGGAGCACGAAGAGGATTGTGACAAGGGAACTATTGAGAGGCACTAGTTGGATTGTATATATATTTTAGAGGAGTGAAATACAATTCTGTGAATAATAATTCTCGATCTCTATTCTTTTCTAGTTTCTTCTTTTCTTTTATGTAAAGATTCTTTCTTCTTTTTTTTCCCTTATACAATGATGTGCTTGTTCAACTATGTTAGTGAAAAAGCAGAGTACAAATTGTTTTTTTTTTTATTTTGGTTTTTTTTTTTAATGGTAGCCATGAGGCTAAAACCAATTACAAAGCAGAATTTGATTCAGCAGCAACAACTAAAAAAGTGAGTTAGACACCTCCTTCATCCATACAAAAATTACAAATTGTTATTATCCCCAATTTTGCAAAAATATTGTTACTAGTATTTAAAATAATTTTTTGCTATCAACACCTTGCCCAAAAACTTTTAAAGATCTCAACTGCAACAACTTTAAAACCAAGGCTGCTGAACAAAAATAATTGTAACTGATACAAAAAGATTTCAACTATTGTTATCAATTTTTGTATAACCACAATACTTGAAACTACTCCACAACACAATATTTTCATATTTGAATAAGGCAACATCCCTTGGATGACCAAAAAGACTCTAGCATGTCACTCTTCTATGTAGTAACAACCACTCGAATCATTACTTTTTGAACTCCATCCAAACTACTTTAACAACAACCACTATGTCATTTTGTCTCTAACCTATTTCAAACTAAATAAACAACAAAGCAAATCAATAACAAAAGCACATGAAAACCACAACCAAGACCAAAAGACCACTGTAAAAAACAAGCATGCTGGAAGCTTCTACACTTCACTATTGTCTAAGATCTCAAAAAAGGCCATTGTCAAAAAGTTTCTTCTACAAAAATTAACTAAACTAGTTTCACTGCAGTCCAATAAATTGACTATATTGTGTAGTTGAGGATCCTTGAGAATCTTCAATTGAAGGACAAAACAAGGACTCCTATATCAAAAAAGAAAATAACAAATGAAAACAAATGAAAGCTATGCAATCTTGACATGAATAATATAAATTGTATAAAATTTAATAATTAAACTTCAACATAACTCATTCTCACCTGCAACAAATGGGTAAACAAAAGATGGTTCCAAGCTTGAGGTGTTTTTGGGATCATCAATGACATAGAGTTAGTCATCTCGACATCCTAGGGATGGTGAGGACTTTCATTCATGTCCTTGTCTTGAACATAGGCACTTGAAGAGGCATATTATCCTATATCATGTAAATTTACATAAAATCAATAAAAAGTATATTACTAAGAAAGAAAAATATCTATAAAGACAAAATAATCTTCAACTTGTAGTGTACAATTTGTAACAGACAGCTAAGGGGTTGATTGTGATTCCATTTTGCTTTTCTTTACTTTGAGTAGCAATTTAACCCAACTCTTAGCTGTTTTTTTGGCCCACCCTTTCCCAAACCCTCCTTTTTCTTTAACCCCTTTGCTTTAAAGACATGTGGGTTATGAGTTTGATTTTCTTCTACAATCTTTTCACTTGATTCTTGTGGGCATGAAGCTTCATAAGCATCATTTTCTTGTTCGTTCACACTAGCTTGTTTGCTTAAGATATCATCAATCTTTTTTGCCATTTCAATAGAATTTTTCATAAGCATGCTTGTATTTCCTTTACTTTCAGCTACACAATAACCCCACTTAATCAAAGTCGGGCACAACATTCTATAATGAGCATTCATTTCCAAATCGGCCACAACTTGTTTAGCTATGCACCTATTATTTTCTTACACCAATTCATATTTGGCTTTTTTTGCCCATCTCTTCAACAAGCAAGATTTTGGTATCCAGGGACGGACGCAGGATTTTAATATTGGGGGGGCGAGTGTATATGTAATCAAAAAATTTGTAATGAGCATGTGATATACAATATCAATTTCTACCCAAATATCACAAAAATATATAATTAGATGTTTCCATTCATCATATCTAATTACAAAATATTATCAAAATACAATTAGATATGTTCTAATAAATCCATATTAATTTTTAAAAAAGCAACTATTTGCTTTACATATCTACTTAGGCATCTAAAGTTGTGCTCGACGTTCTTTCATAATATAAAAGCATCTATGATGGAATCTACATCAAAATCTCGAGCAATGTCTTTGTCAACATATGTTAACAAGTAGCTTGAAAGAAAAGCATCCTCCATCCTATTACGCAATCTAGTCTTTACAATTTTCATGGCTAAAAATTCACATTCTATTGTCACCGTAGAAACTGAAGAAAATGCACCCTTGACCACGAATATTTTGTACGTTCTGTGAGTTCTTTTTCTAGCTTTCATATCATTTACACACACACACACATAGAGAGAGAGAGAGAGAGAGTAAAGTAGAGAAGCGGGCTTAAAGTGGAGAAGAGGGCTTAAACAATTAGGTTAATAAGAATTTGAGGACATTTTCAAGTGTGGGGCAGGTTACACGTGAGTAGTATTTTTATTTTTTTTATTTAGTTATAACCAAACAATTAAATATTTTGGGCCCTAATCAGACAAAAAAGACTTTAACATATTAACAAATAAATTCTCAATTATTTTAACATCACTAAATTTAAAATAAAAAGTAATTATACTTAAAAATATTATTATTATTATTATTATTATTAGTATTTATAAAAAAATAATTAAATTTTTAAATTTTAAAGTAGAAAATTTAGGGGGTGGCGGTTCTTAAATTTTTTGCAAAAACTTTGGGGTGGCGAACCTATATAATTTCAAAATATTTGTAATTTTAATACTATATCTAGGGGGTTTTTTCAAAACTTTGGAGGCGGTTAGCCCTACCATTTACCCTCGGTCCATCCTTGCTGCTATCTCTTTGATGTTTATCATGTCAAGGCCTTTCAAAGCATGGGAACACAAAATTTCATATCTCTCAAACAATCGACAAGTGCATGACACTTGAGGGCCTTATGGGTTGGCTTTCTCTTCATGAACTATAGACTTATCAGGTATCGTGACCATATAGTCATGTGAAAGTTTACTTTCATCTTGTTTCCAAGCAAAAACACACAAGCTTTTCAAATATGCTTGTTTAAATAGTTCAAAAATCTAGTTTGTGTAAAAATCTCAAGCTTTAATCAACATGGGAACCAGCAATCCAATTTTTGGCAACTTTGACAAGAAGCATATTCACATTCCAACTCTATGTTATTAATATCATCAACGCTTTCAAAATCCTTAAAGAAATACAATATCCCTAAGTCTGATTGCAAGAAATTACAAAGCTTGGCATTAAAGCTTTCACTAACCTATGTAGTATCAGGCTAAGCCGACCAAACTGTCATAACTTAAGGCTTTTCCCATTTTTACCTCACCTTATATATAGTAGGCAACCAACTATTATCATGAACATCAAATCTATTAAGCATTTCTTCCCAAGCAATGCAAAAGCTTTCCTCATCCTCATAATTGTAAATGAATTTACCAAGCTCAGCACCAATTCCACCATAATCACTTATTTTATGGAATGTGTTAGGCATAATTGATGAAATAGCCTTGCCATATCAAGGTCTTGATTGGTGAAATTTTTTTTTGGCTTCTTCCTCAACATATCATCCAATAAGCTCTTAAATAACCTTTCAAATGAGTAGCAGTTTCATCATAGAGAAGTGCAACCCTAAATATAACACTCTTTCTATAATTGTTAAGCCCCATAAACATTGCTAACAAACGATAATCCTTATGGGTTCTATATGTCATATCAAAACTAACAAAATCCCCAAGCACACTATAGTCAATTATCATTTTTGAATTAGCCCAAAAGATGTTAGTAATTTGTTCTTCAACATCTAATTGCATATTGAAGTGAAATAAAGAATCTTTCATTGATTTGTCCGCGAAATATGCCTTCCAGCTTCCCCAAACTTCAAGTCCTATTGTCGTTTGGTCCAAAGATAGTTTTCAAGTCTTGGCAAGTAAACCAAGACATTCTCTTCCACCTATCTGCCAAAATGCAAGCTCATATGATGATCTTAATCTAATTCCAAAGGCCTTTGCCAAATTAGTTTCAAATGCTTGAGCTTCTATAATTTTTCGTTGCGAAGGCATCAAATGGACACATTCTTCAATATGAAGTGGGTGATTGTGATCATCAAAAAATCAGTAAGGTCACATATTTGGCTCTTTTTATTTAATACAACTGTCATAAGTGCCTTGGTACCAATTTTTGTCTCTTGACGTGTGTTGAGATAGGATTCTTGAATATCCAAACATTTAAGATTGTAGTTGAGATTGCTCCTACTCTATCATTTAGTTGCTTGTATATATCAATTGTATCTATCCCTATTATATTAGCAACAGTGTATACATATACCATTATCATGTAACACGTAAGTGTATGAAGAAATCATTATCATTGAATAATATTATTTGTTAAATCCAATACTCTGTTCCAAGTTAGTATCAAAGCCAATCTCCTCATGGCATCAGAAACGTCTTCCTCTACCTCTAGTACTACTGCTACTTCTTTCTCTCCACCATCATTTACTGATGCCCACCATTTTCTCTCTCTCAAACTTACCTCTAAAAATTTTCTATATTGGAAGACCCAATTTCTCTCTTACCTTTGTGGTCAGTACCTCTATCACTACATTGATGGAACCCTCTCCTGTCTACCATCCACTACCGAAATTGATGGCACGGTCACGCCTAATCTTGCCCACTCCATTTGGGAATGACAGGATCGACTCATCTTGAGTCTTCTATTGCTTCTCTTTCGGAGGAAATCCTTTCCCTCGTTGTTTGTTGTGCTTTCTCCCATGACCTCTGGCTCACTCTTGAGCAGTCCCTTGCTTCTCTGCCTCATATTTGGTTGCTCCAACTCTATTTGGGTCTTCAACAACTAAAGCAAATTGACCGCCATGCCACTATTTTTCTTCATGAGGCCAAAACTTTTGCCGACGAACTTGTTGCTATTAGTGCACCTCTTTCATCTTCAGAGTTTAATTTATATGTTTTCCAGGCCTTCACTCTGATTTTAAAGACCTCGTTACGACCCTCACCACCCATTCGAAATTTCTTCCTTTTTCCAAATAACATAGTCTTCTCTTAAGTTAAGAATTTCTCAATCGTCGTGACACCACACCTCTTACTCCCATTGCTGCTCCTCAGGCTTATTTCACTCAACTTGCTTCCCGTGGCCATTTTTGTGGTGGTGGTCCACTCTACGGTAGGCATGGTCGTGGTCGAAGTCATGATCGCTCTTTCACTTCTCACGGTTCACCTTTTTTAAGTTTTCATTTGTTCTTCATATTCTCACATTTTCGAAATCTTTATTATCAGTTTGTCAATTTACCAAAGATAATAATGTTTTCTTCGAATTTTACCCTTCTCATTTTGTGGTTAAGGATCAAATCTCCAAGAAAATTCTACTCCATGGCAAGAATGACGGTGATCTTTACCAGTTCTCTCTCTCTCATCCTCTTGTTCTATAACAGTCTTTTTTAAAGTTGTGTCCTCAAGACTCTCATTACCATCTTCGTCTAGTCGTAGTTTAGCTTCATTAGATCTAGTTTTTAGTGATGTTTGGGGTCCATGTCCTGTTATATCAAGTAACAGTCATAAATTCTTCGTAATTTTTCTTGATGATTATTCAAAATTTATTTGGTATTTTCCTCTTTTTCATAAATCTGATGTTTTCAAAATTTTCCAAAATTTCAATCTTTGGTTAAAAGAAAATTTCCACGCAAAATTAAAATTATCCAAACCGATTGGGGTGGTGAATATTGCAAACTAAATACGTATTTTCAAACCCTAGGCATCATTTATTGTCACCCTTGTCCATATATGTATAAGCAGAATGGCCCGGTTGAGCGCCGTCATCGTCATATTGTTGAAACCGGTCTCGTCATATTGTTGAAATAAGTCTCACCATTCTAGCTCATGCTCTGTGCCTTAAAATATTGGGACTTTGCGTTTGAAACTGTAGTTTACCTCATTAATCGAATGCCCTATAAGGTTATTAATAATATCTCACCATTGCAATGTCTTTTCTCCAAATCCCCTAATTACAAATTTTCCAAATTTTTTGGGTGTCTTTGTTTTCCTTTTCTTTGGCCCTACAACAAAACTAATCCGTGTGTTTTTCTTAGGTATAGTCCGTCTCACCTTGGTTATCAGTGTCTCGATTCCGTCAAAAATCATATTTATATTGTTCTCCATGTCCAATTTGATAAGTCAACATTTCCAATTTATACACCGTATCATTCTTCCTCTGTTCACATTACATCTTCCTCGAGTCCTTATATTGTGTCACCTATATATGTTGAGTCTTTTTCCATTCCCTTACCTATGTCGCAGCCCATGGCTACCTTGCGAACCCCTACTACATCACTACTCACTGGGCCCATGCCTGCTGTTGTTGTTGTGTTGCAACCTGTAGATGCTCTACCTCATTTTGTTGTGCCTTCTTCATCTATTGCCTCACCAATGCCCTCTTCCTCACCATTCCGTCTTTCACCATCAGTTGCTCCTACCCATTTACCCACTACCCCTACCCATCATCATACCATAATTCTCATGGTCTTAATCTTATAGTGGACCTTAATTCCACATCGCTTCCTTCATTTGCTCCCAAGAGAACTCATCCGATGGTCTTTTGAAATTCCAAACCCACAGCCTTGCCAGCCACCTCCTCTATTTCGGATGACTCCATTGAACACACATGTTTCACTTCCGCAAATAAATCACCCATTTGGTGTTAAGCAATGATTGAGGAAATTAATGCTCTCATCTAAAATGGCACTTGGAGTTTACACTTAGTTACTCTTGGCATAAATGTTATGGGTTATAAATGGGTGCTTCGAATAAAACATCAAGTTGATGGCACTATTGAGCGCCACAAAACGCGCTCAGAATCATATTGTCTATTGCTATCTCACAAGGTTGAGTGGTTCGTCAATTTGATGTTCACATGTTTTCCTCTATGGTATTCTTCAGGAGGAGGTGTTCATGCATCAACCACCTAGGTTTATTGATAAAAGTCATCGATCTTTTGTGTGCAAGCTTCACAAATCTATCTATGGTTTGAAACAAGCTCCACGTGCTTGGTTTTTTTGGCTAACTAGATTTTTAATCAAGCAGCAATTTATTCCTTCCAAATCTGATAGCTCTTTATTTATTTATCGTAGTGATGATATTATGGTTTATCTCCTTATTTATGTTGATGACATATTGATCAATAGTAATTGTGGGACATCTCGGGCTGGGGGTCCAAGCACACCCGACTATTAGAACCCTTGGTCTAGTTCCACTAGGGCAATGTGGAACAAAATAAGAGTTTAAATTTGGTAAATCCATTGAAAATTCACTAATCACAAGAAATGCCAAAAATGGACTACATCAACAGACTCAGAGTTACCACCTAATCTTTTAGGAAAACTAGGAAACCCATGACTCATGCCAAAGGTCATTTGTCCATCATAACCAAAGTGTCTCAGATCAGGAACTTAGGTATGAAGGGGGAAGGTCATGAATTGAGCACTCCTTCCCACCCAATCAAAGATCGACATCTACTAATTCTAGATATGAGATTTATTACCAATATATGCTCATGTTCCGATTATTAATGCTAAAAATTACTATGTGAAGCAAACAAGTATAGACTAGATCACTTACTTTGGAATGTTTTGATTTCATGCTTTTTTATAAAAGAGTTTGAAAATGTGTGACTCAAAGAAAAGATGTGCCCACATACATGGAAACCAATATCATCCTAAGCAAACAAGTATAGACTAGATCACTTACTTGATATAACATACCCCATCCGCTGGCATCCACAGAGATATATCAAGTAAGCATATAGCCGCATGGTAAAGATGCTAGACATGGTAAATAAGAAACATACACAATTGGAATGAAAAGAAGAAAAAGAAATAAGCTCACCTAATACTCCTTAGCACCAGGCCAAGCAAACAAGCGTTAGGAAAATATGCATACTCCTAGATGCAATGAAACTAATGCAAAACACACAAAATGTCACAAAAGACTTGGCTACTAAACATGACATGTGAATCATCTCAAGACGTGCGATAGACGTAAGAAGTAATGAAATGGGAGGTAAAATGAGCCAAGCCTTATGCATGAAAAATGGATGCAAAACATGGAGAATGATAAAGAAAACATGATGCCAAGATAGGGAAAACTCTAAATAAATGGGATAGAAAAGAAAGAAACGAATACACAAGCATCTATACTAAGAAGAAGTGAAATGACAAGAATAATCGAAGCTAACTACTAATAATGCTACCAAATGCAAACACATAAGAAGCTACCAAACAATACTACATCAAGGAAACAATCAAGTGATAAAGGAAATGAAAATAAGCTAAATCCACCATTCTCACCATGGAAGAGATGAAATGATAGCGTTCCTTAATCACCAATGGATTTGGAAAATCACATGATGACCAAGAAAGCAAAACAAGAAAAGATAACTACCATACTCATCATGGAAGAATGGATGAGATGATAGGCTTCTTTAATCATCAAAGATATGGAAGATCAATAATGATCATAGAAAAAACAAATATGTAATGGAAACTAAACAAAGAGTAAATTAAAGAAATGAGTAAGAATCTACATCATCTTTTATGAAATGGGGCAAATAGATGCTCCAATTCGTGTTGGAAGTGGATGATAGAGTAGATTGTAAAGTCATTTGTAGGTGGAAACCATGCTTGGTTCCCAAGAAAATAGAGAGAAAACAAGAGAAAACAAAATAAAATGTAACGCTTTATACTTCTTGGTCTAGTGGGATTGCTCTTGACACTCTTGTTATTGTACTTGGAGCCTCTTTGATTCATTTTCGAATATTGATTGAGGTGGTATCATAATGGTAAAGTTAGATTGAACCAAAAACATTGATTTAGATAATTGTCCTATGAGTCGTCTTCACTCTTTTTCCTTTTTCTCTTTCCACACTTTGAATTTGGATTTGAGGTTAGAACCATTGTTGAGCTTGTTTTTGGGGCTTCGATTTGGCAACAAGAACAACCTAAAATGGAGTCTGGACGAGGGAGTTATGCCTGTTTGAAATTTGGATACCTGTGTTGGAACTTTTGACAGCTCGAGCGGTCTACGCGAATTCTGACACTTTAAAGTCACTTTTTTGCCCAAAATCTTTATTCTTTCTTCCTCTCTTCTCTCCTTCTCCTCCATACCCAAAACCCTAGAGCTCCAAACACTTGATTTCTTCAATTTCTCCCTTAAATCCACCCTAGATCCTTTAAGAAAATTAAAGAATAAGTCTAGTTCGAGATATCTGCTGATTGTTTCACATTTTCATTGAAATTTCATGTGGGTTTCTATCTTAAGCTTCCATTCTTGAGGTAGGGGTATCTTTAACTTATTATATCTTTAATTTGAGACCCACATGTAGTAATTTAATTAGATATTCACCGTTGTAGATATATATGTATATATGTATGGATTGTGTTTGCTAATAAATTATTTGGAAGGATGTAAGCAATCATTCATGATTATGGATGGAATTGTGTCTATTATTGAGGATAATTGTTGTTGATGATGAAAATTATTCTCTAATTCATGAAAAAGAGAAAACCCCTAATTTTTTACAAACCCTAGTTTTGAAACTTGTTCAATAAATACGGGTTTTGCTTAATTGATTTTTAAAACATGAAATTGGGTGTGTTTATTCGACTTTGAGGTTGAAATATGAATTATTGGACTGTTGTGAATTGAAATCATCCTAGGGGAAATTGAAAACTTTAAATTCATGCATCATATACATTATTTAATTTTTCTTGTGATACTAATGTGTATAAATGGTTGGAAAAGTTAAAAAGGGGTTTTGCCCAATTGGCCTCTAGAACCTAAAATTAAGTGTATTTACTTGACTTTGATGTTGAAAAGTTAGACTTTGAGACTTTTACACCAAAACTGGAGATGATGATGGTTATGAATTGAAGAATCTTCTCATTGTTGACATGTGAAGTATTGAATTACTGTGCATTGAAATTATCATTGGGAAATTGAGATTTGGAAAATTCATGCATCATAAAATTTTAAAATTTTATCTTGTGATTTTTAAAATGTTGGCATATTGAAGGAGTTGAAAGGGGGTAAATAGTTTATGAGTCCAGGTAGTGAATCGAGTTTAGTAGAGTTGTGTAAAGTAATTGATACCCGCGTAGGGAGTCAAGGTACCTAATTTCTTTGTTTGCATATATTGCCAAACAAATGCAGGAAAAAGTTTTTGGATGTCCACGAGCCCGCCATTTTAGGAGTCAGCAAATATGGAAAAACGTGGTTTTTGGGTGTCCACATCCCCACCGTTTCAGGAGTCGGCAAATATGAAAGGAAAAAAGGTTTTTGGATGCCAATCGCCCCGCCGTTTCTGGAGTCAGCAAATGTGGGACTATTTTTAGTATACAAAATCTATATCTATGTATGTATTTTGATTACAGCTCTTACTTGGGATCTCATAGTATATTTACCACCCCTACTTTTAGAAGAATGATTATCTAATATCATGCATGGTCATTTAAACTTATAAAGAAGATTTACTTTAACATAATTTCTATACTTTCATAGCATGATCACGTGTGTTTCAATTAATTATATAATTTGTTAAATATACTTCTTACTGAGCACTCGCTCACCCCAAAAACTAATCATTTTCAAGAAATGAAGCTGATGAGCCACCTAAATGATTTACTATGGAAAGTAATTTGGATGAAGTATGAATGACCACTTCTTTGATGTTTTGTGTTGTAGCCTTGGGGTTATTTTGTATAAATGTAAAGGATTTTATTTTTTAAATCAAGGACACTTTCAATAGTGTTGTCCCTTTTTAATTTCTCTATTTTGTATAACTTCGTAGCTTTTGAACTATTTCATTTTAACCATGGATATAACCTAACTGTATTGAAATTCTTGAGAATAATTCAATAGGGAAGAAGTGTTATGGAATTTTATTATTATTTATTTATCTACTATTTGTATCTATGTGGATTGAGATAGGGGAACAGGATTTGGGAGGTGTTTTCCCTGGGCGTTATAGAAAATGAAAGAAAATGAGATTGAAATAGACTCTAATCACCAATTTAAACACATGGATCAGCCAATTAATCCCACAAGACAATCCTAAAAGCTTATTAGAACATAAGCAATGTTTGAATTATAAAAATTAAACTTGTTTGCATGCTGAGAAAATTGGTGAGAAAGTAATGGAAAATTAAAGAAAATGAATGTAAAAAAAACAATTATCAAAACAAACTATAGGGTAGGACTAAAACCCTTTATACAAATCCAAATCTAATCTAAATTACCAAAGAAAATCAAAAGATGGAGTGATTGAAAGGTGAGAAATTTAGGGAAAAAATAAGAGAAAGCGAGAATTCAAGTAATCCAAGCAATCCTATAGACGAGTGGCTAATCCCCTCTACTATCCACAAGTCCCAATCACATCATAATCAATACATAATCTCAGAATTATAATGTTTGGGAAAAGAGAAAAGAAAATAAAATGGGAGAGAAAGTGATGAGAAAGTTAGTGGACTTCAATTGAAAAGATAAGTCTTGATTAGCAATCCTTTCCTCCAAGCACCCTCAAATCTTTTGAGCTTGATCTTCAATTTCCATCAACTTGAGCTTCAAACCATAGTCTTCAATGGTGTATGTATAGCTATATCTATATGTAGAGAGAGAAAATTTGAAGAATTATAAGCTTCGAGAATTTGGGGTGTCTCCGGGCTTAACAAAAATTCTTCTCTCCTTTACCCACTTGAAGGAGGGGTGTTTATATAGACCTTAAGGTTTTTTGATCCGCAATTCATGTGAGAATCGCAAATGTGGCACCTCCACATGCACAAGGGAACCATCTCCCCAAAATTGCTATGTTTCTCGACTAACTTGTCCAGCCAAACAAAAGATATCTGGCCATCTATTTTATGACTGGCCAACCTGAATATGGCAGGCAGGCATGAAAGTTGTATGGCTAGGCTTCTTTTTGTACAGCTGAAGCAATTTTATAGGGAAAACAAGGTTTTTTTTAGAGGATTCTCTCCATTTCCACTCATTTCTAGTATGTCCTTGCTCAGTTACCAAAAGTCACAACATTTTTATTTTGAAAAATGAGCTCGAACATTATAAAAATGATTGGATTTATTCATGGCTAAAGAAAACATTTTGGATAAGGCTTTTTCAAAGGTCTGAAAACATTTGGCCAAAAATGGGTCAAAATGTTGAGATCAACTTTTGGATAAAGCTCTTTGTTAAAAGGATCGATGGATTTACGCCTTCCTATCTTTCATCATCGGATGCTTAAAGAAAAGGAGCCCAAGTCTTAGGACCAGTATAGACACCCTATTTTGATCGGTCCTAAGACTTGGGTGCTCTTTTCTAAACACCTGATGATGAAAGTTGGAATGTGCTATCTTACGAATTCCTCAGCAAGAGATTCAAGCTTTAATCCCAACCTTACACCTGTTATGGCCAAACGATTTTAGACCCTTTTTAAATGTTTTTCAAAATGTTTGTTTTTATTTTTTATTTTTATATATTTATTATGTGGATCCAAACATTTCTACAAAGTTTTGCGGCTCGCATTTTCAAAATTCAAGTGTTATATTTTCTTAGTAATTGAGCAAGGACAAAATAGAAATGAATGGAAGAAATGAGAATTTTCTAGAAAAAAAAAAAAAGCTGTTTTCCCCTTCTAAAAAATTGTCTGGCCAAACATTTTTTTGTCTGGTCGGATGATTTTTGTCCGCAGATGATTTGTTAAGGAAACAAAGCAGTTTCGGAAAATTCGGCATTTTCTCCAAATTTTACACAAATATCATGGATATTTTGCCTTAGGATTCCTCTGCAAATTTCTTAGATACTTTTTTTCCCTCAAAAGTCTATAAATATGGCCATCCTTCTTCATTTCAAAGGATTACAAAATTTGTTTACACCCACACATCATCTTCAACCTTCTTCTCCATTTTCTTCATTGTTTTCACTGATACACCACCCAAAACTCTATTAAAGCTAAAACTAAGGTTGAGAAATATTTTTAAGTGATTACAAAATATTTAAAAAGACAAAAAGGCTTGTTTGAGAGCCACATCCTATATTTCATCTTCAACCTCCATTCCTCATACACCAACCATCAAAAGCTATATTAAAGCTTGTCTCCAAGCTCCTTGCTAAGGATTCTTGGACTTACTCAAGAACTTTGTGGGTGTTAGGAAAGAGTTTGACAACCCAAAAGTTCACTCTCTTTCAAGAGGTGAAATTTTTGAACTATTTTCATCTTCTCTCTCTTGTTCTTAATTTATAAGCTTTGTATCTAACTATTAGCTTGTTGTAATCATATGATGGGTCCTCATGGATGTGGAGGGAACTAGGATATAGCCACTAATCCATTGAGTTGATTGTTTTCTTTACTTTCTTATACTTTTGTACGCTTTTCTTACTTTCTAATGCAATAGTTTCTTATTGTTGTATATAGATGTGATACTTGGAACCTTGTGGATGTGGAGGGAGTAGATAGTAGCCACTCCTCCACAAGTTTGATTATGTAGTTTAGTTTCTTTCATTTTATACACTTTTTCAACACATGTCTCATCATCTTAGCATATTGGCCCATATGCTTTAACTCATGCTCAATCTTAATTAGTAGTGGAGGTTGTTTCATGGGGTTAGTTAGATGATTTTTAGGACTTGATGTTGAGAAGGGATTGGTTTTCATTTTTATTGATTTTCCTTGGAAGCAAAACAAGAGATTTTATGTCAAGAATGTTGAAATCTCTCTTCATAATCATTTGTGAATATAGAAAGGGGTGTGACCATCCTTGTTCTATGACTAGATGAGGAGTTTTCAATAGTTTTTGATGAATCCCTTGTTTTAGTAAGCAAAGCCTCTACCAAGAAATTATTTGCATTAATCTATGCTCTCCACTTAATATCATGGATTTGGGTATTGATTCGCCCTTATTTAAAAAGAGAAGATATACGTTCTTATCCACTTCTTAGGCTTGAATTTGTTCTTGTTTTTGATTCATTAATTTTGATTTGTTACAAAATATCTCTTGTATATATTTGTTTGTATCATTGTTGAGGGTTATAACCCATCTGTCTCTTCCCCAAGTGATCCCTGTGAGTAGAGAGGGTAGAAAGGATGAGCACCCCTCAAAAGGTGTTTTTTTGTCCTCTGTTCTGGAAATCTGCACTGACCTAAATCCCAACCGAAAGAAGAATTTGGTTAGCCACTTTCTTGTTCGACTAACAGCTTTTGTGCATAGCCTACTAACTTCTCTAAGAATAGAGCAATCAGCTTTTGGGGGGTGGTCTCCTAGGTGGTTCTAGAGCTGTTGATCAAGTTCTTTTATTTATTTAATATGATTTGTTAGATTCAACAGTAATTTGGCTGAATCTATTTATTGTTGTAATAACTCCTTCAACCTCACTCCATTTTTATTATTATTATTCATTCAATTGTTGTAATAATCTCTCTCTCTCTCTCTCTCTCTCTCTCTCTTGTCCCCTTTTCTTATTCATTTGAATTGTTATAATAACTTCCAACCCCACGTCTTTCTATTTCTTTATTTCTATACTTTCCATATATGTTAATAACCATCATTTTCTTATTTATCATTTCCATGACTTGCATCCATTTTTTTTTTCATGCATTAAGATTCACCTAATTTGCATATGTGGATTTTTATCAATTCTTATGTGCTTTTGTGCGCTAACTCATGTCTTGAGATGATTCATGTATCAAATGTTAGTAGTTGAATCTTTAGTTTCATTTTGTGTGTATGTATTGCATTAGGGATTTGCATATAGGATCATGCATATGTATATAGCATGTTATTTTTTTGACTTGCCTCGGAGGAGTACTAGGTGAGCATTTACAATTTTAGCATCTCGGTTGTGTATGTTATTTTGCCATGTTTAGCATCTCACCATGCGGCTAAGTGCTTAAATGATATACCGCCTTGAATGCTAGTGGATGAAGGTTGCGTTACTTGGGTTGGAATGATATTTATTGCTATGCATGTCGACTCATTTTCATTTTAAGTTATACATTTATTCAAAATCCTTTCACAATGCATGAAATCAAAGCATACCAAAATGAGCAACATGATCTATAATTGCATGCCTCACCTAGTAATGGTAGCATTATTAATAACCGGAACATGAGCATATAATGTTTATAAAACTCATATCATGGTTTAGTAAAGGCTGATCTTTTGATCGGGTGAGCAGATGTGCTTAATTCATAACCTTTTCCCATCATACCTAAGGTTTTGAACCGAGGCATTTTTTGTTATGACGAACAGTGGCCTTTGGCATGAGTCATAGGTTTCTTAGTTTTCTCAAAAATATTAGGTGGCAGCCTTGAGATCTGGTGATGTAGTTTATTTCTGGCATATTTTGCAATCAATGGATTTTCTATAAACATTGTCAGATTTAGACTCTCATTTTCTGTTTCACATTGCACTAGTGAGACTAGATCAAGTCTAAAGCTGGACGCGCTTGGTAATCCCAAAAGTATTCCATATCAGGTCAAAAAGAGGTGTCTATAGTTGCCCCTTTTTTACAGAGTTTGGTACATCATTTCATGATGTGAGTGAATGTCAAAGTCCGAATACAATCCTTTTGACAAAGCCATAGGACTTAGGTAGCAAACAAAATGCAAAACCCGAGGGTTGCCTTCGAATCCCTTTGCTAGGAATCAAACTAGTGTAGTTCAGGGGCAAGATGAAAATGTTATGCTCGAAATGCAATTAAAAGTTGGACTTATACTCCTTGCATATCCGGTTGTTTGAAAGTTGGCTTATGTGTACTACATTGTCGAAAATTTTGAAAATAGTTTGAAAATCAATGATATGCGATGCAATGCAATGCAATTGAATTATGATAATGATGTGAAGAAGGCAATATGCGAGGCAAGCCTCGTACAAATGATATAAAGCATACTAAAAGATACGAACATGAAGAGTGCAGCCTTCTCTATGTTTTCCACACATCAAGGAGGTGAACAAATATAACAAAGTGATCAAAAAAGTACATCGCATACAAACAGGTTTCACACAAATGAAAAAAGAGGTGCATTGCATACAAGTGTGTTTCACACAAATGAAAAAGGGGGTACATCCCATACAAATTTGTTTCATACAAATGAAAGAGAGGAGTGCATTGCATATAAATATGTTTCACACAAATGAAAGAGGGAGGTGCATTGCATACAAATATATTTCACACAAATGAAAGATTGGGGATCTATTAGTTTTTTCTATACTTCAAGAACTCCAAAAACTTGCATGCGACCGGCAATCACAATAATAGGGAACTCCAATTCTAACCTACCAGTCAATAAAGGCGACCCCCAAGGTACATGTCAAACACACTTCATGCGAATGGCTAAGAGGTTGTTCAAACGTGCTACCTCACAAGTGATATAGGGAGAATTATGTAACCAAAAACTTGCATGCGACCAACAATCACAATAATAGGAAGCTTTAATCTTGACCTACCAGTCAACAAAGGCGAGCCCGGGGTGCAATCCAAACACACTTTGTGCGAATGGGGGAAAAGTTTGTAGCCAACAAGCCTAAATGCATTTCATGTGAAAGGGTGAAGTTGTAGCCAAGTGATAACAAACCTAAATGTGTGTCACATGAAAAGGGTGAATGTAAGCCTAAACATATTTCATAAAAAGGAAGAAGTTGTAGCCAAGTGATAACAAACCTAAACGCGTTTCACCCGAAAAAGGTGAATAAAACAAGAGCAAATATGGTATGCAATGTGATATATACAACAAGTGGTTCAATAAATGCATAAAAGTGGTGCGATAAATACATCTCACAAGTTTGGAATTCAGCATATGGAATCGCTTAGCTCCGAGAAGCAATGCTTTTCAAGCATCTCAGGACGAAGTGTTATGGATAGCTCTTGGAATATTGACGTATAAAGTCTTCTCATCCTTATTGAAGCAATGTTCTTTGAACATCTCACAAGTTTGGGAAGCAATGTTTTTCAAACATCTCAGGAAGCAATACTCCGGAAAGCATCTCATAAGTTTTGGAGATTGGTATACAAACCATGTCTCTGGGAAGCAATGTTCTTGAACATCTTAGGGGAAAGATTGGCATACATGCCATGACTTCAAGAAGCGATATCTTTCAAATATCTCATAGTTCTGGAAATGGCGTGCATGGCTGCGTTATTTTGTGAAAAGGGTGATGTTCTTCTGAACATCAAATTTTGAAAAAGTTTTAGAACTTGATGAATGGAGCTACCTCATTCAGGGAAGCAATATTTTTTAAAAAATATCTTGGAAAGCAATGCTTATGGGGAAGCACCTCATTGTTTTGATTGGAATTAGGTGTATGGAACTACCTAATTCCCGGAAGCGATGTTTTTTTAGAAAACGTCTCAAGAAGCGGTACTTATGGGAAAACACCTTAGTGAATGCAACAAAGGTCGATGAAGGACGACCTTATTTGAATAAAGAAGGAGTGGTGCAAAGGGACGACTTTATTTGAAAAACACTATAAGTAAAAAAGGGTACATGATGCATTTCTCAAAACATGAATGTCATGGGAAGAAATGCATGATGAATGATGTGATATATGCATATTATATGGAGCAATACATGATGCACTTTATGAGATGAACAAGATGGAGAGTGGTGTACCACATACCGATGAAATGAATGCAAGGCAATATGCATGACAATTTGTGGAACTTATTGAAATGTAACTAAAGTATTAACCAACTCCATTGGTAAAACCTAAACACATCTTGAGGTAACTCAACGCAACTTAATTATTAATATTGACAAGTATAGAACAAAGTCAAGAGCTAGAGAAACTATTCATGTAGTTCAAATCAACCAGAGTGTGTGAGTATGCATGTATAGGCCAAAGAATATATATTAATCGGAGGAAGAGGGAAACCAAAAAGTGTCTTGAATTGGTCGGGGATAACTTTCAAAGGCGAATCATATCATAATCAACATAGGAGTGAGCTCACCCTAACCCGAAAAAGTGCTTGAGAGATAGCTTGAGTAGACTCGGAGAAAAGTATGGTTCATGCCCCTTATTTAGTTGATAGCCCAGTCAAATGTACTCTTATGCCTAGTGTACAATCACTATTTGAATTTTTGAACATTATGCAAGCGCCTATGATGGGGATCATCAAATCATAGAGCAACTGCCAACCAATTAGACTCATGCTTCTCCTATGCCCTAGAGTGTTGAGAACTTATTCCAGTCTCTATAGTAGTGATGGATTTCTCACATATATTTCACAATGATCATGGAGTTGATGCCTCTTCTGTGGGCACTCTCAAGTTGTTTATGACTTCCACACATGGACTTGTTTTGAATTTGGAGCGCAAATTCACGTATGGAATTTTGACCATGCCACTCTATAGAACTTTGAGCCATGCATATACTAACAGACACAAGAGAGACTTGATGAGCGTAGACTGAAACACTTACTCAACACGAAAACAACAAGACTTGCAACTGACCCAAAAGCCAAAGAATAAGAAAAAGACTCAAAATAACTGATCATTCATTATGCTCCTAGTATTCCTCATGCTCACCGGTTTATTCAAGAATCGACTTTAGAATTTGATTTTGCAAAAGTCAAGTTTCAATCCCCTTTGGGCTCAAGTTGAAGATTTCACAAATAAGTTCAAGTATTGAAAATTTCTCCCCCTATTGATTCAAACTAGTTCCTCTTTATCCAACACAAACATGCTATGTGCGGCAGTCATTGTAGCTCATGGATTTATGTGAAGTTAAAGATGTGAATTGGGCAAGGATATTGGATCGAACATCAGGAAGAAGTTGTCTATGTTTCTCAAAATGAGAATCAGGCCTCATATAGTTCATGGTTAAGGTTCACTCAGATCTTGACACTCTCATTTTGCACTCTAACTTTTGCCAAAGTCACCCTTTCGGGTTTTCAAACTTGCAATCTCTTACTTTTTTCATTTTTCACTTTTTCATACTCTAAGTTTTGCCTAAGTCACCCTTTCGGGTTTTCAACCTAGCGAGCCTCTCTAGGGTAGTGTTACAATATTTGTAGTGAATTTGATCAACAATCATCATTGCCCTAACAATGAAACTCGCTTCACCTTGATTTAAGCTTGGTTCTCCCTTGACTTGTGTGTGCCACCTTCCACGCTTTCACTCCACTTTCAAAGTCGATTCTTTTCACAATGTGGTACCTCATTGCATTGGCTTCTTTGAATTCGCATGAACTTCCTTTGATTGATTTCTTTCCATGGATGCCCTTGGCTTTATGGTTGATTTTTTTTCTTTTCTTCTTTTCTCTTTTTTCATTTATTTTTATTTTATTTTATTTTTTTGGTGATGAAAATGACATGGGGACAAATTCTATGATTGTGTTGCCATAGTGATTGCCAGAGTGGAAAGAGAATTCCCAAAACAGTGTAAAACACCTTGTATAATTATGAATTTATCATTGCAAGTTTGCAAAATAAAAAAAAAATTTTAAAAAAAGATTGAAATTTTGGAATGATTGTGAAGAGCATTGCTATGATAATTCGAAATTCGTTTGAACCATTTGGGGTATCCTTCTCACCACTTGAACTTATTAGTGAAATCTCATTCTTATTACCACATTAAGCAATTTACAGATTTCCCCTGCTCGATTAAAATTTTCAAAGCTTTTCTTATTTTCATCAGGTCATATATGGATTACTGTAGGCACAATTAAATGATCAAAAACTCAACTCTCTTTCTCTTACTGAAAAGACGAAGACTTGAGGGTACACAAGAGCAACTCAAAGGGAAAGACTCAACCGACATGATGATGCAAGAAAAGACAAAGAAAACAAGGCTCTAACTCAACACACAACTCAACCACCCACAAGACACAGCTTAAAATTTAACAAAATCACATCATCAGTATCCCAAACACAAAGAGTTTTCATCTTCTAAGTCTATCAGTAGAATTCATGATAACTTCAAATAACCCATTGGTGGGTCCAAACCCGCCTTCATTTCAGCATCACTATCCATTACACCCAGTGGACTCAACTTCATATGTTCAGATTGAGTCTCACAATTAGCTTGGTGACACTTCCCCTTAATCGAAACAACTTCCCTTTCAAATTTCTCATAACATGCCCCTAGTTCAAAGGGCCCTTTCTTAGTGCTTTCAACAATTACCCCTGGTTGATCTTAAGACTCATCATTCTAACCATCATTGCTGGAAATAGTTAAGGGAGCCTCCCGCTTCACTTCAACACCATTAATATTGAGCTTATAAAGATTGAGTAAGCCTTCTACCTCTTCAATAAATTGTTCATTTTGCTCTTCTTTCTCAAAATTTTTGATGAGGTAGAGATATGAAGATTCAGGAATGAACACAATGGGTTTGGGCTCGGTGGCGGGTATGATGTATTGGCTAGGGTCAAAATTGATTATTGGCAAGACACAGATGGAATTTATGTTCTATGGTGGCAGCCTGTTGTGGTCAGGGAAAGGATTGTTGGCACCTTTGGGAATTTTAGGTGGAATGATGACCTTGTTGTCAATCAAGTCTTGAATTTCATACTAGAGCAAAAGCAATGGTCAGTATCACGACCATGTTATTGATGGAAGGTACAGTAGTGGGTCGAGTTATGTTTGGTTGGGAGTGGATATGTGAGCGGCTTTGGTTCAAGAGGTTTGAGATGGCCTTTTTTTAGTGAGGATTTGAAAAGCTTTGGACAAGGCCATGTAGAGGTGATCAAAGGTGCGGCTTTGAAAGTGGAGAGCACCAATCCTAAAAACATTGGCAAAGAGGTTAGCAGGTGTTGACTGGGTACTCAAAGAAAAGACTCCTATGGGTTTGGGATTGGAGTTAGGATGGGTATTTCTAATAAAGTAACTCTCTTCATGGCTTGGTCTTCCTTTGTTTGTCAACCCTTAATTCAAAGTGCCCTCAACCTAGCTTCTCATATTGAATTCACTTGCAGTAACCCCCACCTTGGCATTGGTGTATTGAATAGCAAAAGTTTCATCCACAATCTTCTCAACAACTGTAAGGACTTGCTGTTTATTTAGGCCTTTGACCTTCAGAGTCTCAATAACCCATTAGAGATGTGCACACGGATCAATACTTACCACAGACTCATGCTTGCTTGCTTCAGCATTGTCATGGAATTGGATGGCTATATCTGGGCAAGGCTCATTTCCTGTTGACATGACCCAAGCTTGAAATGTCTTT
The DNA here is from genome assembly GCA_025200525.1 of Camellia lanceoleosa. Classification (NCBI taxonomy): domain Eukaryota; kingdom Viridiplantae; phylum Streptophyta; class Magnoliopsida; order Ericales; family Theaceae; genus Camellia; species Camellia lanceoleosa. The sequence continues at coordinate 43,911,430 of CM045771.1, forward strand.
GAACAATGTGTCCAATTGAGCTATCCTTCTATTATCACCATCAACCTTCATCACAGTTTCAACTTTGGGTTGGCCCATTCCATTTTTAGCTTACCCCAAGATTTGAGGGCTTTTTAATACGAAATTCCTAGCATGGGATGTGGTTGATGACAGGGCCAAACTACAAAGGTTAAATTTGCCACAGTTCTCTAAAGGTCTTCAATCATTCTCAATAGCTCAGAAGTAATAGGTTCGACCATTGGTGCACTTGGTATATTTGAACTAGATTGGTCTAGATGGATTGACTAAGCAAGGATTTTTTTAGTTGATTGGACTTGAATTGAACTAAACTGGGCTTTTTCGAATGGGCTTTTTGGGATTGGATAGGTTGGACCTTTTTGGAGTTGGCTTTTTTGAGATTGGATGGACTGGAGTGTTTTTTACTTGGATAGGTCGGATTTTACGGAGTGTGATAGGTTAAGCTTTTTCTGAGTTGAATTGGACTGGGCTTTTCTAAATTGGGTATGCTTTCTCCTGAGTGACCCACCAAAGTATGTAAGATCAAGTTCTCTTGACCTCAATGAATCCTAGCGGCAAAACAAATACCTTATCAAATCATGGTAATAGGCATGTCGGTCAAAACAAAGCACGACACAATTTTTAACCTCGTGGTTCTAATCTTATTGTAAATTTACCCATTTAGATACAATCCCCAAATTCTGATCTTTTACCATATGAAACACAACCCCTTAGATTCTAACCCAAATTCTGATTCTGATGTGACCCTCAATTTTGAAAAAATCCCCTTAGAATTAAAACTCTCCAAAGATTGGGTGCCCTTTTTTCCAAGATCTCACATTCACACATAAGCAAGCATTCCAAACACCCTTATGAGATGTTAGGATTTCTCTATTCTAGTTTTGGATAGATCTAGGGTTTCTCTATTCAAACAAGGGCTCACAACATCCTAAAAATGAGAGAATATCCTATCCTAGATTGGAAGGCACTATAGCTCACTTTATGCAATGGGTATGATTGGTCAAAATAAGTACCTCAGCAAGATCCACCAATATACCTCTCACACTTTTAACCATGTAGTGAAAGGAGAATCAAGCGGTACATTGGAAATTTAGATCCAAGGATGTGTTCCTATAGACACCCTATTTTTTACCATCCTCAAGACTTGGACGTCATCGTTTGAACACCCGATGATTGTGCTCGCTCATGTTCGTTTTGAGTCTCTGAAGGTCTCGGCTGAGCGCCTTGCCTTGGAGCCTCTAATCTTGTTTGTTTTGTGCTTAGTTGTGGACCAAGAGCCTGTTGCTTTGAATCTGGAGAAGAGGGTGGCTTGTCGGCCATCCCCAATGTCCATCGGCCATGGCTTGTGCCTGCCGACCATCAGTGATGGCCAGTCGGCTACATTGATGGCTGCTCTGCCACTAATGATGGCCGACGACCATTTTTCTCCTTTTTCAGATATTTCTTTACCAGTTGTGCCAGCTGTTAATCACTGATGCTTATCTCCATACACGTGTATAGAGGGATGAATGCAAGCCTTTCGCTTGTTTTTCTATAAAATGGGGGGTCTCTCCCCCATTTGAGAGGTTACAAAAATTTGTGAGCAAATTTCCTCTCTCTCTCTCTCTCTCTCTCTCTCCCTCTCCCTCTCTCCATATTTTGTGCTTGAAAGTGGGAATTCTCTACATATTTGCATACAACCCCTTGACCAAACACCTTTATCTTGGAGCTGAGGTTCTTGGAGGCCTTGTTTGAGCTTCTAAGGTTGGTTGTAGCTCAGAATTTTGGTTGTTTGTTGCTGTGCTTCAAAGGTATAAAGCTTACCTCTTTAAAGCTTTGTTTTATTCAATTGCTTGGCCATCCTTTTACACTATTTTGACCTGGTTTTTCAACCATAAAAAACTCTGTCTTGAAGGTTCCAAAATGTTGGTTTAAGCCTTGTTGAGTTAGGGGGGTTGTCTCCTCTATTGCTCTTTGGCTTGTGAAGCCTTTTGTGCCTTTTTTCAAGCTTTTAAAATAACCTTTTTTTAGCCTTTTAACCAATGAATTCCAGAGGAAATTTAGTGATAAAAACTTGGTTTTGAGGTCCAAAATAGGAGGGGGTGGCCTCCCCTCCTTGTGTCTTGCTTGCAAGTATAGATAGCCTAACATGTGAGCATGTTTTTCTACCTTTTTGTGACTTGATCTCAGCATGTTTTAGCTACCGATTTAGCCTACTTTAGCCTGCTTTTGAGCTATCTTGGTCATATGAGCTTTGTCTTGCATGGTTGTAGTGCAAATGCCTTCACTAGCTTAGTGTTTTAAGGCCTCTAACATGTTTTGCTGGAGAGGATTGCATGTTGCAGCATCATTTTACATGTGATTTCAGCGTGTATAGCCCTATCACACTCTCACTTATTTACCTCTTTCATTGTTTTTGAGAGTTGTGCCTTGAACCTTGTTTGCAAGCTAACATGCGAGCATGTTTTTCTTGCCCTTTATGCTTCAATCTCAAAGATGTTTTAGCCACTATTTTGGTGTGTCTTAGCTCTGTTTTGAGCTGGTTTGATCATTTGAGCTTGGTATTGCATGCCTCTAGTGTAGTGCTCTTCACTAGTTTATTGTTTGGAGGCTTTGAACATGTTGTGCATGTGTTGCTCGCATGTTGTAGTATCATTTTTCATGCCATTTCAGCACTGAAAAGTCTGCAACCTCCCTCTATTCTTCAGTTCTTGTTTTTCTTTGAAAGTGGTCTTGAGCCCCTTGTTGGCTTGAGTGTGAATTTGAGGCTCTCATGCCTAATGATTTTAACTCTCTCTTGAGGGTTCCTCCTAACCAACAGCATGAGGCCTCTATCATGCTCAAGGCACTTGTGGCTTAGGCCATCTTTCCAATTAAAGGAATTTCACATTAGACTTAATCGGTTAAAGGATTAATCGGTAATGTAAAATGTGTAAACAAAATGAGCAAAGTAAAACATAAACAAGATAAGCATTTGTGTTGCATTGCATGTGTTTGGATCGGACGTTAGTCCAAACACAAGAAATGTGGGACGTTTCATACTTAAAATAATGAAACGTGTCATATTTCTTGGTCGCCATCACCCTTGATCATGCATGATAGGGTGGTGGTCCTTTGAGTCTTATTTGTGCATTCATTGACTTTGTACAAGCTTGACTCTTTGGCCATCATGCATGAAAATGCTTGATTGATGGCTTGAGAGCCAAGAATTACACTCCTTTGAGCTTGAGAAATGATAAAGAGGGTAATAGTACATATATTGTTTGAGAATACACTGCTTTGACTCGGTTTGCTCTCCATTGCAGCAAAAAGGAGAATCCCAAGGAAAGGGTGGCCGACAGCTACAAACAGTGGCCGACCGGCCAGTAGTAGTGGCTGACAGCCAACTATGGTAGCCGACCGGCCATCAGTGGAAAAGTTGTTCAAAGTGTTCCTGAGGTGGAGCAAAAGCAGTCAGGAAATTGGTGTAATGTTCAAAGATCAAAGCAAAGTGCAAACAGAGGTATCCAAAGGCAAGGTGGTGGATTTTCGGAAGGAAGCCAACCGAGCATGCATGCGTCCCTCGCCCTCGAGACCATTTAATTGTTTCAATTAGTTAGCGTAGCTAATTATTCGATTCAAGTGTGGTAATATTTTAAGTAGCTTAGCATAGCTAGTTATTCAATTCGATTTGTAATTAATTAGCTAGAATAGTTAATTAACTAGTTTGTAATAATTAGCTTAGCTTAGTATAGCTTAACTTATTTATTCGGACTCTCCTTCAAGATGGCGCAATGTTGTAAGAAGCGTGCGTGCGTGTGTGTGTGCATGTCTTCCAACCCCACTTCTTTCTCCGTTTTATTTACCCGCTTTCAATGGTTAGATTAGGGATCATGTTTCAATTAGCATACCTTATCCTTGCATGATTGCACACATTCATTTGTCCTGCATACACCAAGGCTCAGCGCATCTTTTAAACTACATCGTATTTCAATATACTTCTTTGAATACGTGTACCAAATGTTGCATTCATATGCCATATTAGTAACTGAGCCTATTTAATTGCATATTGCATGTGTTGCATTAGGCATCTTAACATAGTTAGAATCATGCATATTTCTAACTAGTTTTTGTTTTGGCTTGGAGCACACTGTAAGTTTTACGCTTTAGCATACTTGCATCAAGTGATTGTTGCCATGATAGCATGCTTGCCATGAGGCTATTTGCTTAAGTGATTAACTAGATGAATGCCTGGGTGAAGGCTTTATTGCTGAATTGGAACAATTCGACGAGTGTGAGTTTTAAGCCCACTTCATCAAGCAACAAATCATCATGTTTTAAGCCCACTTAAGGGTGGCAACCAAGACTTTAGCCCACTTGAGAATGGCATTTTCAAACCACTTTTGGAAACAAACATGAGTCGAATTCGTTCCAATTCTCGCGATTTTATTCTATACTTGCTTGTGTGCATCACATAGTAAAGTTAGCTAATAACCAGATAAGAACACATGAGGTTTATAAAACAACATATCATGCTTAGTAGAGGCCGATCCTTTGATCGGGCGAGCGGGGGTGCTCATGTCATGACCTTCCCCTCTCGTACCCAAGTTCCGGAGCCGAGGCAACTTTGGTGATGACGGACACGTGGCCTTTGGCACAAGTCAAGGTTTCCTAAATTTCCCAAAAATAAAATATTTAGGTGGCAACTCTGTAATCTGGCAAAGCAGTCCAATTTTGGCATTATTTAATTTAAAATCTAATTTTCCAAAATGATTTTCCGGATTGGACTCTTTGGTGTTGATCAATTTCACATTGCACTTTGTGATATTAGATTCAAAACTGTGATAAGAGTTCGAACTGTAGGACCAATTCGCACCTCTCCGAAAGGGGGGCGCGCGAAGGAAGTCAAGTCCACGTCAAGCGACTGCTGGGATTTAGAGAACTTAACTTGAACTCATGATATGTTGTTTTATCTACATTTGTGTGTTCATTTGCATTACATTTGCATAGGTGCGCCTAAGTCATAGTGTTTGCCATCTGCTATTCCTGAACGGTTTGCCGGAGGCTTGATTGAAAAAGTGTGCCATAAGGCTGACCGGTTGTGGGCTCTGCCATGATGGGAACACAAACCTTGGATCTGGATCACCGTTGTACCGTTTGATCCTCCTTTCACTTCTCAGTGTTAGGAGCGAGAGGTATATTAGGTGGTCTTGCTGAGGCACCCCTTTTGACCAATTGACCTAGTTGCATATCGGAAGCCTTAGAGACTGTTCCAACCTAGGACAGGTTGCTCACCCGAATGCAGGATTGTATGAAACCGCATGCGTGCGTAGTGAACCTCTAGTTCCTAACAAAACTAGGATAGGGAAACGCTACCCCACCATAGGGGTGTTTTGGCTCTCACTTGCTTGATATGTGCTGTTAGAGTGTGTCTCTACAAGACTGTATGTATCAGCTGCAAGTTTGGGTATTAGTTTGAGGGAATTAGTTTTAAGGCAGAAATTTGGGAGGGCAGAAATCAGTATTTGAGTACAAATTGTCCAGCTTATGATTTCAACTGTGCGTTGTCTCTATCTAAGCCGATGTGCTGTGCGTTTGTTGATTGTTGTTTCTTTTTTGCTTTTTTTTTTCTTTCTTTTTGCAAGGTAGTATTTCATAATTGCTTCCGACGAGGCAGATACCCCCCGAGCACTCTGGACTAGAGTCAGGAGGATTTACCGATCTAAGGATCTTATTGGAGGATAACCAGTGTTTGCTTCACTACCCCGGTTACGAGACGGAAGACAGTCAAGCATAGATCACCGGTTCAACAGTCGCCAATTCAGCGGTCACTATCTACATTCCCTGTGCGCAATCGGGCCAAGTTTTCTGCTTCCACCTCAAAAAGAGAGTATACACCGATTCTGATAGATCAGCACCCCTCAGTCAGTATGGAGGATATGATGCGTCAACTTCAACAGACTATCGAGGCCATGTAGTGAGACGCTGCTCGCCAAGCAGAAGTTACCGCTCGCCAAACAAAGGTTGTAGCCTAGCAGGCTGAAGTAATTGTTAGGCTTCAACAGCAACAACAACAACAACCACAACAAGCAACAACTTCTACTTCAAGATCCACCCCAAATTTAGGGTTCTAGTGCCCGGGGATACAGTTAATGTCCAGGAGAATACGGACATTCCAGCAAGGCCAGTCCCACCTCAAACTTCCAAAGCATCGGCTTACCTAATTGACACACCGTTCGAGTTTGAGGTCGATCCTACCACCTTAAAAGTGAGCAAGCTTGAGAAGCTTTTCAAACGAGCTCAGGGAGTCAACTCGATCCCAGATATAGAGGACGACTACAGAGATTCAGCAGTGACATTGCCGGATAGATTTAAAATGCCTCACATAGACCGCTTCAACGGTTCGGGTGATCTCATGGTCCATTTAAGGCTATTTTCAGATATTCTGTGGCCGATGGGCTTCACTAGACTGCAGAAAATATCCATCTTTGGCCAAACCCTATCGGGTATTGTGGCCATCTGGTATGCTAAACTGGAGGATTCTGTGAAAATGAGCTAGGAAAAGATGGCCGAGGCCTTCATTGACCAATATTCTTATAACACTCAAATCGAGGTCACAACTCGTGATCTCGAGGCAACTCGGCAAGAGCCGAAGAAGGGCTTCTCCAACTTCGTCACTCAGTGGAGGGCCAAGGCCTCCATGATGACCACCAGGCTAGCTAAGAAAGACCAAATAAGAATGGTTGTTCGTAATCTGCAATCGAAGCTGCTGTAGAAGATGATTGTCTTACCTATACCTACATTTGCTGATCTTCATCAGATAGGGGTACAGATAGAAGATGCGATGAAACAGGGTCTGATTGACCATGAAAAAGAGCAGCCCAAACAGGCTTTTACACGAAGTTCAAATATGGTTACGAGTAATAACGCAACTGCGAGGACCTCTGATATGGGTATGGTCACCACCACACAAAAAATAGCCACACCCTTTACCGACACATCTGGAGCCACCTCACAACCTGCAAAGTACCCACCTCGAGGCCAGAGGGTTTTCACCCCACTCTACATGTCTCTGTCAGGGCCTTAAGGGTCCCGACGAAAAGGACATCCAAGCCCCTGAGCCACACCCATTGCCTAATCCCTCCCTCCTATACACAACCCGCCAAGTATTGCACCTTCCACAAAGAAGATGGTCATGATAGACCAATGCTTTAGACTGGCCATGAGATTCAGGATCTCATTGACAACAAAGTGATAGCACCTCCTGAGAAGCCTAACGTCACTACAAATCCTCTCCCACCACATAACCAACCCCCTCCTTCACCCAGGTAAATAAAACTGATGCAAACACTGGCTGTCCCATACGACCCCAGCACATATATCACTCCCTCCCACCTACCTAAGCTAGCGCTGTTCATCCTAGAAAGTACAGACTTGTGCATGATAAGCGCGTCCGTATCCCAACCCAAACCCATGGTAGTGGCTATGGTAGAACAAGGCATGCCTGAGGGCTCTGCGAGCTTAATTGAGGAATCATACAACCCTTGCCGCTTTATTGTGCCAGCTGACCAGGGTAGACTGATGGAATTGCCGATGGCGATGGAAGTTAATGTAGTCCGGGAGGACGGACCAAGCCAGAGGCTAGATGACTTAGTTGAGCTTGAAGAGGACATCAGTAATCTGCAGTTCTTTGATGAACAGGATCTGGAGAATGTACAGATCAGCTGGTTTAATGTGAATGGATCAACGGCTAATACGGGGTAGCTTAGTGATGAGCCGCATGTTGATGAGGGGTCTCAACCAAAGCAGGAACAGTTGGAAACAGGAACGTCTGCAACGGCCGGAATCGTCGATGACAAGAGAGAGTTGCTGGAGAGCACCGGTACGAAGAATTTTGCTCAAGAATTGGGTGGATTATGTACAGCTGATACAGAATAGGAAGCCGCGCTGAAGCAGTTCGAACAAGAAAGAATCGAGAATGATCAGAAGGCTAGAAAAGCCAAAGCCCCATGGGGACAGAATGTGTTGTGAACACGGGAACAATTACAGCAGAACCAGACAGTTGTTTGTCAGTTACTGAAGAAATATGGTAGGAAGACGATGATTTGCGTCTTGCCCATACTGATGAGAACTGGGGATAAAATCTGTTGAATGATACGTGGTATACCGAAGATGTCGATCACATGACTCGGAGTGGGCAGTATTTGAAGCCCCCACACCTGGATCAACCAGAAGCATCAGGGAAAGATAAGGAAGTAAAGAAACAAAAAGATAAACTGTTGGAAGAAGAAGATGTACTGAAGCAGCTGAAAAAGATTCAAGCAGACATCTCCATTTGGGGATTGCTCATGGCCTCACGGGTGCATAGAGAAGCCGTCCTATCAGCAATGGATAAGGCTAAGCTCTCTATTGACACAACCCCCGAGCAGTTAGTGGGACTGGTTTTCCCAAGTGGCGCTTCACCGACTTTGACTTTCACAGATAAAGAATTACCGCCTGAGGGCTCCAAGCACAACAAGCCACTATACATCTCTGTGGAATGTAAAGAGAAGTAGATACCAGTTGTCTTGGTTGATACCGAGTCTGCAATTAATGTGTGTCCGTCGTGCACGGCCTATGCTATCAGTTTGAAACCCGCAGACTTCGCACCAATGGCCCAGGTGATTCGAACTTCTGATAATACAAGTTGGGAAGTGATAGGGACAGTGCGGATCAGAACTCAGGTTGGCCCGGCACAACAAGATATTGAATTTCATGTCCTGGATGTTCCAGCCACCTTTAATTTACTCCTTGGACGGCCATGGCTGCGCCAAGTAAGGCTTTTTTCCACTGCATGATCGATGTCAAGTACCCCTATGGGAAGGGGGTAGCTATTGTTTTTGGGAACTCTTCCATTCATCCGCCACCGGAGGTTACTACACCGATCTTGGAAATTGTACACGACGAGGAGGATGTCTTCTTATATGGGTTCACCTTGGCTGAGGCCTGGGTAGTACAAGATATTCTGGCTGTTGATGAGGGATTATATGTCAGTGAGCAATCCGTCTACCTTATGAATAAGCTGCAACATGTACCCGAAATGGGATTGGAAAGAAGCGGCCGGAAGGGCGTCGCTGCGTTGGCTGAAGTGCCACACAACCCTTATACCTTTGGTCTAGGTTACACGGCTACCAAAGAGGATTGGATAAGAAAGGGAAAGGCAATGGTAGGAAGGGCCAAGGCTAAACAAGCTGGGAAGCACTATGAGTTGGTGCATAGACCTATTCAAGGAACCCTGAACAGTCGCTTTGTCCGAGAGGGGAAGGATTTCCCATTTTGTGGCTTTCCTGAGCCATGGCTGAATTCTGAAAAAGCGGCGTTTGTCCGGCTTTGAGATCTTTTTCGACCGACAGTTGCAAGGGGATGAAGTTGCAGAAGAGCAAACTGATCTACCGGCTAAAGCTGAACAGTGCAAAGAGGATGAATCCGATGGCACAGAACTTGAGATGGGAGCAACGCTGGCTTGTCTCCTCTCGGATCCTCAAATCACACCAGAGAGCTTGGAGGGTGACTTCTCTATTTCCATGATTGGAGATCAATTGGCTGTGGGCCCTTCTTCTGGCATTCTAGATGCATCTATCACACCCTCTCTCGTTTGGCAGTTCGAGGAGGGCTTTTTGTCCAGTAGTTCTGAGTCAAGTAGTGAACTGGAATCTGATTCCATAGAGTCTATGGAGTTGGAATCAAATTCCAGTTCTTCTAAGTCAGAGTCCGGTATTCCTGGGGTTGGTAACCTGGATGCTGTTGTTTTGTCAAGGTCATCTTTTTCCTTTTCTTTTGAGTCGGTTGTAACTGAGGAATTGGACGAACTGGAAGTTGTGAATGAGAATGGTACCACTGCTGTTCCCAAGTACTTTTCTGTGCCACTTGTTTACTGCATTAATTAGGACTTTCAAAACTTTGATAAAAATGACAAGGAAGAAATTCCTCCGGTTTTGAAACATTTGATTGATCGAGAGAATGAGAGGTTTGTAAAACCTCTTGTTGATGAAATCACTTCAATTAATGTTGGTACTAAGAACGATCTGCATCTAGTCCAGATAAGGTCCACGTTGTCTTCGGAGGAACGCGAGCGCTTAGTTGCTTTATTAAAAGATTTCAAAGATGTTTTCGCATGGTCCTACGAAGACATGCCTGGAATCAATCCTGAGATTGTACAGCACCGGATCCCTCTTGACCTTGAGGCTCGACCCGTCACGCAGAAGCTTCGGAGAATATCCCCGAATTGGGGTCTGAAAATCAAGGAAGAAGTCACCAAGCAGATAGATGCAAGGTTCCTGTTAGTATTTGAGTATCCTACTTGGTTGGCCAACATTGTTCCGGTGCCGAAGAAAGATGGCAGAATTCAGGTGTGTGTAGATTTCAGAGATCTGAACAAAGCTAGTCTGAAGGACGACTTTCCTCTACCGCACATCGACAAATTGGTGGACTTCACCGCAGGCCATGCGTTGCTTTCCTTTATGGATAGGTTTTCCGGGGACAACTAGATCTTGATGGCACCTGAGGATAAGGAGAAGACTGCCTTTACTATGCCGTGGGGAACCTACTACTACAGGGTGATGCCGTTCGGTTTGAAGAATGCTGGAGCTACTTTTCAACAGGCTGCAACTACAATCTTACATGATATGATCCACAAAGAGGTCGAGGTGTATGTGGACGACATGATTGTCAAGTCCAAGGAAAGAGAGGGCCACTACACCGCCTTGAAGAAATTTTTCCAACGGATCAGAGAGTATCGATTGCGACTGAATCCTCAAAAATGTTCTTTTGGAGTCACAACAGGGAAAATGCTGGGGTTCTTGATTACACAAAGGGGCATTGAAGTCGGTCTTTCCAAAATCAAGGCCATATTAGAAATGCCACCACCAAGGACTAAAAAGGAGGTGCGAGGCTTTTTAGGTAAAGTGCAATCCATAAGACGGTTTATTGCAAAATTAATCTTGACTTGTGAACCACTATTTGGTCTCTTGAAGAAAGGAAATAAATTCCAATGGGATGACCGATGCCAAGTTACTTTTGAGCATATCAAGCAGTATCTACAAAACCCACCCGTGTTGTCACCGCAAGAGCCGGGGAAGCCGTTGATTTTGTATTTGTCAGTAACCGACACGCATAATGGGTCGCACGCTTGCACATGAATCGAGGATAAAGTGGAGAAGGCCATCTATTACCCGAGCAAGAAGATGCCGAATATGAGACCCATTACACTCCGCTAGAGAAGGCTTGTTTGGTTTGGTATTGGCTACCAGGAAGTTGAGGCACTACCTGTTAGCTCACTCCGTAATTCTGGTTTCGAGATTAGATCCCATCAAATATCTCTTTGAGAAATCAGCACTTACGAGTAGTGTCATGATCCAAACCCACCCCTAAAAGTTTGGTCCATGACCGGCCTGTACATCGGCCTCAAAACAGAATTTTAGAATAATATATAATTACATACGGGGCCTTAAGCGGAAGCAATATCAATAAAAGACAACATCCATTGAGCTTGTGCATACATGATGGTTTAATTAGATTTAAGCATTTAAATACATTTCCAGATATACATATACAATCACAGAATTTATGTAGATCTCACACACACTTACATAAGACTTACTAATTTATATGACTCCCAACAATAAATTAAGGCCTCCACGTGGAGACATACCCTGTGACTTAGCGACAAAGTAACCTCGGTACAACTCTTGTGTCAATCCCAGATGGCTCACCTACAAAAATATACATAAAACAGAATGAGCAAAGCTCAGTGAATAATAGCACTCAAACAATTTAATGATTAAACTTAAATTGTAATATTTAAACGTACATAAGTGCAGAGGTCATATAATTACTCTTGTCTTGTAAACATTTTCAGAACAGCCTTAGGCCTAATGGAGTTACAGATTAGCCATAGGCTCACAGATTCTACAGATTGGCCATAGGCCTAACAGATTTCACAGATTGGCCGTAGGCCTTATAGATTTCACAGATTGGCCCCCGGCCCAGATATAACAGATTGGCTACTGGCCCAAATATAACAAATTCATATACATATTCATAATCATTTTCATGCTCATATTTTGCATATAATCATACATGGTACATTCATAGCGTTAACAAATTCGATGACCCATAAAGGGACCTGATGACCCATAAAGGCACCTGATGACCCTTGAAGGAACCTGATGACCCAATTCATATACGTATGGACCCAAGAGGTGTCTCGCACGGATTCTAAAGGTGACTCGCATTGCAACACTTAGTTCCGTACAACACTTTGTTCCATACCAAAAATCATTAGATCTTAAAGACCGAACAATTCATATTATGACATAGCATAGCCAGAGCGGGTAAACAGAACAGATTAATCCCAAATTCATGAGAATATCGTTACACAATTGCCACAAAGATTTCCCCATGGTTTATTACAGGTCGATATAGTTGTCTTGCATATAACAGAATGTTAATAATAACTATTAACAGTAGGCACATGTATCACTATAGTACGGTTAACAAGGACAGAACAATTCATATCATAACGGCCTCGCGCCCATCAATGGCAAAATAGAATGACTCCAGATACACGAAGATATCATTGCTCTATGATGCACACATGTTCCATCTGTTCACCATGAATCAATAAAGTTAACTTGCAGGTAACAGAACATTAATGTCAATTATTAACGGTAAGCAAAACATACTACTACAATACTATTACTCACAGTGGTAGGTCTCTGATAGCGGTGGAACGATGTCCTCGTCTTGACCTACAAACACAATGCACATAACAGAATATGAGAATAAAACTAATCTATTTCTTATTCTTTAATCAATAGCCATGGTAGTTCTAGACTCATTAGTCCTCCATAGGTTATAATCCATGCTTCATAAGATAGGAGGAAGGTTCAAACGAAGAAACGGTACAAACCCAGTAAACAAAAAGTGAACAGTCGTCACTAATTTGGGCATAACTACTTCTGTACTTAGAATTTGGGAGTGAGACTACACCATTGAAAACTAGACTTCCGGGGCTTGATTTTAGGCTCAAGAATCACTCAAAACGGAGTCCGAATGCAAAAGATATGCTTGTTTAAAGTTACAAGGTATAAGCTAAAGGGGTTGGTGACGACGCCCAATTGGACCGGCCAGGCCCAAATCCACTCGAGTGGAGAAACCGCCGCTTGAGCACCCAAAGAGCAGAATGAAACCCTTCCTTTTTCTTCATGCTCACCAGCGGGTGCCCATGGCCGCCAGCCTCAACAAGGTAATCAAACAATCCGAAAATGGTTTTTGCTCCAACACTTGATCTATCCATTTTTTAAGCTTGATTTCAAGTCCAATTACTCAAAACATATATAATTCCTTTCAAAACATAATCAACTAACATCATCAAATAGAATCTCATCTTTTTCTATATATCCAACCTTCCATTATATATGCCCAAATCATGTAAATATAACTTAGATTTAAGGAAAGCATGGTTTAATTCCTTGAATTCAACCTAATCCATTCATAATTCAACACACTTGTTCATTTACATATGAAATTTCCAAATTAAACCTTGATTTGATGTAGTAAATGGATTCTCTACAAGGTTAGTAGTTAGAGCCACATACCTTACCCAAATCTTTGTTCTTCCCTTAATCTCCTCAATTTTCCTAAGTTTTTGGTTGATCTTCTTCCTCCCTCTTCTATCTTCTTCAATCATCTTCAAGCTTCCATGGATGTTAAGTTTCCTCTTGGAGAAGCTTTGCCTCTCTCTCTCTCTCTCTCTCTCTCTCCCTCTCCCTTACATATTTTGGTCCAAGTGATGAGTTCAACCACTCATAGCATATATGTATATATAAAAGCTTCCTCAAATAGAAGGGCCAAACACTTACATTTAATCGCACAAAATCACATTTCAATTAAACCTCCCAGATGACTCTAAAAATTATGCTAATCATAAATATGTCCTCTGTTCTAGTTTCTGAAGCCTCTAAGGCCTTCAATTTGCAGTGCAAACATAACCAACCAAACATGTATTATCGAATCAGACGAATTAGATTTCCAATTAATTTTTCCAAATAGTTCTAAAGATTCCCAATAACATACCCAAGTACTCAATTTTGATTTCTGAACCCGTAAAGGTAGTCAATTCCAGTTTTAAAGTCATAACTCAATGTATAGTTCTTCAATTCCAATAGATATAATTAAATTAAAACACATTATCCCCTAGTTAAATAAGGATGACTTATACGCATTTTGGGGTCATTACAGGTAGGCTAGCCCATTGGTTACTTCTTCTTTCCGAATTTGATTTGAAGTACATGACTCGCAAGTATGTGAAAGGGAGAGCAGTAGCGGAGTTCCTAGCCGATCACCCAGTGGAAGGAGATGAAGCAGTAGAGTATCTGTTCCCAAATGAGGTCATTCTGCAGGTCGAAGAAAAGATTTGGACTATGTACTTTGATGAAGCATCTAACCAGTATGGGTATGGGATAGGGGTGTTGCTGATAGCACCTGACAATTCCCACATACCTTTAGCTTTCAAACTCCGGTTCAAGGTATCAAACAATGAAGCAAAATACGATGCATGTATCGCTAGCTTAGAAGCTGCCCTGGAACTAGGGGCAAAACGGTTGGACATCATTGGGGACTCGAACCTAGTTGTGTCTCAAGCGAAAGGAGACTGGAAGGTTAAAGAAGAAATGATGAAAATTTATCACCAAACCCTAGACGTTCTGGTTCCTAGGTCTGAGAAGCTAACCTTCACCCATCTCAAGGGACAAGAATAGTTGGCCGACGCTTTATCAACTCTATCTTCCATGATGACATTCCTTTGGGAGTCCGAACGTCCGATCATTATTGAACAAAGGTATGTGCCGTCCACGAAAGTTAATTGTCATGATAGATGAAGTACAAGATCAGAACCCCTGGTATCATGACATCTAGAACTTCTTGGAAAAGGAGGCCTATCCACTAGAGGCAAATGCCAAAGATAAAAGGGTAATACGGCAATGGCTACTTAGTTTATCATCTGCGAGGGTAAATTGTACAAATGAGGCCATCCGGGAATGCATAAAGCGGTGTTGATGTTGAAGAGTCGAAGCACTTAATGGAGGCTATCCACGGAGAAGAATGTGGTTCGCACATGAGCGGAGTGATGCTAGCTCAGAAGATTCTCAAACAGTGTTACTACTGGTCAACCATAGAGGAAGATTGTATCGGTTTTGTTCGACGATGCCACAAATGCCAGATCCATGCAAATCGCATGAATATCCTGCCATCGAAGCTATACAACATGACTTCACCGCACATTTTCAGTCTAGGGAATTGATGTTATTGGGGTAGTTACAAGGGGTCAAATCTGCATGAGTATATCCCGTGGCGATAGACTACTTTCCAAAATGGGACGAAGCCTAATCCTACGCAGTACTGAAAGCGTCACATGTAGCCAAGTTTATCAAGAATAACATCATCTATCGTTATAGGGTCCCAAATTAGATCATTTCGAACAGTGGTTCCCACTTTAAGAAGGAAGTGATCGACTTGTTGGAGAAATACAACGTGGCTTTTCATAACTTATCCACATATCACCTTTTTAAACCAACTGAGCTGCTAGAAGCCGCCAACAAGAACATCAAGCACATTCTACAAAAGATGGTGGAAACCCACAGGACTAGCCGATAAGTCGCCATTTGCTCTTTGGGGGCTCTGAACATCAATTCAACTTCATCTGGGCAACCTCAGATTCTCTAGTTTATAGGATGAAGGTTGTTCTACCGAAGTCAAGGTTCCATCGCTATGGGTTATGGTTGAGTGCTAGATAGCGAAGCGAATTGGCGCAGAGTAGATTTGAGGAACTTATGTTGTTCGACGAGGAGGTCAAAAGCATTGTACCACATCCAGTTATCAATGAAGGATTGCCGTGGCTTTCAACAAAAAGTTAAGTCCAGAATCTAAAAGAAGGGATTTGGTGTTCAAAAGACAATCAAGCTCCCATCCATGACGGTAGAAGCAAGTTCAGACCTAATTGGACTGGTCCTTACATCATCAAATCAATTTGGTCGGGTAGAGCTGCCATTCTTATGGACCTAGATGGCCTCGAATTCTCCCAACCAATCACCATGGACAAATTGAAGAAATACTACCTTAAGAGGCTCGCTAGGCCAAAAACCTAAAGGGCGCCTAGGCAAAAGTTAGAGCACAAAAATTTGAAATAAGAAAATCGAATTTCGCAGGTTGAAAACCCGTAAAGGGCGGCCTTGGCAAAGTTAGAGCGCAAAAGGAGAGTGTTAACACTGAGTGAACCCGCACTTAACTACGAAGGCTTGATTTCCATCTTCGAGATACGTAGGCAACTTCATTCAAGTCTAGCCATAAACACTTCCCAAATCAACCGTGTCCATGTGATTGTTTTGGTCATCTTTGTCTTTTCCAGATCCAAGAGTTTGGTTGTGAACTTAGCTATCGTGAGTCAGTTATAGTACAAGATAGTGCTATTCAAACAAGGGCAACTTTTCGCTTATTGGATTTAGGTTGTGCAGCATCTCACGATAGATTCCGGTGTGTCCGGGCAGGATCCTTATTGAAAATGGTTTTGAAAAGTTTAATAAAAGTTGATTTTGTTCAAATTAAGCTTTTTACAACTTAGACCTTTTGGACCAAAAGGAAAATTTTCAATACCACAACCTTTAATTTCATTGATTTCAATACGTAGTTCTCCAACTCTTGATATAAATCAAAGTTGTTTTTTTATTACATTCAAAGGAAAACTTGAAAGTATAGATTAAAGCAATAAACAAAGGTATAGTTGAGTCAGTGTTCCTACCTCCCTCTCGTAGCTTGTGAAGCTTCAGATGCCAAAGAGGGTCTTGTGCCGCCTCATCTTCGCTTTTCAAGCTATGCATTTGCCGAAAAGGCACAATTGAAAACTCGGGAATAGGGGCTAAAAGTCTCTCTTGTCCTCCATGTGCTGGTATATCGAGCTAGCTATGAGCTCCTCGAATTGAAAAATGAAGCCGGTACTCTACCCCATCTTCTCGGGCAAGTCCTGGGTCATGTCCAAATTGGATACCGGAATCCTGAATGGAAAATAGAAGACACAACAGATTGGGCCAATCAACTGGATGCCAGCCGCTTTGAGACATGATGTAGCTCATCCTCGTGAGATAGATCAAACCAGGCAACGCTTAAACAATGTCAATAAGAAACCTCAAGCGGTAACATCCAAAGGGCACTACCATCCCTTGTTCGGAACACAATTAGCCATGGTAAAAGAAATAGCCAAGGCCAATAATGAATATGTGAAAAGGGTGATTCAGATCCACCGCTTTCAACCCGGCCGCATGAGCTATACACGGGAAAGGATGAAAAAATAAGAGAGATTAAAGAATAGATATAAGGTGTATGTAGGAGAGAAAAGGAGAAAGGGTTTTGAGAGAAAAAACAGAAAGCTCGAGGGTCGAGGCACGTGAGAAACATTACTGTGAGAAGGTATGGGAAACATTACTTGTAAGAGTGGTGGACTTCATGAATCCTTGGATGTCTCTCGGCGATGGAAAGCATCCAAGCCTATCATCAAAGTCTCCTGCTTAAAGGTCAAGCTTAATGCAGCTCTTTGCCCTCTTTCAAGCTCTTTGGGCAACTTCAATCAAGTGAATGCTAGACCTCTAAAGCCAGGCTGGCCACAGAAGAAAATGGGCCAACACGTGCACAAACAGGTGGGCATGTCGCCAAAAACTTTTCTAAAGACGGCCGCCACAAATACCACCCAAGGCCGAAAAACTAATGAATCAAGCTTGGAATGTTCTAGCTTCCTCTCGCTGAGAACCAAAGATCGAAAGCATCTGTAGTAAGTAAGCCCACACATCCGCCCCAAAGC